>OZ022507.1:5505134-5887608 GCA_963989385.1 Ctena decussata | reverse complement strand
CAATGCCAGTACAGCAGAAGACATATGTAACCTTGAAGGGGGGGTGGGGGGGTCAAAATATTATAGCTATAACATTTTGATCCAATCCCTCCTAGACCCATCCTTTGCATAATATGGCATATAGTTCATGAAAGGACAATCACATCGTGTTTTTAATTCAAATTCTGTGACAACAGATATATAGAGGCCAATAGACGTATGTTAAATGGCCTATTTTACTCTCAACAGGGGCGGGTCAAAATATTATAGCTATAATATTTCGACCCGCTCTGTCTCATAGCCATCTTTACTATATGAAGTACTAATAGCAATAGGAAATGCAATCAGATGGTATTTAAATCTCATATTCTATCACCACAGATGTAAACAAACCAATGCCAGTACTGCAGAAGACATTTGTAACTCTAAAGGGGGGGGAGGTGGGGGGGGGGGGGGGGGGCTGGGGGTCAAAATATTATAGCTATAATATTTTGACCTGCCCCCTCCTAGACCCATCCTTTGTATAATAAGGCTTATAGCTCTTGAAATGATAATCACATAGTGCTTTTAATTCAAATTCTGTTACAACAGATATAAAGAGACCAATAGACATATGTTACATGGCCTATTTTACTCTCAACAGGAGCAGGTCAAAATATTAAAGCTATAATATTTCGACCGGCCCTGTCTCATAGCCATCTTTACTATATGAGGTACTAAGGTACTAATTGCAATAGGAAATGCAATTAGATGGTATTTCAATCTCATATTTTATCACAATAGATGTAAACAAACCAATGCCAGTACGGGAGATGACATCTGTAACTCTGGATGGGGGGGGTCAAAATATTATAGCTATAATATTTTGACCAGCCCCCTCCTAGACCCATCCTTTGCATAATAAGGCTTATAGCTCTAGAAATGACAATCACATAGTGTTTTTGATTTAAATTCTGTCACAACAGATATAAAGAGGCCAATAGAAATATGTTAAATGGCCTATTTTACTCTCAACAGGGGGGGGGGGGGGGGGGTCAAAATATTATAGCTATAATATTTCGACCCATCCTGTCTCATAGCCATCTTTACTATATGAGGTACTAATAGCAATAGGAAATGCAGTCAGATGGTATTTAAATCCCATATTCTAACACAATAGATATAAACAAACCATTGCCAGTACTTTTAGAAGACATAATTATGTAACTCTGAAGGGGAGGGGGGGGTCAAAATATTATAGCTATAATATTTTGACCCACCCCCTCCTTGAACCATCCTTTGCATATTAAGGCTTATAGCTGTAGAAATGACAATCACATAGTGTTTTTAATTTTATATCTGTTACAGCAGATATAAAGTAACCAATAGACGTATGTTAAATGGCCTATTTGACTCTCAACAGTGGCGAGTTGAAATATTATAGCTATAATATTTTGACCCACCCCCATCCCCCCTTCCCCCCATTACACACTCACCCAAACAACTCGGCAGGGCTGTTTATGAGGAGGAGCTGTAAACTGTAATTGTATTTCATGCTTGATTATGGTAGCTTTACATATAATTTCCAATATTACCATTTAATTCATTGGGGCGGGTCAAAATATTATAGCTATAATATTTTGACCCCCCCCCCCCCCCCCCCCTCACAAAAAAAACCCAAACCCTATTGGACAGTTTTATTTAAAATGATAAAGAGCAGTGTATTATTATTGTATTTGATATTTGCTTGATAATGGTAGGGCTTATATATACTCTCTGATATTTCCATTTTAGTTATGGGGGAGGGTCAAAATATTATAGCTATAATATTTCGACCCCCCACCCCCCATCAAGCCCATCAGTTAAGTATTTTAGTGATAGAACAGAGAATCTGATGGATTTAATTTAAATTTTATGAAAACATATTTACAAATGAATAGTACCATGAAAACATTAAAACTTTTAATTTTCAGTGGGGCGGGTCATAATATTATAGCTATAATATTTCGACCCCCCACCCCCCATCAAGCCCATCAGTTAAGTATTTTGGTGATAGAACAGAGAATCTGATGGATTTAATTTAAATTTTATGAAAACATATTTACAAATGAATAGTACCATGAAAACATTAAAACTTTTAATTTTCAGTGGGGCGGGTCATAATATTATAGCTATAATATTTTGATCCCCCCTACAGATTTTTCAAAATAAGGAGGAGCAGCGAATTAATATTGTATTTGATATTTGCTTGGTTACTGTAGGTCTTACATATACTTTTCTCTATTTCCATTTTTTTTCATGGGGGCGGGTCAAAATATTATAGGGGGGGTCAAAATATTATAATAATATTTTGACCTGCGGGTCATAATATAATGACCCCGGGTCAAAATATTATACGGGTCAAAATATTATCTGACACCGGCACAGACACAGATCAGCCTGGGCATCGGCCCAGTCTGATCAGAGTCTTCGCTGTTCGCATGGAGGTAGCTTAGACCCATAGCTACCCATGAAGCGCTTAGCAAAGACTCTGATCAGACTGGGTGGTTTCCCAGGCTGATTTGAGTCTGGGCTGGGCACACAACCACTTTGTTGGTTTTCTCGTGCTCATGTACCTGATGAACTAATGTAGAAGTTCAATGAACATTTAATGATATCCATGAAGATTACAAATATTAACCTTTAAGAAATTCATGTGTTGATACCTAACAAATTTTTATTTAGTGTAGAATAAGCATTGGCTGTTTTCAGTCCGATTAAGGTTATTAAGCATAGTGAGAATAGTACCATTTTAGTAAAAGTTAGGTAACTCTGTATTCATTAATTAAGGAGTTTTTTCCCCTGATGTTCAATATTTTTTCTGCTACTGCCCTCAAGACCCACTGGGCATAGGCTATTGAAATTTCATAGATGTCTTCCTTAAAAGTAGGTAAAACATTTTTTTCTTTCCTGAGCTATGCCCCACGAGTTACGCCCCTTTTAAGAAAATGAAAAGAATATCTTGTTAGCAAATTATCTCAAAAAGTATTTGAGCTATGGCTTTGGTATTTGATACACTGGAGGTCCCGGGTTTGATACCCGGTACGGCCACTTACTTTCATTTCCCCTTCCGCTGTTTCAAGAAGGGTAGTTAAAAGTTATTGGTGAAAGTAAGTGCATTTAGTACTGGTTAACCGCTTAGGAGGTCTGAGCCTGCCCTTGAATAGTGTGGTTAGGTTAACTGACTGTGCCAACATGACCATAGCTGTTTACTGTGGACGTTAAACAATAACACAACACAACAGTGGTTAGGTGTGAGGAGTAGATTACCTGATAAGCTTTAATCAGGAGTCTGAAAAACTTTGATGGAGTTTGGCCATTGTTTGAATTTGGAATTATTTCAACTTCTAGACTACTTGACCTAGGAAGCTGGAGTTCTTGATGAGTATTATATTTTTGTAAAGATAAGGTAACTCCTTTTTGAGGTTAGACATTCTAAAATTTGAAACCTTAATCAGTGGCAAGCATACGGTTGGGGGCATAGTGTTTCACAAACACAATTTCTAGTTGTATATTATTTCAGCATCATTAGCCACCTGAGAAGTTGTTCAGGCCTGGATCCAGATCACCACGTACTGGTGGGGCTCTGGATAACTGGTGGGGCTGGGAGGTGCCGAGATGTATGTGTGTGGGAGGGGTGGGGAATTAGGGGGGCTTGAAAATATGACATATTAGGGATCAATTTGATGAGAATGTTTGATAATGTCTTGTTTGCCTTGAAATATACATGTATGTTGTGAAATCTCATTAGAATCGCCTCATTGAGGCGGTTCTAATGAGATATCACAAAATATATTTTAATCTAACCACTTGGATAAATTATCTCAGACTGTCATCAGATACTCATTATTATCTGAAGGCCTACATATTACATATAACACAGAGGCCCAGATGGCGGGGCTAAAGCCTCAAAGCCCACCCTCAGGATCTGGGGCTGTTGTTGAAATGCAAGGATATCATTTGGAGCTATAGGTAATTATCTACAAGAAAGAAGCTAGTAAGGTCCTTTTCAACAGTTTTTCCATCATATCAGGAAGGTGGCAAGGTGATAATGAAAGGCACTGTGAAATTGGACCCTGGTGACAGATAAAAAGATTTCAACCTCCTGCGGGATTTGAGCCATGACCGTTGGCTTAGCAGGCTAGTGCTTAACCCAGAGAGCTATGGGGCTCCTTCCAGTTGAATGAACATATGAGCTGCGACACAACAAAACCAACAATGTGGTTGTGCGCCCAGTGCAGACTCAGATCAGCCTGGGCATCTGCCCAGTTTGACCAGATTCTTCGTTAAGTGCTCAAATGGTAGCTAAGGGTCTGAGCTATGTCCATGCGGACAGCGAAGACTCTGATCAGACTGGGCGGATGCCCAGGCTGATCTGAGTCTGCGCTGTCCGCACATCCACATTGTTGGTTTTCTTGCGTCGCGGCTCATATGATGTTGAATCAAGATCAATTCAGCTTTGATTCATTATTGTTAGACTCGGTGTTGTTTCAGTGTAAACACAATGTCATTGAATCAATATTGATTTAACATCTTTGATTTTACATCCTTTTCAGCAAGGTGTGCCTGCTAAGCAGTTGTTGAAAAGCAAGGACACTTGAGCCAAGACACAACAAAACCTGCAACAAAGTGGCATGTGCATCCAGTGAAGACTCAGATCAGTCTTGGCATCCGCCCAGTCTAATCAGAGTCTTTGTTGTGCAAAGGGTAGCAAGGGTTTAAGCTACCTCTATGCGGACAGCTAAGAATCTAATTAAATTGTGTGGATGCCCAGGCTGATCTGAGTCTTTGCTGGGCATACAAGCCATTTTGTTTGTTGTCTTGTCTTGGCTCACTTACTGTAATTGAACAAAGTTTTGGTACTGTAACCATTTACTATAGTTGTCTTAAAACCCAAAGATAAGTGGATGTATTTAAGTACAATGTATTTAGGGGGTATATCAAACTGCTGGCAGATCGACAACTATTGCAGACCCTGACAGACTGCTCAGTTAGAAATGTACTGATATGGATCTTTTTATGCCCCCGCCATTGGGCGTATAGTGTTTGGTCATGCGTACATTGGTATGAGGATATATCTGTAAGTACAAACAGGAATTCATAAGAATTAGGGCTAAATGATCCATGTCACATCTTATGGCCGTTCCCAAGCAGGGGCATCTTTATACGTTGGACACATTTCTAGTTTATTTACTCAAGGGTATTACACATAGCGCAGTCAGTAGTGCAGCTGACTCAAGAGCCAGAGGTACTGCATGTGATACCCGGTCTGGCCATTTACTTCGATCCATAGAGATTGATTCTTCACCTTTCGCTGATTCAAGATGGGCAATTGTCAGTTACTGTGCACTAAGTACTTGGTTTAAACATATTTATTGTTTCTCAATTGCAACTAACATACATTCAAATGTAAACAGTACAAGCTTAGGGATTGGAACGAAAGCAAAATGCTTATGGAGTTCCTCTCCCTCTCACTAAGTACTTGTTAATGGCTTAGGAGGTCTAAGCCTGTCCAGGAATAGTGTGGTTAGGGTAACTGACCATATCGACATGACCATAGCTGTTCACCATGAATGTAAAGCAACAACACAACACAACATATGAGCCGCGACACGACAAAACCAACAATGTGGTTGTGCGCCCAGCGCAGACTCAGATCAGCCTGGGCATCCGCCCAGTCTGATCAGAGTCTTCACTGTCCGCATGGAGGTAGCTTATATCTTTAGCAATCCTTTGAGCACTTAACCAAGAGTCTAGTTATTCTAGGCGGATGCCCAGGCTGATCTGAGTCTGCACTGGGTGCACAACCACATTGTTGGTTGTTTTGTCGCGGCTCATATCTGTCCTAGTATAAACAAATTTGTGAGAGCAAAATGCAGCAGTTAAATATATTGATCAAAATGTGTTTCTTTTAATCCCGTTTTCCAAAATCCTACCATCACCCAAAGTATTCAGGCCAATGGTTCCCCAGTTATGGTAAAGTCAAGATCAGATTGTTTCTAAAAGAAGAGTGTTTGGTAAGGGTTAATCTGCACTGGTGGTCGTTTGACCAGCACTATATGACACGTTTAAAAATTTTGGTAATTTTAGGATAATTATTATATTTCTTATAGACGTCCTAATATTTTGGAGCATTACAGTATCCTAGAGATTATTTTTCCTTATTTGGAAGAAACCTGGAACCAGGAGGATTTGCTGCCGATAGAATTTTCTGTGAGAATTTTGATCAGATTGTTGTTATATTTATTGATCGCAACGTTTTACTTTGTACCGTCTCCATTGATTGTGCTTTTTAGGAGAGAAATCTACATTTTGTCAATACTGTTAGTCGTAATTGGATAGAACCTGAGTGATATGACTGTATCGTCGTTATCCAATATACTGGGACACGTTGGCCTATTACCTTCATTATCCTGATATATATAGGAGCGGCTGTAGCTTAGTGGATAACACTCCGGACTACAATCCAGGGGTCGCAAGATCGATCCCCCGCTTCTCTGGTCTTTCGGATGAGACTTTAAATCGAGGTCCCGTCTCCATATCACCTTGTTGTTGGTGGGACGTTAAACCCGAGGTCACTCACTCACTCACTATCCTGACATATAAGGAAGCCCCAGTGGCTAAATGGGCATGCTAACTGAAATACTGTTGAAAGGGCCATAAAACTGCAAATGGTCCATCAATTTTAAAATTTGATTTTTAGATTGAGATGGATGAATGGATGACTTGAGATTTTACATCCTTTTTGACATGCTATTCAAATCACCACAGTATTTTATGATGCAGGACTTCTGGAAGCTACCATAAAAATTCTATATATTGGGACAGTTAGGTCCGAGCAAAGGATGATGAGAGGGTGATAATGAAAGACTATGTGCAGTACGTGGAACCCTATTTACAACTGAAAAGATTACATCCAGTGTGTCTTGAACCCGGGATCGCTAGATCACCCTGCAGGCACAAAAGATTGAATAATGTTGATTCAACCTTGATTCAACATCATGACATTGAATCAAGGTTGATTCAATATTGATTCAACCTTATGTGCCCAGAGGGTCAGCAAAGCCAGCGCTTAACCTACTAAACTACCAGGGCGCCAGTCTTAGGTTGAGGGGAGACCCGGAGCAGCTCAGTAGCTTTGCATCATTGCCATCTGTTGGAAACGTGCTGACCTGTCTTGGCTTTCCACTTGTCAGCATTTTGATTTGGTGTTTAGCCCTTTTCAGACCGGAAACCGCAGAATGCGGAATAAGGTCTATACAGTTTGTTTACAGGAATTTCTTTGCAAAGTACAAAAAATGAAAACATTCACCAGAATATCGCTAAAACTAGAAATGAACCTATTCAAACGATTAAGATGGGTAAGTCCACTGGTCAAAAAAGGGTTAGGACAGGATGTGAAAATTGATTGGGTTGGTTCCTGATCATTGCCTGCTGTATTGGAATCAAGCTGGAGGTGAACTCCAGCGGACGGTGGTTGAATCCAGCTGGAGATGAACTTCAGTGGACTGTGGTTGAATCCAGCTGGAGGTGGACTTCAGCTGACCGTGGTTGAATCCAACTGGAGGTGGACTTCAGCGGACCATGGTTGAATCCAACTGGAGGTGGACTTCAGCGGACTGTAGTTGAATCCAGCTGGAGATGGACTTCAGCAGACCGTAGTTGAATCCAGCTAGAGGTGACTTTAACGGACCGTAGTTGAATCCAGCTGGAGGTGGACTTTAACGGACCGTGGTTGAATCAAGCTGGAGGTTGACTTCAGCGGACTGGTTGAGACCAGCTAGAGGTGGACTTCAGCAGACCGTGGTTGAATCCAGCTGGAGGTGGACTTCAGCGAACCATGGTTGAATCCAGCTGGAGGTGGACTTCAGCAGACCATAGTTGAATCCAGCTAGAGGTGGACTTCAATTGACCATAGTTGAATCCAGCTCGAGGTGGACTTCAACAGACGTAGTTGAATCCAGCTGGAGGTGGACTTTAGGGGATCCAGCTGGAGGTGAACTTCAGCGGACCGTTGTTGAATCCAGCTGGAGATAGACTGAAGGCGACCGTAGTTGAATCCAGCTGGAGAGTGATTTCTTCTCAGCCATAAGCTTGATTCTGTTGCATACAGATTTTCATTATCACCCTTCCCTCTGCTCCGTAAGACCACAGTATTGTTGAAAGGGCCACAAAATTGCAAGGCATCCATGTGGCCAACCATGGATACCCTTATCATGTTGCATTTTCAATTTCCTATAGCATCTGCCTGTTTAGCCATTTGCTGTATGTTGCTAAAACTCTCATACATTGATTGATAGCATTGATAGCCAGCCATCATTTTTATAATAGTTAAGATAACCTGACAACACATTAGGGAGAGACCAGCATTTTTGAAGAAATATGAAATTTTCAGTCTCATTTCAGTCTCATTTGAATCATCAGAGATATATTTTCAGACATCTACTTCTTTTTTAATTTTGAGCTTGAGCCATGTTTTACAATTATTTAGTGTATAATTAAACATTACATAGAATTTTTTGTATTGACTAGAACTTTACCATCAAATTGAATTCCTTAACTTTCACCATAATTTGACATTTTTTTAAACTATCAACAAAAACTTAAATATTTCATGAAACTGTTAATTAAAGAAATCCTTCGTCATCATTAGCGATGGAAAAGTGTCATTTCCACAGGAAAATATCCCAAGATACGACTAATTTTTACCACTCAGAAAACCTTAATTACAGATTTCTTACTCA
This sequence comes from Ctena decussata, assembly GCA_963989385.1. NCBI lineage: Eukaryota > Metazoa > Mollusca > Bivalvia > Lucinida > Lucinidae > Ctena > Ctena decussata. The sequence continues at coordinate 5,878,867 of OZ022507.1, read as the reverse complement.
ATTTAGTCCTATTCCCCAGAAATTTTGATGCGATACCATCTTTTCTATTGATTGGATTGCTGTTTAACTGTGATGATCCTGAAAATTGGGACAGAGGCCTTTAGCAAACAGTGTAGGCCCTGATCAGATTGCTCTTAAGGAGCAGTCTGATCAGTGTCTGCAATATTTGCCATTCTGCCAGTTTCTTAACATTTCTAAATAATAGAAAAAATGTTTTGATTCAAGGACTGTCACAGTAATGAAGGATAATCCCAGTAGCTGCATCAACTACCATACCATGTAGAAGATCTTGGAATTGCTTTCTTATTTAGTCATATCTCAGCTTTTATGAAGATGTCGGTGGCTGATTTGAAATCTTGGAATTTGCGATGCTTTTAGAAGCACGTTAATTTCATTTGGTGCTATTTGTAGCTTGTATGTCCCACTAAAAGCTGAGCTTTTAAACAGGAAAATGTTTACTGAATGACACCAGCTTTCGTAATAACATAGTTAAAGATCACGTTATGGTGCTGTTCAGTAGTAATTGTTACATATTGGAAAAGGAATGTGCCTTAGCATAGACTGTAGATCTTTATCAGATTACTTCTTTTGATGCAGGAATTATTCAGATTTTAGAATAATTACATACATTGCACTTCATTTGACTGGAATATCAATGGAATTTCACAGGATTGAATGGAATACCATTGGATTTTCAGTGGAATGCCACAGGATTTGATTGGAATATACTGGAATTTCCAGTCAAACATTCTAGCTAATTCCAGTGGTATTACAATGGAATACAAGTGGAATTCAATGGAATTCCAGTGGAAATTTTCCACTTGAATTCCAGTGGAATAGCACTGGATTTAATTGGAATACCACTGGAATATCCTGGCATTTTCAGTGTAATATTTTAGCATTTCCAACTGGTATTCCAGTGAAATATACTACTGGATTCCACTAAAAAATTCAGCTGAATTTTTCTGGTATTCCAGTGGAAATTCAGATGGATTACCACCAACATTCAAAAGGGATACCAATTTTCTCCATTTTCACAAGGGATGTTATGTAAGACTCTACTCCTCTCAGCCCTAGCTCGATCATTACCATAGCATCTTTGAGGTCTCATTCTATGTTTACTGAAGTGGCCTTCTCTTTTGGGTAAGATAGTATGCAGCCTATAGGCCGTATATTTGCTGCCTATAGGCTTTTATATTAGCTGACATCTATCTACCAGGCATACACTGTTAAAATGATCTTGTTTCCATGTTGGTGTGACATCATGTGGTCGCATAGCTATCAAATTATTTTGTTTCAAAATGCATGCCCACGTGGGATCCTTCAAAAAAACTATTTTTAATGCCTAGTCTGAGCACTACAGTTGGTTCAGCATTGGAGCTGGTTGGCATTGCCCACATTTTTTTGCAAAGGCAAGGCATGCCCTTGGAGACTGGTATTTATAGTGAAATTGAGACAGGGGAAATTTCTCATCCAGGTACAAGTCTGTCTTGTTGAGCCAAGAACCTGTATAAAATTTTGTAGACACTAAAAAGAGCATAATTGAATGGATTCAGACTACTGTAGTTTAATTGCATGTGTTTTTACAACTGCTAAAACAGCAAAATGTCTGCAACAATAAGTCTAGCCTGCTGGATCTGTTGTTTGTACTGTAAATGATTATGCAGTATCGGGATTTTGGTTTGTTTTTGATCGGAATTGCTGCATTCTATTGATTTGAATAGCGCTCTGGGATTTGATTAATCTTTCCCACAGCACGATGCCATTTATCAAGTGTGTCTCAGGGCCCAAGACTAGCAAAGGCTCGGACCTGCAAATTGGTTTATGTATTTTCTTTCCCCATAAAAACAATGAGGCAATTGTAATTAGGCCTGTACCTTGTGAGGAAATTATAGTGAGGTCATTCAATATATTTATAAGGATAAATGAAAAGATACCAAAGATTCACCCCCAAAATTTTGCTATACAAGACTTGTATTAAGCTAGAATGCTGTCTTTGATCCATAATTGGTCATAAAATGGCAGATTCGAAGGAACAAAATTTATTATTCATATCTGGAAGAAAATTAAATAAATTGGCATTCATACTTGTTAGGTGGAATTACTTAATGATTGTGAATAATGTTATGTATGAACAAAAAAGATGGATTGCAAATTACGGTGTTAGTAATTCTGAGTAAGAATGAGTACTTATTTATTATAGCTATTCATTGGCACCATTTTGTAACCCCAGTCTTTTGAAAGGCATGTTTGTTACATTTGTCGAAGGAAGGCAAAAAAATAAGGGAAAATAGTAGAATTGTATATTTCCATTCACCATAATACTGTTCACTAGAAGTATTCAGGCAGTACTTCTCTTTAGGCTTTATCATAAAATGCAATGCTCTGGGGTGTTTAATAAGATTAATAGGGTAAGTGTAGAAGTGGCCTTATTGGCTCAGTGTGCTAATATGATAGGGTAACATTCTGGAAGATTTTAGGGCAGCCATCTTTGGACATTAAATTAGCCCTTGTACTCCTGTATGGGTCATGGGTGCCACAACCATGCCTGGCCCGGAGGTTATAAAACTTGAGTACATTATCAAACTACAAAATGAAGCACACTGATTGGCTGCTTCTGAGCACAATCAGTGTGCTTTATTTTGAGTTTGAGATTATACTCAAGTTTTATAAGGCAGTTGTCACACCAAACTAGTTCTCAACAGGTCCTATCCCGTCCATAGAATATCATGAAACAGGCTGTGGTCGGGGTAGAACGTGTAACTTTTGGCCTAAAATGTCTGTAATACGATTCTGGTTTGTTCATAAACAGTCCTCAATACGTCCATCTCGTCTATATCCCGTCCGCAGTCTGTTCGTATTAAGTTCATATCGGGTCAGATTTCCCATTCACCTTGTGCAGAGACCGTTTCCAAGCAGGCCAAGCACGTCCGTAGTCAGTTCAACCCCATTCATACCTTTTTCTACTTAGTCCCCAATACGTCTAAACTAGTTCGTACCTGGACTACCTTGTTCGAAAGCAGTTCTTCTCATTCTGACTACGTCCTTATCTCGTCCTTAGTGGGTGCAAAACGTAATTGCAATCACGTCCTGGTCCAACAGCTACAAAAAACACTGTGTTCTACCCAGTTCTCATTCGCGTTTGTCATAATTTCGAGCTGTGCAGAGCATTGCTTCCTTGTGAGTATCATGCCTCCAAACAAGAGCAGAGCTAGACGTACAGGCTATACCAAAGTAGCTACTGTTAGATCCCAAAGCTGCGTCTCATCTGAAGCCCATTCAGCACATCCTCAAGTTGCAGAGTCTCCTGGGCCTTTTCTTGAGTCTGGGAGTCAAGAGAAGAAAAGTGCTGCATACCCTGGTTGAGTTTGTTCCATCTGCGAATCGGAAGAACGAGCTACAACGGACAGGTCAGCGTGCACACGTACTGCCAATAGTGCCCGACCGTAATAGGTACTAGTAGGATCGAAGTACGGCAATTCCGTTCGTAGCACGTCCATCTCGTTTTAAGAACGTTGCCACTCCGTCTGATTCCAGAACGGGATAGTCACCAGAAAATTTTAAACATGCTTGACATTCTGGAGCACCCTTCCCGTCCAAGTCGGTCCATGAGGTTCGTATGAGACCTTAAAACGTTGCTACTACCTCCAGGTACTCTAGATCTGTTTGCACACAGTTAGAACCCGTTTGGCAAAATTTTCCAGAACACAGTGAGAACGAGTTTGGTGTGAAAGGGGTATAACCTCGGACCCTGTTCATGATGCTTAAAAAGAGGCATTAACTTGTTTTCTTCTCAACTGATACAAGTTTCAGATCCAGACATTAACTCAGTACAACATGGCTTCTTTGTTGACAGAATTTTTGACAAGCCAATACTTGGGATTGTTAGCTGTCACAGTGACAGACCATTTTAAAGGCCTTGTTGCTAGTAATGAAATACAATGGTCATCAGATTGACAGTAAGACTACATTAAGACCATTGATTTTGTCTGAGGGCCATATAATCTAATTGCAGGAGACTGACCATACATCAGAATAAATCTCTGTCACTCTTTTATTTCCGAGTAATCTGTGATTTGTCTTTTGACACAATATAGGTAGAATGTTTTACAAGTCATATGACTATTCAAAATGGACAGTGAGACTCATTGTAGAATTTTCATATTTTGCCAACATTGCTACTGAATATTAGTGCACCTGCTTATCCATAGTCGATACCGTTTGTGTGCACATGCATGCAGAGCTCTAGATAAGAGGGAGTAATTGATGATAATTAAGGATAATTTTTCTTATTTCTCATTGAAACCATATGTTGTGACCCCTCATCTGAACCGTCTCGGTGAGACGGTTCAGATGAGGGGTCACAACATATGTTTTTATGAAGAATTCACTAAAATTATCCCTAATTATCACCAAATACTCACTCTTATCTAGAGCTCTGTGCATGTGTGAGTTGGTGCACATGATCAAAGAAGAACCTGTTGCAGTTAGCTCAGATTCTAAGGAACCAAAATGGATTATGTCTTTAGACTTGCTGAGGAACATCTGGTAAGATAAAACTGAATGCAATGATGCATTATGGGGCCATGACCTTTATTTCGTGGATCATTATATTGAACACATATAATAGAAATATTTTGGTTCACCATTTATGTTTAGCTTAGCTCAGATTCTAAGTAACCAAAGGGTGGAATATTCAAACTTCTGAAACAGGAACATCTGGGGAAGATCAGTTAAATGCAGTGATGTATATTGGGCCATTATTATATGTGACAGTGCCTGCAATTTTGAGTCTTGTGGAGGTGCGACGTTGAAGTCACAAAACGTGAAATGAAAGTGACGTCACGAAATTTGCACGTCAAGTTAATTGGATTGCCGCGCACTGACTAATAAATTTCAAAGCGTCACCTGAAAAGAGTGATTAAACATTTCTATCGGCATCTTTAATTTTCTTCATCTACACTCTTTTAAGAATGTTCGCATCACAGATCTTTGAAAAGCAATGTCACAAGCCAGAGTTATAAACGTTTATCCAGCTAGTATGTAAATTGCATCCAATCAGTGAAATGAGAGCAAAAATCGGGTTGGTGTGAATTTCATTTGCTTTTGCAGTAAACATTAGCGCTATTGCTTTGTGCTTCTCAAAATCTCTTCTGGAAGCACTAACAAATATGAAAATGTTAAAAACAAAATATCCGAATTCCCCTCCATAAGGCTCAAAATGCCAGACACTGTCACATATATCTATCAATGATACACCCTTTGAACTGCCTGTTTTCTGGCCATCTGATACAGAGAGCCATATCAAACTGACCTTTTCTGAATCCATATCACTTATAATCCCTTAAAACAAGGCTATTTCTGAGTTCCAGCTTCAGGCGCGTCATTTGTTAAGGTGCATCGTAGAAACGAGAACCAGAGAAACAGGACTAGTGACGTAAAGTCAACAAACATGTCAAAGGCATGCCACGATATATCTGTCGGTAGCATTTGTCTCATGACTAGCTACAAGCCTCTACCGCGCCACTTCAGATCTGGGTTGATGCATTAGCGTTGGCAAGTATGAATAGTTGACTGTTCCTTAAGGTATATAATAAACAAATTATTATAACAGTAACTTGATCTGGCATACTGTATCACGTCTTGTGGATGAGCTCATTCCATTGGATCACTCTTGACGCAAGCGTCTCGGGTTATCAGATGGTATGAGCTCATCCACTAGACGAGATACAGTACGCCAGATCAAGTTGCTATTATAATAATGTGTATATATCAATATACTAGCTGTCACAGGCAAATGTTTGCTTCAAATCTTTGCATCCTGTGGATGCACATCTTTTAAAATGTTGCATCTTCAGCAAATTATATGCATCAATGATGCATGATGCAGAGGTGAATAATCACTGTAGAAGGATAGAGAATCTTTGCAAGTGAAAACTGAAAGATTCTATACCAATTTTCAGCTGATAAACCAGTAAAAACATGTGCGCTTAAAGTAATATGCCTCAGAAATTACCATGATGTGCGCTTTTAGGGGCATGTGCGCTAATTAGACAGAATACGGTAAAAGTTTGCCATTATAGCATATGAAGAGGTACCAAAGTAAGTGTAAGCAAACATTTTGCCATCAGACATGATTTTCTACCATCAGCACATAAAAAGGCACCAAAAGGCTCTACTATTAATTTTCTAGCTTAGGACCAAACAATGTCACCAATGTATCTGACTTGTACAAATTATATCATATGAATTTCAATTTGAAAAAAATTTCACAAAATTAAAAATAATTATAACGTTATCAGCTGACAATTCAGACGATTTTATCCCACCATGGAATAATTACCTGCAATGGTTAATATTTACCAATATCATTGTTAGGCACAGACTAATATTTACCCCAGTTAATATTCAAATTGCTTTTTACACATTTTTGATTGCCGACAAATGCTTTATATAATGTGTAACAGCCCTCACTAATGATAGCGCTTATTATTCTATAATGAGTCGTGCCATGCAGAACAGTGCCCTATATACTGCATATGAAAAGCTGAGACTCAGATCAGCTTGCACCACTGTGCTGGCTAATCATGGTCTGCCCTGTTTGCAATAAAACTTTAGCATGCCACTGAGAAAAGTGAAATCTCAGATCAGTCTGCACGGATGTGCAGACTGATCTGAGTCTTCCCTGTTCACACATGACTTAAGCCATTTGTTCCCATGACACGTCTCAATGGTTCCAGAACTAAAACATATATTTATTGATTTGCAAGAACTGAGTAAATGGCTCATATAATATCATAGCATTGCCGCAAAGAATCCGCTTCACATAAATTGATTATTAAGCGGAAACAACAAATTATTTTCTATTTAGCATATCTGTGCCGCTACGAATCGGCACCTGGGCTCTAGAAGACCCCAAACATTTGGTGGTACAATTTTACTTTTATGCCCCAGTGGCGATAGTCAGGGGGCATTAAGACTTGCTCCTGTCTGTCTGTTCGTCCGACCATCCGTCTGTCCATCCGTCCGTTCATCACACTTTACGGTATAGAGTTTGTGTAATCAACTCCTCCCACAGTTTTCAATGGATCTTTTTCAAACTTTGTGTATATGTTGTGGACATATTGAAGATGTGCACTTTTGGGTTTTTGTTGGAGCTAGAATTAATTTTGACTGAATTACGGCCTTTTGAACTTAGTCATTTTAGGCAAATTTTTGCATTGTAGGGTATGTAGTTTGTGTAATCAACTCCTCCCTCAGTTTTCAGTCGACCATTTTCAAACTTCGCATACATGTTGTGGACATATTGGAGATGTGCATGTGAGTTTTTGTTTGAGCTAAAATTAATTTTGTCAGAACTATGGCCTTTTGAACTTAGTCATTTTAGGCATATGTTTGCATTGTATGGTAAGTACTTTGTGTAATCAACTCCTCCCACAATTTTCATTTGCTGTTTTTCAGACATTGGAGACTTGTTGTGGAGATAATGAAGATGTGCGTGTTGGTTTTTGATAAGAAAAAAATAATTCTGAAGGAACTATGGCCTTTTAAACTTAGTCATTTTGGGCTGCATTTTGCACTATAGGGTATAAAGTTTGTGTAATGTTTTCAGTGGATTCTTTGTAAAAAGCATTTAATTATTTTGTGCTTAAAGGTGCTTTAGGGATGTACACGTCCTGTGACAGGCGCTGCATGGGGGCATCATTAGTGTCTTACAGACACAATTTTCTAGTTATACATGTATAGAGATCTTAAAATTTGTTTCGCTGGTTGTTTCCACATTGACAAGAGTCCTTGTAGTTCAGTAGGTTAACCACTGGTCTGCTGATCTAGTGATCTGGGGCCGTATTCATAAAGCCACTTAAGTCGTTGCTATGCGGTTGCTAAGGCTAAATTTCTATATAGGAGATTCCATACAACTATGAAATTTGGTCTGGAGGAACAGTCTTTGTAAGACTGTTCCTCCAGACCAAATTTCATAGTTGTAGGGAATCTCCTTAAAAGAAATTTTGCCTTAGCAACAACATAGCAACCACTCAAGTCGTTTTATGAATACGGCCCCAGGGTTCAAGACCTGCTGGAGGCGGAAATCTTTCCAACCGTAAACATGGTTCCATTGCTCTCAGTCTTTCATTATAACCCTTCAATCATCCTGGTATGACTGAAATACTGTTAACTAGGATGTAAAATCACAAGACATCAATCAATTACACATTGTCCCATACAGTTGTTTAAGTCTCAAGAAGTCTTCCTAAACGGCAGAGCATAAAGGAACATGACTAACCAGAGCTCAAGATGAGAGGGAGTATTTGGTGGTAATGAGGGATAATTTTTGTTATTTCTGCATAAAAACATATGTTGTGACCCCTCATCTGAACCATCTCGATAAGATGGTTCATATGAGGGGTCACGACATATGGTTTCAATGAGAAATAGAAAAAAAAAGATCCCTCAATTATCATCAATTACCCCGCTTATCTAGTGCTCTGTAATAGAGTTCTTGTCACTTGTATAAAGTCTGGGATACTGCTGTATATTTTACAAAGTTTTTTTGACAAAAACTGAATTTTGAAGTCAAGCGGGCAGATGATATGATTTTGTAATTGATAGCCAAATGAATGGACAAATAGAGGGACAGACATATGAACAGTCAGACAGAGAGACAGACAGACATCCACTGCAAATTAATATGCCTCCTCAACCAGTAACAGGCGACATGAGAAATATATCAAATATTTTATCCTGAAATTTGGCATATTCTAGCCAACTGGTTCTAGTCAAATCTGGTTGTGTTGTGTTAACTGCATATCTCCCTTAGTATAGTGTCAGTTAATAATGTATGCTCCCTATGACATAAAACATTTTTATCTTCCTCAAAATGATTTTTTGGTGCAATCCACAGAATCAGTCTCATAATAAATGGTATAATAATGCTATTTAGCTCGGAAGACGAAACTTTCGAAGAACGGCAATTATTCTGTTGTCTCGCTGTACAAGATAAATTGGTTTCTGTGGTATAAAAACAAGCGCTTTTAATGCAGTAAAAGATGGAAACAAAATGAAAGGAGCCTAAACTCGTAATCTAGAGAGTTTTTAAGTGACACTTTTCTATGGTAGACAAATACCACGCATCCCTGGGGGGAAACAAGAATAAATTGTCTCGAGAAAATGATAAAATTATGATCTTGGCAGACAAATTGAAATGAACTGTCGCTTTTGTCAATAAATTTCAATGTATGTAATATGCTTGTTTGTGCGAGTGAGAAAGGGCCAGCACAATCTGAAATGCACAGCCCATGCAAGCACTTGCAATTGCATTTCAGATTGTGCAGGGCTCCCAAGAAATAGCATTTTCCCTTTGATTATTTCCCCCGTCCTGTGCCCTGCCTTCATCTGACTTCAAATGTGCCATCTGTACAACTCTGGTTGTGTTGTGTTAAGTATCTATTTGGCCTAAATTGCTGATGCAGCCATCTTACTGAATTTGCACTGTGTACAGTATTAAGCCTAATAAACACCCCTGCTCAATTCAACGCCTCCTGCCTCTTTTCCGAAAATAATGTTATATTAAGGTGGTGATAATCACTGATTTAGGGCAAAGACAAAAATCTGCACAAAACACTCAAAATACCACTGATCTTTCCAAAACTTAGCATATGCCTTCTTTATATTGTTTCTGACAATTCAGACTCCCAAAATGCAGCATTTGTTAATGTTAAAAAGTGTTTATACCCCCGGTATAGGAAGTATATAGGGGGTATATAGTTTTTGGTTTTTCCGTTTATATGTTTGTGTGTGTGTGTGTTTGTTAACATTTTTCTTCTGTCACAGATTTCTCAGGAACCACTACAGCTAGGATTTTGAAATTTGGTACAAACGTTGAGTATGACTAGCTGTACCGTGTAAGAGAGAATCAGCCTCCTGCTGCTTATCATTCCCTTTATTTGTCCATTTTTTCTTCCTCTCCAATTAATTTTCTGTCAAAGATATCTCAAAAACTTCTACAGTAAGGGTATCTGAAATTTGGTAGAAACGTTTGGTATGACTAGTTGTACCATGTAAGAGAGAATCGGCCTGATCCAGCTTATCAGTCCCTTTTTTTGTCCAGTTTTTCTTTCTCTCCAATATCTCTCCAATTAAATTTTTGTCAAAGATTTCTCAGGAACCACTAGAGCTAGAATTTAGAAATTTGGTACAAATGTTGAGTATGACTAGTTGTACCGTGTAAGAGAGAATCAGCCTCCTGCTGCTTATCATTCCCTTTATTTGTCCATTTTTTCTTTCTCTCCAATTAATTTTCTGTCAAAGATATCTCAAAAACTTCTACAGGAAGGGTATCTGAAATTTTGGTAGAAACGTTGGGTATGACTAGTTGTACCGTGTAAGAGAGAATCAGCCTGCTCCAGCTTATCATTCCCATTTTTTGTCCAGTTTTTCTTTCTCTCCAATTTCTCTCCAATTAAATTTTTGTCAAAGATTTCTCAGGAACCACTACAGCTAGAATTTTGAAATTTGGTACAAACGTTAAGTATGACTAGTTGCACAGTGTAAGAGAAAATCGGCCTTCTGCTGCTTATCATTCTCTTTGTTTGTTCATTTTTCTTTCTCTCCAAATAAATTTCTGTCAGAGATTTCTCAGAAATTACTACAGTAAGGGTATTTGAAATTTAGTACAAACCTTGGTAATGACTAGTTGTAATATGTATGAAAACATCAGCCTCTTCCTGTTTATCATTCCCTTTGTTTTTCCATTTTTTCTTTCTATCCAATTAAATTAACCTTTTTTTCTGTCACAGATTTCTCAGGAACCAGGAGAGTTAGGATTTTGAAATTTTGTACAAATGTTTGGTATAACTAGTTGTATAGTATAAGAGAACTTCAGCCCCCTTCTGCTTATTGTTCCCTTTGTTTGTCCACTTTTTCTTTCTCTCCAATTATTTTATTTTTTGTCAAAGACTTCTCAGGAACCACTTTACCTAGGTTTTTGAAATTTGTTACAAACGTTGGGTATGACTAGTTGTATCATATCAGAGACCATCAGCCTCCATCTGCTTATCATTCCCTCTTTTTTTCTTTCTCTCCAATTTAATTTCTGTCAAAGATTTCTCAGGAACCATACAGCTAGGATTTCAAATTTAGTACAAATATTGGGTGTGACTAGTTGTATTGTATAAGAGAGTATCAGCCTCCATATATGTATCATTCCCTTCTTTTGTTCATTTTTTCTTTCTTTCCAATTTGATTTTTGTCACAGATGTCTCAGGTATCACAATAGCTAGGATTTTGATATTTAGGCCAAACATTGGGTATGACTAGTTGTATCAGTAAGAGAGTATCTGAGCCTCCTTCTGCTTATCATTCATTATCATTTGTTTTAATGTTTTGTATTAAGTGTGGCAGTGTTACTGTTAGGCCGTGGTGCTGGCCGGGGGTATACGTGAGCCCCTGCTCACATGCTCTAGTTTTATAAGGAAAGATCAAAGGGTAATTTTGTGCGCAATAATCTGAAAAAATAATATTGTTATTGAAAATATACTTAGTGCTGAGAGTTCCTTGTTGCATAATGGAGAGCGAGCTAGCAATTATTTTTTCAAACTCTTTCACACATTAGCAGGCTGAGCAGATGAAAAAAGATGCGGTCTGTGTCCAAATATTTTTGTCAAAACACACAGGTGAGACAGTTGAGACTATTTTAACAAGGTTGAACAATTTCATCTACACACCAGTGATCATGTAAGTAATGTATTATTTATACTGTAGGTGTTACATAGGTATGCTTGCCTACCCTATATTTAATAAATGCATCCAGTGTACATTACCTTGTACATGGTTGAACATTTGAGAAAAAGCTACTGTTTTCATCTGGTCTACATTACAATTTTAGAAAGAGTTGGAATAAATAATTGCTAGTACGCTCTTCATTATGCATTAAAGCACCTTCAGTACTATGTAAATTTTCAATAACGATGTTAATTTTTTTGATTATTGCGCAGAAAATTACCCTTTGATCTTTCCTTATAAAAACACTTTTTTAAGCAGCATGTACGTCTCCATTGTATTCTAAACTGTAAAGAACAACAAAAATAAGAAGTCTGCTAACTTTCAGGGAGATACCTTGCTTTTTTTTTGGTTTTATGCAGATTTTTACATTTACCATAAATCACCACCTTAAGGTGGTGATTTATGGTAAATGTAAAAATCTGCATAAAACCATAAAAAAGTAACGTATCTCCCTGAAAGTTAGCAGACTTCTTATTTTTTGTTGTTCTTTACAGTTTAGAATACAAAATAGATATACGTGCTGCTTAAAAAAGTGTTTTTATAAGGAAAGATCAAAGGGTAATTTTCTGCGAATAAATCTAAAAAATTAATATCGTTATTGAAAATTTATGTAGTGCTGAAGGTGCGTTATTGCTTAATGAAGAGCGTCCTAGCAATTATTTATTCCAACTCTTTCTCAAATTGTAATGTAGACCAGATGAAAAGGGTAGCCTTTTCTCAAATGTTCAACCATGTACAAAGTCAATGTACATTGGATGCATTTATTAAATATAGGGTAGGCAAGCATACCTATGTAACACCTACAGTATAAATAGCCGGGCCGGGTGGCGCAATCGGTAGGGCACCTGACTCGTAAGTCAGAGGTCCTGGGTTCGAATCCCGGTCTGGCCACATACTTTCGTTTCTCCTTCCGCTGATTCAAGAAGGGCAGTTGTCAGCTACTGGCGAAAGTATGTGCACTTAGTACTGGTTAACCGCTTAGGAGGTCTAAGCCTGCCCAGGAATAGTGTGGTTAGGTTAACTGACCGTCCCGACATGACCTTAGTTGTTTACCGTGGACGTTAAGCATCAAATCAACCAACCAACCAACAGTATAAATAATACATTACTGACATGATCAGTGGTGTGTAGATGAAATTGTTCAACCTTGTTAAAATAGTCTTACCTGTCTCACCTGTGTGTTTTGACAAAAAAATTTGGACACAGACTGCATCTTTTTTCATCTGCTCAGCCTGATCATGTGTGAAAGAGTTTGAAAAAATAATTGCTAGGACGCTCTCCATTATGCAACAAGGTACTCTAAGCACTAAGTATATTTTCAATAACGATATTATTTTTTCAGATTTATTCGCAGAAAATTACCCTTTGATATTTCCTTATAAAAACACTTTTTAACGTTAACAAATGCTGAATTTTGGGATTCTAAATTATGAGAAACAACATAAAGAAGGCATCTGCTAAGTTTTGGAAAGATCAGTGGTATTTTGAGTATTTTATGCAGATTTTTGTCTTTGTCCCAAATCAGTGATTATCACCACCTTAACTTGCATGAATTCCTGTTTGCTTCTCTAGATAAGGTGACTCATTGAATTGAGGTCTATTCTTAAAGGAAAGAATTTGCTCCTAGAGGAGCAAATTCTTTCCTTCAAGAGGAGACCCCTACTGAGAAGGGAAGCTAAATATAGTAGAGCTGCTTACTCTGCAAGTGTACACGGTCATTCTAATACTGTGTAAGATTGAGTGATTGATTGATTTGTTGCTTAAAGTCCATGTAAACATCTATGGTCATGTCGGGACGGTCAGTTAACCTAACCACACTATTCCTGGGCAGGCTTAGACCTCCTAAGCGGTTAACCAGTACTAAGTGCACATACTTTCGCCAGTAACTGACAGCTGCCCTTCTTGAATCAGCGGAAGGAGAAACGAAAGTATGTGGCCAGGCCAGGTTTCGAACCCAGGACCTCTGACTTATGAGTCAGGTGCCCTACCGATTGCGCTACGCAGCCCGGCATACTGTGTAAGAGGTATTTGGCAGTGGCTGATTTACCTAAATTTAGGCTCTAAATAATGGCCCCACACCCCCCTCCGTCACCCCCTATTAATTTTGGTGAAATGCAAAGACCACATGGCGTTTGATAGGATAAATATGGTAACTTTGCTCTTAATGGAACAAGTAAATTTCATCTGAATTGTAATATAAGAATTGTCATAAGACAATGGAGCACACCTTATGGGTACATTTGATGTGAACTACCAAAATATAGGCCAATCAAAACGAGGTCAACTGCAGTGTCAGAATGAACAGTTTTCCTATGAGTTATTCAAATCTACGAAACAGCAGACTGTGCCAGAGCTTTAAGACATTAGGGAGGTTAAGATTTTTAACTTGTACGTGTATGTGTACGTCTAGTGATGATTTGTATGCCTACGTCATCAAAAACTGCATACTCACTACCAGTAAGAAGTAAATTCTAGACGTTGACTACTTCTAGGAGGCCGTTTACACGTAGCTTAATAAACGTGTACTTTGAATTCAGTTTTCGCATTGAATTCTTAAATGTACATTTTAATTTATGATGTCAAAAGTGAGAGCATATATCTTAGAAATGATTTAAGCTTTCACTCGGAAATCAGTGAAGCATAAATAAGATACACCAATGTTTACAATGAGGGTGGTACATGCGAGGAATGAGGCAGTTTATGTTATAGATATCTCCGCATTTGTAAGCTGGATGGATGAATGATTACGGATTTTACGGCCCTTTCAACTGTATATTAGTAAAATAGGACATATTGGGAAATATATGAGATACGGACAGCGCTGAAATAAATCAGATGGAGAAAAAAATTGTGACCTTAGCAGGAATCGAACCCGCAACCTCTGATCATGAGTCTGGACCATCAAACTCCCAGTTAACAGTTAAAAAATGGTGTGGCCACATAGTAGTATCATAAATGGGACTGAGTTGGGGAAGGTGGTCGGGATCAATTATATCCTAATTAAAATGGAGAAACCGGACACTTTGGGATCATGGTTGGGGTATGGGTTACATTACCAATGAACGAAAAGAAAAAAATGGATGAGACACAGATGCTTGTGTCAGTCGATGTAATCAATTGAAACTTTCGAAAAATGGGAGATAGTTGAGAAGTGGGTGTACACAGTTAGTGAAATGACTTTAGTAAGGTCCTTCCTTCACCGTAAAAAGTACATGATAGTGCCATAACTGTAAAGCTGCGTTTACATGGGCAAAGTTTCTATGACAAAGACGGTTGCACATTTTTCTATGGCAAACAGTCTTTGTTACAGAAAAATGTGCTCGTGTAAATGCCAAAATATGACAATGTTTCTCCGACAAATATGTATGGTAAAATTACTTCAGTAAATTAAATTTGTCCGCTTAAACGAAAAACTTTGCTAAAGATTATGTAACAAAGAACTTTGCTATAAACGTGGAAAATGTTACAAAGATTTTGTTTCATTGCCGCAGGTAACTTTGACGAATAATATTTGGTCGTGTGAACACTGCAGCAAATATTTCATTGCCAAAGTTTATTTGAGATTCTTTGTCACATTTTCTTTAACAATAATTAGCTCCGTGTAAACACAAAATGTCTGGTATACTTTCTTGTTAAAGTTTCTGTGACATAGAAACTTTGCTCAAGTGAACGCGGCTTTAAGATGGAAACTGACGGAAATATGTAAAAAAAAAGTTGTTTTAATTCCGCGTTTGATTGTGTTTTGATTTAAAAATATTATATGTGGATTTAAAGCAATATTTTATACAATGCAGTAGCTTTCCATATTAAACAATTACGGAACTATCCCGTACATTTTACGGTCAAGGGGCTGGCAGCCAGATGTCATGTCTTTCCTGTAAACCCATCGGGACTTTGTAACGGTGCAATTATTATGAAAAAAATTGTATATAAGATGGTCACCGGCTGTGATATTGAGGAAACGGGCATATACGCTTTCGTTTTGACACTAAGTTTATTTAACGTTAAATTCGACAAAAAAAAAAAAGAAGAAAAAAAAAATGAAAAAGAAAAACATAAAAAAAAACAATTGCATGGTACAGAGGAGGTAAGATGACAACAAAATGTTAACCCACATCGTACACACGGAATGAAGGTCATGCTGATTAGAAGGCTTTGTTTTTCGATAATTGTTTAGATTTGCCACATTCCGTAATGGTACACGTACACGTAAAAGTTACATTAATCTTAACCATTTATAACTACAATTCTAACTTGTACGTGTATGTGTGGCTACCAGTAGTCGTATGCGTACAAGTTCTAAATCTTAACCTCCCTAATATCACTGAACTACATGTGAAATAGAGTCTCACAGTGCCTTGTACGTAATACAAGAAAATACTTAGAAACTGAACTACATACAACCGGTGAACCAAAATTTTCTATATTCAATGATCCATGAAAATAGGTCATGGCTCTATATGCATCAATGCACTCAGTTGATCCTCCCCAGATTTCCCTGTATAGCATACTGAATGGATTTAGCTGTTTTATCAGAATATCTAAGAAGGGTTGCGGAAGCCTGAGATTGGGATAGCCTTGTGGGTCCTGGGACTCGAAGTAAATTTATTAAAAAAGAAAAATCACTGCTTCTATGACTATAAGCATCTTTTCTCCAATGTTTAACTGTTTGTTCTGTTTCCTTTAATATATGCCAATGCTTTCAAATGTGTACTTATAAGAAAGAAAGTTTACTAAAAGTCTTTGCCATCATTTTGAAAAAGTTAAGCCCACAGGGCACTAATAAGGCCATCATTTTGAAAAAGTTAAGCCCACAGGGCACTAATAAGGTTGATTATGGTATATTTACCCTTACTTTGTTACCATGTAAATACCTTCATTTAATAAAGTATACTTACTTATCTCAGGTTCTAATGAAATAATGCATGTGCTGATGGGGAATGTTTATTTGCTCTTACTTTTATTGCCAAGCCAGTTGGAAGTTTAACATCACTTTGGTACCAGTTCTCATACTGATGGCAAATCTTTAAGTTAAGTAAGAGCAACCTTTGCCTTCAGCACTTGATTCTGCCATCAGGTTATGAAATTGCATCAAAGTGATGTTAGACTTGAAAGTTTGCCAACAGCATGGTGCCAAAGTCAGAGCAAAAAGACATTTGCCATCAGCATAAGGATTTGTTTATAAGAACTTAAAATGGTACCAAAGTAAGGCCTAGGGTAAGCACAAAAGTTTGCCATCAGCATAATTAGAATTGGCACGAAAGTAAGAGAAAGCTAACATTTTGCCATCAACTCATGAATTTTGCCATTAGCGTATAAAATAATTTGCTTACTCTTACTTTAGTGCCTAAAGTCTTATGATTTTAAAAAAAAATATTAATTTGGTGCCAATTCCTATGCTGATGACAGAAGTCTTATGATTTTTTAAAAAAAAATATTAATTTGGCGCCAATTCTTATGCTGATGACAGACTTTGAGTTTGATATTACTTTGATGCCATTTCTTATGCTGATGACAGACTGAGTTTAATGTTACTTTGGTGCCACTTGTTAAACTGATGACAGACTTTGAGTTTGGTCTTACTTTGGTGCCAATTTTAAATATGCTGGTGATAGACTTTGAGTTTGGTCTTACTTTGGTGCCAATTTTAAATATGCTGGTGACAGACTTTGAGTTTAGTTTTACTTTGGTGCCAGTTCTTATGCTGATGACAGACTTCGAGTTTAGTATTACTGTACTGCAGTGCCAATTCTTATGCTGATGACACAGACTTTGAGTTTGGTCTTACTTTGATGCCAGTTTTTATGCTGGTGACAGACTTTGAGTTTAATGTTACTTTGATGCCAGTTCTTATGCTGATGTCAGACTTTAAGTTTGGTCTTTGTTGCCAGTTCTAATGCTGATGACATACTTTGATTTTACTGTTACTTTGGTGCCAATTCTTTTGCTGATGACAGACTTTAAATTTGGTCTTTAACTTTGGCGCTAGTTCTTATGCTGATGACAGATTTTGTTTTCAATTTTACTTTGGTAGCAATTTTTATGTTGATGACTAAGTTTAAATTTATTTTGGTGCCATTTAATGTTTATTTAGTGCCAATTCTTATGCTGCTAACAGACTTCGAGTTTAATGTTAGTTTGGTGCTCATTTTATGCTGAAGTCAAACTTAAAGTTTGTGCTGATCACAAACTATATCATGTTGCAGTTATATACTGAACAAAAAAAGAAATGTTACATAGTTTAACTCTTGAAATTCAACATCTCGGGATGCAAAGAATCTTAAATAAACTTAAAACTGTTTTGGAAGTGTATATCTGCATCTATGGGTATTTGTAGAGAATACCTGGCTAGTTTTAGCCTTTGTTAAATTTTGAAATTCGAATCAAGTGTTTCTAGAAAATAATGATTTGAATGTTGATGTAATGTTTCTTTGTTTTGTTCAGTATATTTACACTATTTGACTTTTTTTGAAAGAAAGAAAAAAAATAATAAAAGAGAAAGGAAATTAGACTCTGTATAAAAAAAGAAATTGGACTGTAGTTTCCTATGAATATTTCTGTGCTATGCAAAAATGTTCTTTGAAATTGAAGTAGACAAAAGTATAATATTCTCATTCTTCATGCTAGCAAAGGAATGGAATTAATATATTTCAAAGGTACTTTATGGCAATATGTGCATACTGGGAGATTTTTACAGTACCGGTATGCATGTACATGTATTGAAATTCATCCCAGCAGGCACACAACATTGAATAAACATTGAATAAATGTTGATTCACTGTGAATGCATTGAATCAATGTTGATTCAATGTTGTGTGCCCAGTAGGAAGGTATATAATATATAAAGATTGGTTCTTCAGTCTATGCAGTCTGTTCAGAGACTTCTTTAGTTGGATAAACAATCTGTGGAGTCTGAGGAATCTGTAGTAAGTTAGAGCTCTAGATAAGAGGGAGTATTTGGTGATAATTAGAGATAATTTTGTTAATTCTGCATAAAAACTTACATTGTGACACCTCATCTGAACCATCTCGATGAGACGGTACAGATGAGGGGTCACAACATATGACTGATGAGAAATAAGAAAACATATCCTTAATTATCATCAAATACTCCCTCTTATCTAGAGCTCTGATAAATTGGTGATAAGTCTGATCAGTTTGTGCAGCTGATGCTGTGAAGCATGTTTCAAAGAGCTAGTAGACAGGTTTTCTTGTGTTGTGACCCTCTTCCAGGAATAGGAACAATGCAAATATGAGGGACAAGCCACTCAGACAAAATTAATGAGTTTTGGAATTTCTTATATTTTATATATTCATCATGTGCATTCTGAGACAATGACGTGCATTCTGAGACAATGACGGAGAACCAGAAAAAAGACATCATTTTGTACTAGGCTTTGTTCATATTTTCACTATTTCTTAAATGTATTGTACCTCAAAACAAAAGATAAGCATCACTCTTGGGAACAGTAATTGCGTATGGGTCTCCATCATGTTTGTCCACCATTTCCACCAGTTTTACAAAGGTGGGTGGGGTGGGGGCAGAGGAGGGGAGGAGTGGGACAAGGGGCCAAGTTTTGTGGCTTTCTGTTTGTCTAGATGATATGCCTCTCCAAAAATAGGTTCTGGTTTTAACCATATTGCACTCAGAACTGACAAAACTCCATAGAGTTTTGGCCGTTCTGAGCGCATTAGGGTTAAAAGAAAGAATTTGCTGTTAGGGGAGCAAGTATATTCCTTTTAGAGTTGACCATCATTGAGAAGGGAGACAAGAAAGGCAAATGGTAGAGTTGCTTCACCTGAAAACGAACACATTCATATTAGTTTTACAGTGTATTGACACACTACCAATAGAGATATCTCCAAACTTAACCCTATTGCACTCAGAGTTTGGCCGTTTTGAATGCAATAGGGTTAAAGATTTGTTCTTCCTGGCCGAGTGGGCTAAAGAGGAGTGGTGGTAGCTGGGTTGGGTAAGTGAATGCCTTCTAAGGTAGAGAGATGACTTTTAATCCTTCTTCAGTTAGAATTAGTTTCAACTTTATATAAAGTTACATTTCAGAAAACCTTTCCTTATTATCTGCACATTGGCTCCGTACAACTAAAAACTTTAAAAAGGCCATAAAGTGCAACTCATCTGTTCACCCATTGTAAAGGAAAGAATTCTTTCCTAATTTTTCAAGGCTAATACTCTTAATGGAAAGATGTGTTAGATAGAGCATGGTTCATCCATCTGTACGGAGAGAAAATCCAGAAGCTTTAGCGAGTGGATAATCCATATGAGCTTTAGGTAGTGGATTATCCACTACACAGGTGGATGAGTCAAATGCTCTATCTCACTTTGGCATGATACCCAGTGTAGACCTTGCATGCTACGGGGTATTTTGTGCTAAAGATTTGAGTATCTGGGGATCGTGCTATAACTTTAAGAACAAAATTGCTCAACTTATAGATAGAAAAGTTGCAGACAGTATAAATAGTACAATAATGCTTTATGTGTCCAGTTTCTTAGTTATATTATGTATGGTCTGGTGTCTGGCAAAAAACTGTTTAATGGATTTCAATACATCAGTCTGAAGCCAGAGTATTTAACCGCAGTCTGCAAGTCGAGTCAAAAGAAAACTGACATCATGCAGCATGGAAAAATTTCAGTCTGTTTGCGGCCTGAATTCGAAACCAACAGTTAAAGTGAATGGTTACCGTTATAGGGGGAGACAACTCTGCTGTGCTCATTTTTGCCTCCCTTCTCAATGAGATCCACTTTTTTATGGAAAGATTTGCTCCCGTAGGAGCAAATTCTTTCATTTAAGAGTTGACCTCATTTTGGAAGGGCTTTCTTGTCCAGAGGAAAATAAGGAAGTTACCAAGTTGTTTCCCTTTATAAAAAAGAAAGCAGAAAAACATGGAGATGTACTAATAGGATCAAGCCAGATAAATTTGGACTGCAGGTAAATTCGGACAGTGACATAATGTTTCCTTTATATGTCAGTTCTTTGGAATTAATACAAAAATAACTGGGCAAACAGTGAAAATCCTGATGAGACGGCTCATGATGAGCCGTCTCATCTGGAGTTTCACTGTTTGCAATGGTATGCCCGAAATTACCCGCTGTCCGAAGTTACCAGACTTGACCCTACAGCATTTTTAAAGTAGCAAATGTTGCTTTCAATATGTCAACTGTGCATGCTCTAAGCAGACAGCAATAACTTTGCAGGCGATCAACTGCCAGGTCTGGCCATACACAGTATTCCTAAGCCTTGATACAGGTTTTAACTTGAAAGGGCCCATTGTAATGGACATTTTTGTCTCCAAGGAAACTAATATTTTTTCTTGTCAGAAGTCTGTAAGATGGCTTAGATACCTGAAACAGCTAAATATAATGTAAAAGGATGAGACTGGCACTTAAAAAAATAAGACTTAACATATCTGACCTGGAACAGAGAATTTCTCATAACAGACTGCGAAAATATTAATGACTCATTATTAAAAAAAGAAATAAAAAAAAAATGGATGTATATATGACATCAGAAGTAGAGATATCAATTTTCACTTTATCAAACAAACTTATTTAAATGTCTTATATCTTTTTAAATCAAATATTTTTCCAATTTGGTTGAGAAAATGTGGGAGTATACTTGAATTTACTTGTTAGTTTCATTAATTGTTAACATATTTTACGCCCAAAAAAAGAAAAGAAAATGAATAGCTTCTCAGGCCCTTTTTGGAAAAAATAGGTGAGGGAGGCTTTTTTGTGTGTGACACTGTGTGTGTGTGTTTTTAGCTCACCTGAGCACGAAGTGCTCAAGGTGAGGTATTGTGATCGGTCTTTGTCCGGCGTCCGGCGTCCGGCGTCAACTTTTGCTTTAAACGACTCTTCTCCAAAACTGCTAGCCGGATTTCGAAATAATTTCACAGAAATGTTCCTTGGGGGACTCTCTACCAAAATTGCTCAAATGGTTCCGCTCCGCTGAACAATATGGCCGCCAGAGCTAAAAATAGAAAAACCTTTAAACGACTTCTCCTCCAAAACTGCATGGCAGATTTTGAAATAATTTCACAGAAATGTTCCTTAGATGACCCTCTACCAAAATTGCTCAAATGGTTCCGTTCCGCTGAACAATATGGCCGCCAGAGCTAAAAATAGAAAAACCTTTAAATGACTTCTCCTCCAAAACTGCTGGGCCGATTTTAAAATAATTTCACAGAAATGTTCCTTAGGAGACCCTCTACCAAAATTGCTCAAACGGTTCCGCTCCGTTGAACAATATGGCCGCCAGAGCTAAAAATAGAAAAACCTTGAAACGACTTCTCCTCCAAAACTGCTGGGCCGATTTTGAAATAATTTCACAGAAATGTTTCTTAGGTTACCCTCTACCAAAATTGCTCAAACGGTTCCGCTCCGCTGAACAATATGGCCGCCAGAGCTAAAAATAGAAAAACCTTTAAACAACTTCTCCTCCAAAACTGCATGGCAGATTTTGAAATAATTTCACAGAAATGTTCCTTAGATGACCCTCTACCAAAATTGCTCAAATGGTTTCGCTCCGCTGAACAATATGGCCACCAGAGCTAAAAATAGAAAAACCTTTAAATGACTTCTCCTCCAAAACTGCTGGGCGGATTTTAAAATAATTTCTCAGAAATGTTCTTCAGGAGACTCTCTACCAAAATTGCTCAAACGGTTCCGCTCAGTTGAACAATATGGCCGCCAGAGCTAAAAATAGAAAAACCTTTAAACGACTTCTCTTCCAAAACTGCTGGGCCGATTTTGAAATAATTTCACAGAAATGTTCCTTAGGAGACCCTCTACCAAAATTGCTCAAGCGGTTCTGCCCCGCTGAACAATATGGCCACCAGAGCTAAAAATAGAAAAAAGCTTTGAACATCATCGTTTCTAAAGCCGATGGCTCGATTTCAAAAACAATTCACAGAAATGTTTTACTCATGGCTCTGAACAAAAATTGCTCAAACGGTTCCGCTCCGCTGAACAAAATGGCCGCCAGAGCTAAAAATAGAAATAAATCTTAGAATGACACAGAGGGCACAGTTATGATCCAATCATCATGAAACTTTGTCAGAATGTTTATCTTAATGAAATCTAGACCATCTTTGAAACTGGGTCATGTGGGGTCAAAAACTGGGTCACTGGGTCAAATCTTAGAAAAACCTTATGCACACTCTAGAGAGCACAGTTATGATCCAATCTTCATGAAACTTTGCCAGAATGTTTATTTATATAAAATCTAGGCCAAATTTGAATCTGAGTCTTGTGGGGTCAAAAACTAGGTCACTAGGTCAAATATTAGAAGTACCTCATGTACACTCAAGAGGGCACAGTTATGATCCTATCTACGTGAAACATTGTCAGAATGTTTACTTTCATGAAATTTATACCAGATTTGAAACTGGGCCATGTCAGGTCAAAAACTAGGTCACTAGGTCAGTTCTTAGAAAAACAGTGTGAACGCTTTTGAGGACACAGTTTTGTTCTAATCTTCATGAGACTTTGTCAGAATGTTTGTCTCCAAGGAATCTGGACCAAGGGTGCAACTTGGTCATGTTGGGTCAAAAAGTAGGTCACTAGGTTAAACCTTAGAAAAACATTGTGTACACTCTAGAGGGCACAGTTTTGATAACTTTGTCAGAATGTTCATATCCAAGAAATCTAGACCAGGTTTGGAACTGGGTCATGTAGGGTCAAAATCAAGGTCATTAGGTTAAATCTTATAAAAACCTTAGGTACACAATAAAGGGTTCATTTTCCATTTAATCTTTGTGAAACTCTATCAGTCATATGGATGTCTCTGAGGTTAAGTTTACAGGATACTCAGGTGAGCAATCCAGGGCCATCATGGCCCTCTTGTTTTCCTTTTCCCCCCACAAAAAACAGATGAGGCCACTTTTTATCACTGTAGAACACCAAACAAGAATGTGGATTTAGTATAATTGCTAGAAACATAACCTTTCTTATAAACAACATTGGTAACCTTGATTCTTCATTTTAATTTGATCTCTGCATGACTGAAACAAATAGCAGTTTATGAGCATTGTTATTGTAAAGCCATTCCCAGTTCCAGTGGTTGCTGTAATTTGAGGCAGTGTTGGAGGCTCATTTTCGTTTTTCGTTTTTTTCTTCTGGTTGGACTTTAAAGGTAGGTTCCTGGCCTAGCGATCACAATTATGTTCACGAAATAATTTTGTCTTTTTCTGGGTAGTATTTAATTCTCTTATTTTTCTGAAACTGTTGCTACTGAGAAAATCGTCAGATGTTGTAGAAAATAGTCGTTTTCCCTTTGGTTTATTTTCTTTTGTTGGAATTCCAGTTCTAAAAATAAATATGTATATATGTCTACAAGTCCGCAGTTTCTGATGTCATTTGCCAACGGTTAATTTTGTCTTGCCGTGAGCTCTTCCAGAGGTCCTGGCATTGCGGATGGGTTCCAAAATGCAATGCAGCATGACGTCAGCTATGTTATCTATTTTTGGCGCGAACTAAAAATAGCGCTAACTGGTGTGCGAAGCAGAGTTAGGAAATCCCTTGCAGAACGACTTTTCTGCGATTTTTTTATTTACACTTTTTAGTGAAACTTATTCATTTCCTCTTTATAAGTGTTTTCTAACAACTTGGATAAAAAATCATCAAAATTATGATGCATTCCAAAGTACAGGAACCTACCTTTAATAATTAGCAACTTAAAACATACATGCTCTTGGTGCAATGATGGCCATTTTGTACCCTGAGTTCTATGCAACAAATGGAAGGAATATTGCCAGATAGGTTTCAGGCTCCAGAGCTACTAAAGCGCCATATACACCTGTCCGAGTCATACCCAGAATGCTACTCAAAAGTAACATCATTGAGCTGCCAAATGCAACAAAAAACTGAACATCTGACATAGTCCAACAAACAAAATCCCTGATATTAGCTGATACGCAGGTGGGACCTCAGTTTAAAGTCTCATCCGAAAGACTAATGGAGTGAGGGTTGAACCTGTGACTGCTGGATTGGTAATCCAGCGCATAAATCACTACACCACTGCCACTCCTACTTTGCTTGCCGGAAACTCTGTTCCATTACTTAGAATTTATAATTAGAGCCTCGACAAGAGAAAACCAACAAAGTGGTTGTGTGCCCAGTGCAGACTCAGACCAGCCTGGGCATCTGCTCAGTCTGATCAGACTCCTTGCTAAGTGCTTAAAGGGAAGCTAAGGGTCTAAGCTACCTTGATGCGGACAGTGAAGACTCTGATCAGACTGGGCGGATGCCCAGGCTGATCTGAGTCTGTGCTGGGCGCACAACCACATTGTTGGTTTTGTCATGTAGTGGCTCAATTATAGTGCCATAATTGTAATCAGCTACTAGTTAATCCTCAAGATTGCCTTTGATACTGTAATGAAGTTCAATTTAGGAGCAAATTAGTTGCTTCATTTTCCAACTAATGAAGCTGTCTTTAAGCCTTGTTGTAACTATCCAAAGCATTTGGACACCACAGATACCTGGGCATCTATTTTCTATTGTATCTCATAACCTGGCAAGGTAGTTGGGGCATCACACATGATTTTCCATCTATAGCCCTGTCTTCAGCTGCCCTAGTTGTGCTGCCCTCCCTTTAATATCATTTTCCCACCTCTTCTTCTGTCTACCTTTCTTCTCTTTCCTTACACTGTGTCCTTCAGAATCATCTTTTCTGAGCCTGAAGACCTTGAGATGTGACCTAGCCACCTGAGGTTCCATTTCTTGACCATGGTCAGCGGATTGTCACATTTACAAATGGCTGCTTGGATCTCCTCGTTTGTAACCTGGTACTTAATCTATAGTGGTCTACTTTTTCATCAAGTTCATGCAATTTTCAACATCATTAAAATGTTTAGCACCATTTCTGATCAACAGTAAAGTGAAAAAGCATCAGTCGCAGCATAGTCATTATCTCAAAGATGGATTCAAACACTGCAATGCCAGCTTATGAACATAACCCATATATGGTATGAGATTACTTTGTAGATTTGTAGTTAGCTCCATTTTGGAATTAAAGATGTTCATTAAACCTGGCACTTATGTTACTTCATTCGTAAGCTGAATCTCATGGCTGCTTTGTCACTTTATGATCTTGACCCATATTTCATGGTCTGATGACTTTTCCTTCTTTGCATTGTGGTTGTGGCATGTAGAGAATTAAATTAGCAGCAAGACAGCATGTTCAGGATACTGTCTATATTTTTCTGTTAACCCATGGCATGCTGAACATTTTCAAAATCAGGCTCTTTTGAGGGGATACCCTTACTTAAAAAAGTTGCAGTTTTCGTATATAATTTCAACCTACTTTGCTCATATTTCCACACATTATAGGCAAGACATTGGCCACCATTTTAATTTAAGTAATCTAGGTCACATGACTTTCAAATATGTCATTAAAACAAGAAGAAAAAAAAAAGAACTTCAAGAGATTAGAACTTAAGATATGCTATGCAGGAACCAGGTGATTGCTTAATTTCCTGCCTACCTCTGATATCAATGCATACTTCTCAATAGAAACGATTTACATGGATCAAGTCCAGTTTCCATAAAATATGATGAACCCTCAGAAAACAGGTGAGAGTTGCATAAGCAAAATGCTATAAAATAGCGCTCTGTAACCCTTTTCTTAAGGTGGTGATTTATGGTAAATGTAAAAATCTGCATAAAACCATAAAAAAGTAACGTATCTCCCTGAAAGTTAGCAGACTTCTTATTAGCTCACCTGCCGAAGGCTCAGAGGTGAGCTTATAGGATGGGAGTCGAGCCGTCGTCCGTCCGTGTGTGCGTCAACACTTTCAAACATAAATATCTCAGAGACCAGTGGGCCGATTGCAATCAAATTTTATCTGAAGCATCATTTGGGTGGGGGAAAGGCTGCATTAGGTTTTGGTGCCGATCAGCTCAGAACTCTGGTTTCCATGGCAACAGGTAGCCGCCATAGGGTTATAATGGGGAAAACGGCGTCATCACATTTTCTCAACTGTTTTTGATTAGATCCTTATCATACTTGCAGGTAATGATGACATACACAAGAGCTTGGATGAGTTCGAAATTTGGCCGGATTCGAGCACAGACTACGGAGTTAGCTGCCCTTGAGCATTTGAAAAAAATCCCATAGGGTTATAATGGGGAAAATGGCGTCATCACGTTTTCTCAACTGTTTTTGCTTAGATCCTTATCATACTTGCAGGTAATGATGACATACATAAGAGCTTGGATGAGTTCGAAATTTGGCCGGATTCGAGCTCAGACTACGGAGTTAGCTGCCCTTGAGCGTTTGAAAAAAATCCCATAGTGTTATAATGGAGAAAACAACGTCATCACATATTTTTAGAAAAACTTTGTCATCGCTCTATTGCCTACATTTCTCAACGGATTTTAAAATAACTTCACACAAATGTAGGGCGTGACAATATCTCGAGCAAGTTCAACTTTCAGAATGCTGCGCCCAAGGTCAAGGTCACTGAGGCTATTTTTAGAAAAACTTTGTCAGCGCTCTAGCACCTACATTTCTCAGCAGATTTTAAAATAACTTCACACAAATGTAGGGCATGACCATATCTCGAGCAAGTTCGACTTTCAGGATGCTGCACCCAAGGTCAAGGTCACTGTGGCTATTTTTAGAAAAACTTTGTCAGTGCTCTAGCACCTACATTTCTCAGCAGATTTTAAAATAAATTCACACAAATGTAGGGCATGACAATATCTTGAGCAAGTTCGACTTTCTGGATGCTGCGCCCAAGGTCAAGATCACTGTGGCTATTTTTAGAAAAACTTTGTCAGTGCTCTAGCACCTACATTTCTGAGCAGATTTTAAGATAACTTCACACAAATGTAGGGCATGACAATATCTCGAGCAAGTTCGACTTTCAGGAGGCTGCGCCTAAGGTCAAGGCCACTGTGGCTATTTTTAGAAAAACATTGTCAGCGCTCTAGCACTTACATTTCTCAGCAGATTTTAAAATAACTTCACACAAATGTAGGGCATGACAATAGCTCGAGCAAGTTTGACTTTCAGGATGCTGCGCCTAAGGTCAAGGTCACTGTGGCTATTTTTAGAAAAACTTTGTCAACGCTGTAGCACCTACATTTCTAAGCAGATTTTAAAATAAATTCACACAAATGTAGGGCATGACAATATCTTGAGCAAGTTTGACTTTCAGGGTGCTGCACCCAAGGTCAAGGTCACTGTGGCTATTTTTAGTAAAAACTTGGTCATCGCTCTAGCGCCTACATTTCTCAACGGATTTTAAATCAACTTCACACAAATATAGGGGATGACAATATCTCAAACAAGTTTGACTTCCAGGGTGCTGCGCCCAAGGTCAAGGTGGCTATTTTTAGAAAAACTTTGTCAGCGCTCTAGCACCTACATTTCTCAATGGATTTTAAAATAAATTCACACAAATGTAGGGCATGACAATATCTCGAGCAAGTTCGACTTTCAGGGTGCTGTGCCCAAGGTCAAGGTCACTGTGGCTATTTTTAGAAAAACTTTGTCATCGCCCTAGCACCTTCATTTCTCCATGGATTTTGAAAT
The DNA here is from genome assembly GCA_963989385.1 of Ctena decussata. Lineage (NCBI taxonomy): Eukaryota > Metazoa > Mollusca > Bivalvia > Lucinida > Lucinidae > Ctena > Ctena decussata. The sequence goes on along the minus strand of OZ022507.1, from coordinate 5,850,530 downwards.
AACTTGACACAAATGTAGGGTATGACAATATCTCAAGCAAGTTCGACTTTCAGGATGCTGTGCCCAAGGTCAAGGTCACTGTGGCTATTTTTAGAAAAACTTTGTCATGGCTCTAGCACCTACATTTCTCAATGGATTTTAAAATAAATTCACACAAATGTAGGGCATGACAATACATGTATCTCGAGCAAGTTTGACTTTTAGGGTGCTGCAATCAAGGTTTTTGATTAGATCCTTATCATACTTGCAGGTAATGATGACATACATAAGAGCTTGGATGAGTTCAAAATTTGGCCGGATTCGAGCACAGACTACGGAGTTAGCTGCCCTTGAGCGTTTGAAAAAAATCCCATAGTCTTATAATGGAGAAAACAACTCGTCACATTTTCATTTTTCATCGGATCCTCTTCATACTTGCAGGTCATGAAGATATGCATAAAAGCTTGGATTAGTTAGCATTTCGGCTAGATCCCACCACTGACTATGGAGTACCTGCCCTGAGCATCCAAAAAATCAATGTCGCCACTTTTTCTTGGTTTCTACTGATCTGATCCTTTTCAAACTTGCAGATAATGAGGAAATGCATAATATCTTAAACAAGTTCAAATTTTTGGCCAGATCAGGCCAACCACTGCAAAGTTAGCTGCCCTTGACAGCTCTGTCTAATGTGCTCTTGATCGGATACTTTTTAAACTTGCATATATTAAATGAGGGCATACATAATGTTTTGGATGAGTTTAATTTTCAGCCTGATTGGACCACTGACTGTGGAGTTAGCTGCCCTTGAGCATCTTAAATATCCCTATAGGTTTACAATGTCTCTCAGGTGAGCAATTGTTGCCCTTTGGGCTACTTGTTTTTGTTGTTCTTTACAGTTTAGAATACAAATTAGACGTACATGCTGCTTAAAAAAGTGTTTTTATAAGGAAAGATCAAAGGTTAATTTTCTGCGAATAAATCTGAAAAAACTATATCGTTATTGAAAATTTACGTAGTGCTGAAGGTGCATTATTGCATAATGAAGAGCGTCCTAGCAATTATTTATTCCAACTGTTTCTCAAATTGTAATGCAGACTAGATGAAAAGGGTAGCTTTTTCTCAAATGTTCAACCATGTACAAAGTAAATGTACATTGGATGCATTTATTAGATATAGGGTAGGCAAGCATACCTATGTTAACACCTACAATATAAATAATACATTACTGACATGATCAGTGGTGTGTAGATGAAATTGTTCAACCTTTTTTAAAATAGTCTCACCTGTCTCACCTGTGTGTTTTGACAAAAAAATTTGGACACAGACTGCATCTTTTTTCATCTGCTCAGCCTGATAATGTGTGAAAGAGTTTGAAAAAATAATTGCTAGGACGCTCTCCATTATGCAACAAGGTACTCTAAGCACTAAGTATATTTTCAATAATGATATTATTTTTTCAGATTTATTCGCAGAAAATTACCCTTTTTTATCTTCTCTTATAAAACACTTTTTAACATTAACAAATGCTGCATTTTGGGATTCTAAATTATGAGAAACAACATATAGAAGGCATCTGCTAAGTTTTGGAAAGATCAATATTATTTTGAGTATTTTATGCAGATTTTTGTCTTTGTCCCAAATCAGTGATTATCACCACCTTAAGCTATGCAACTATTGTGCCTTCAAACAGCACTTTCCCATAGCTGTGCGTTACACAGTGAAATTTGCCTCGCTTTAAACACATGTAAACAGAAAGCGCTACCGAGCGCTACAGAGCGCTTTCCCTATGCAACAGTATGTTACAGAAAGGCGCTTTATGAGGCAGCTCCAGGAAGGCCACGTAGCGCTACGAAGCACTTCTTTTTAACATACCATTGCATAGCCAATTGCTACAAAGCGCTATGTAGCGCTCGCATTAATCAACTCATCCCAGGTGTTTGAAAAATGGTCTCATTTCGACATTATTTTGGGGTATAAAATCCAACACCCAGTAATGAGGGTAAAACATGTCTCTTGGTAGAAAGAGCATTCCCTCCTATATTGGAGAACCTTCACTGGTAGAATGTACTTGAATTCTTATGGTCCTGGTAAGCTCTTTAGTTTGCCAACCCCTTTAGGCAACAGGAGTTGCCTACAGCAGGCTCACGGTTAAATATTAAAAGTTCTGTAAGGTACAGAGAAAAAATATATAATATACAATCATGGCAACACAGGGAAAGTCTGTTTGGCTGGTAACTTTATCTGAGAGTAAATGAGCCGCGACACGAGAAAACCAACAATGTGGTTGTGCGCCCAGCGTAGATTCAGATCAGCCTGGGCATCCGCCCAGTGTGATCAGAGTCTTCACTGTCCGCATGGCGGTAGCTTAGACCCTTAGCTACCCTTTGAGCGCTTAAGGTAGAGTCTGATCAAACAGAGCAGATGCACAGGCTGATCTGAGTCTGAGCTGGGCGGACAACCACATTGTTGGTTTTGTCGTGTCGCGGCTCAAATGCTAATTGTATGATACCAGAATTAAGCCTCTGTGGACCTCTGACTTTACTAAAAGCTAATAACGGCTTTGGCCAAGACTGGATCAATACTTAGAATCAACAAAAAAAGATCTCGGCTCCTGGAACAAAGATGTAAAAGAACATAGGAAACCCTCCAAGGACTAAAAACAGTCTCGAAAAACAGTCTCGGCTTCACCACAACTAAATTAGCCTGTCTTGCAGTTTGAAGATGCAAGTAAGCCAAAAACTAAGGAGAATTATTAAGGCTGAATGTTTTCTTAGCATACATATGTAACCTTATTAATTTTCAAAGCAGCAAAATGCAGGCAACAAAATTTATGTCTGCAAAATTTCAAAACAATGTTTCGACTATGCTATATTATATTGAGACTTCAAAGACGTAGAGGGCAAACATTGTAGATCCAGATGAGGTAGCTCATAATGAGCCACCTCATCTGGATCTACAGTGTTTGCAGTTGCAACTGCTTTCATTTTTGGCACTTTTAGGGTCCCACTGCAATATGATTTAATGGCAAAATGGTGAAATTTGTATAGAAAAAAAAAAAAAAAAAAAGGAAAAGAAAGAAATTCAAAAGCTACAAAAATGAAAAACAAAAAGCATATTTACAGTAGAACTTCAATGGCTCGAACCCAGATGGCTCATTAACCCTGCCTGGTAAGAACTCTTTCCTTGGTCCACAGAGGTCACTTTATATAGAAACTAACCCTGGATGGCTAGAACTACCTTTGGCTAGAACTAATTTTCATGGTCACAAGCGTGTTCGAGCCAATGAAGTTCTACTGTATTTTGATCCAAAATTTTTGGGCTGGTCTGCTGGTGCTTCCTTGATACATAAGAAGCTGTGAACTGATTTTATTTTCAGTAATGTAATTTTTGAGATGTCTGGAAAAGGCAGTAGGAACTGCTGTGCCTCATTATTCAATTCCTTGGAAATTTCAATTCCGATCAATTTCTATTTTCTGCAGGCAGATGTCTTAACTCTTTAAGCCCCAGTGACGCATTTAGCAAAATTTGCAAACAGCGTAGATCCTGATGAGGCGGCTCATAATGAGCCGCCTCATCTAGATCTACACTGTTTGCCCTCTAGTCTTTGAATTCTCAATATAAAAAGTCTTAGACAAGGCATTTTTTTAATTTTTGCAGACGTAAATTTTGTCGTCTGCTTTGAAAGAGTTAATTTCATGGCTGTTACTTTCCATCAGTCCAGCCAACTGAAAAAGACAAACTGAATATTAAAAGCAGGTGCCATATCTGAAAGAATTTACCAGAATAATTTGATACCAGGGCCCCTATTGTTTAAGGAATGAATTTCATTTTTCTGATGTTTATCGAAGTATAAACTGCATTGGGTCGCATGCAAAGTAAGTGAACCCCGAAGGGGTTCATGTAAACTTTGCTAGCGACCCAATTTAGTTTATACTTCGATAAACACCTTTCTGATGTTTATCGAAGTAAATAAAGTAAGTGGGGTTCATGTAAACTTTGCTAGTGACCCAATGTAGTTTATACTTCGATAAACACCAGAAAAATTAAGTTCATTAATGCTTATATTTACATTCTTTTCTATCTATTATTTTACCACAAATTTGCGTTAGGGGCTACAGTTGAAGCAGAAAAAACATTTATACGCAGTTTTTCTACTAAAAGGGGAACAGCATTATCGATGTAATAACAATGTCATAATGTCGCCTACGTCCAATCAGATTGGAGAACCATGGTTTATTCTGACATCACTTAACGTCATGTAACTTCATGTGAATAGATGCATTTCTTGAAGTATAAACTACATAGTCTTATAATGGTTACCATAAGGCTTTTCAATAAATGCATGAATAATGTAAAGATTAAAAAATAACAATGCTGCAGGTCAGCAATATGCTATATTGTTTTCTAAATGCTTCGATACAAAAACACTGCCTTTTATATCGCCTAAATGCAATTTCCTCATCATAAAAAATAATTGGGACATTCAATTTATGGCAAGCCAGATGGACTGTAAGTCTCCAAATGGAGGTTAAGAAATCTGAGCTTTAAAACCTGTTCAGGTTTCAAGTCTTTGATCTTAGATTTCATATTTTTGGTCCTGGCTTTTAACATTTTTGAAAAGGCAGTTTCAAAAAAATAATTTCTCAAACCATAGTTTATACTTTCTACCTTAACCTATTCCATTCGGGATACCTCTTTAGGGGTATCTGGGCAAACAGTTGGGATCCAGATCAGGCCCCACAGAACGTGGGGCCTGATCTGAGATCCGAACTGTCTGCTGCGTAGACATCATTTCTACAAGAGTTAGTTAGACTAATATTGTCAAAATATTCTTTATTTTTTATGCAGACGACAATTTCAGCAGATGACAAAAAATACCCAGAATGCAATGGGTTAACTCCTTTTCGACTGGAAGCCTATTTTGGGGACATTTACAAACAGTGCAGATCCATTTCAGTGGCATCTGATCAGGGTCAACATAATTTCTATGCAAACTACAATAAAAGTGAAAACATCCACCAGAAACCTGAACATTACCCAGCAGGCACATGACGTCAAAATGACGTCATACCGGCGTCAGTGTGACGTCATTACATCGCAGTGACATCAGTACGATGTCATTTCAAGGTCATGTGCCTGCTGGGTACCCACATGATAATAATAGACAAGTTCACAAGTCAAAAAAGAGTAAATAAAGCTATAAATTAAATATGTCGGTTTCAGAGTCATTTTGGAATATTAACTCTTTAAGCCCCAGTGACGAAATTGGCAAAATTCGCAAACAGCGTAGATCCTGGTGAGGTGGCTCATAATGAGCCGCCTCATGTGGATCTACACAGTTTGCCCTCTAGTCTTTGAATTCTCAATATGAAATGTCTTGGACAAGGATTTTTTTTTATTATGCCCCCGAAGGGACTTAGGGTGGCATATTAAAATCGCACTGTCCGTCCGTCCGTCCGTCCGTCTGTCCATCAGTCCGTCCATCCATATCAAATCGTGTCTCAGCCATAACTTTTATGCCCCCGAAGGGACTTCGGGTGGCATATTAAAATCGCACCGTCCGTCCGTCCATCAGTCCGTCCGTCCGTAACAAATCGTGTCTCAGCCATAACTTAAAAACTACTGAAGCAAATTTGATGAAACTTCACAGAAAGATAGAGCACATTGAGAAGGTGTGTTGCGCACAAGAGTTTGGTTCCTACGCCCAAGGTCAAGGTCACAATTGGGTCAAAGGTCAAATCATGTCTTAAATCGTGTCTCAGCTATAACTTATTAACCAACAAAGCAAATTTGATGAAACTTCACAGATAGATAGAGCACAATGAGAAGGTGTGTCATGCACAACAGTATGGTTCCCACGCCCAAGGTCAAGGTCACTGTCGGGGGTTAGAGGTCAAATAGTGTCTCTGCGATTACTTTAAAACTACATAACTGAATTTCATCAAATCTCACAGAAATGTAAAGAGTAATGAGAAAATTTGTCACATATGATATCCATATTCCCAAACCCAAGGTCAAGGTCACTGTCGGGGCTTAGAGGTCAAATAGTGTCTCTGCGATTACTTTAAAACTACATAACTGAATTTCATCAAATTTCACGGAAATACAAAGCATAATGAGAAGGTTTGTCACACATAATATTTATATTCCCAAACCCTAGGTCAAGGTCACAATCTGGGGTCAGATGTCAAATCATGTCTCAACAATTGCTCATAAATGTACCAAAGCAATTTTCCTTAAACATCACAGAAAGATGAAGCTTAATGAGAAGGTAAGACACACACAAGATATAGGCTTTCACACCCAAGTTCAAGGTCACAGTCTGAGGTCAAAGGTCGTTTCTCCCCAATTACTAAAAAGACTTCTTAAGCAAACTGTATTAAACTTCCTGAAATGGTAATACATAATGAGATGGTATGCACAAACAAAATTTAGGTTCCTGTTCCAAAGGTCAGGGTCATAATCAGGGCACATAGGTCAGATTATATCTCCAAACTGACTGGAGACTGCTGAAGTGAATTTCATCAAACTTCACAGAAAGGTAAAGCATGATAAAAAAGGCATCTCGCTTGCAAGATTTGGGCTGCCTTGCCCAAGTTCAAGGTCACAATCAGGGTCAAAGGTCAGTTAAAGGGGCCTTCGGGGGCATCTGTTACATACTGTAACATTTCTTGTTAATTTTTGTAGACGTAAATTTTGTCGTCTGCTTTTTGGTACTGAAAGAGTTAACTGATTTACAAAAATGCATACTTTTTCCAAACTTCTTATTGAAAAATTGAAACCTGTATTGAAGATTTTAACTGTAAGCAATGGAAGTCTTTGAAGACATTCAATGCATTTAGGTTGCTATATTCCGTTTACTGAAGATTTTTGCCGAATCTGACATTATACGGTCAAGGATAATATGGTTAAAGAATGACAGCTTTTCTTACTTACTGTTCAAAGGTCAGCGCTGTTTTGAAGAGAAAATACTGAGAATTGCCACATCTCATGAGAGATTTTTTGTGTCCGTTTTCTCAAGAGTAACAATTCTTATTTGTCCTTGTTATTGATTGATCTCGCCTTCAATAATTAAGTGGAAATGTTGCCAACAGTGGTAAGCATCCCATATCATCGGTAATTTACTTTATTGTGGACATTGAAGCTATTTCTGCCTGTCCTTTCTAATTATGGCTGGTGGTGAGGTTGCGTGATCGTAATTGTCGTCTCCCGACATTGTGAGATGTTAAGTGTATTGTAGTGTATCATTCTGTCATGCAATAAATCAAGGTAGAAAGTGGATAATCGGAAATTGGTGACTTCAGTTTGCCATCACTAGCATGTCTTGATTATAATACTGCAAATGGGCTTGGTTGTAAAAGTCGGATTTTCTAAATATGGAAAATTATGTTTAACTCTTTTTAACTCACCTGTAAAAAGTACCAGAAGAGCTATTGTTGACACCCAGGTGTCGGTGTCAGCATTTGTGTCTGCGTCAGGGAATGGATGTTTTGGGTTAAAGGTCCTTTCTTAAACACATATCTCCTTAACCCGTGGATGGATTTACTTGATACTTCCACAGATGTTAGATAATGGTCTAAAGTTTTACACAATATCAACCTCTTCCCCTGCAGAAGTCCTTGAGGTCAAGGCCATGAACTTAGAATTAATGTATGTTAAAATTGTGATGTTACTGGTTTAAGTTTTTTAAGATACATGTATAGCTCCTTAACCTGTGCATGGATTTACTTTATACATACACAGATGTTAGATATTGGTCTAAAGTTTGAATTAGTACAATCCTTACTCACTCTGTGACCTTGAGGTCAAGGTCATGAACTTAGAAATTTGATGTAAAAACTTAGGTTGTTTATGTTTGAAGTTTGTTTAAAGTCTAAAATCTCCTTGACCCATGGGTGGATTTAGTTTATCCTTTTATAGCTGTAAGATAATGGTTTAAAGTTTTATACATTAACACCCCACCCCTGTTGTTGGCCTTGAGGTCAAGACTTTGAAAGTTTTTGTTACAATTTAGAATGCTTTTGGTGAAAGTTTTTAACTACACATATTTACATAAACTTTTGATGGATCTAGTTTATACTTTCACTGATGTTAGCTAGAATCACCCTACCCCAATGGCAATCTTGAGATCAAGGTCATGGACTTAGAAATTATACATTGAAATATCCAATTAAAGTTTACTACTGACAGTTTTCAGTAAATGTGGATGGGTTCTTTTGATGCTGAGACCTTTAGACTTACAAATGTTATGTTAATTTTTTGTGCAAATGCTGTGTTAACTTTTGGTTAAAGTTTTCTGAAGGTTTATAATTTCACAATGCATGGACTGATTACAGATGCTGCTCCAGTTTATCATCTGTCTGTTTGACCTGGAATGTCAGTGTCACATTCTTAGAACTTATATATATAGTATTCCTGATGGGCAAGCATCAATTCAGGTGAGCTATGCTGTCTGGTAAAAGCTCATTTGACCAATGGACTGGCCCATCCTTATTCTTTGGATGAGTTTTATTCCTAGTTTTAGGGGTTCATTTCTAGTTTTAGGAGTTTCTGGTGAATTTTTCACTTTTATTGTAATTCACACTGAAATTTCTGTAAGCAAACAGTGTTGACCCTGCTCAGGCTCTGTGCATATGAACTGGGGCTGGATTGGTTGCATATGACCCCAAACCGTTTTTCCAGTCTTAAGGTCATAGAGAAATCCTTCAAAAATGGAATCTACTCTCAATGGAAAGATTTTGCTCCAGAGGAGATATTCTTTCCTGTAAGTGTTGCAGACCTTAATTGTTATTGCATAAATATCAGTGTCACATGCAGCATTAATAGGCATGTTTTAATGAACACAAAACCATGTATTAACATGGGATTTCACACGCAGATAATGACCACCCTAGCAACTTTTCGTATGCAAGTTGCAGGGCAATACTCCATTAGTACAATGTGCGGGAAGACTGCAGTTGAAGATATCCATTAAAGACTTTAACGGAAGAGTTACACAAATTCGGATATTGTAAAAATGAAAGTGCAGACGACATTGAGGGAAAACTTTGAACATGATTATGACTTGTGAAATGCTGCTAAAGGTTGCACAAAAATTCATGGTAGCTGACAATGGCCTGAAACAATGATTTCTATAGACATGCAGAGTGCAAGTAGGAAGCAGCAAGGTAATGGCGATGAGGCTGAAAAATAGTGCGCCAACATTTTCTTTATTTTTGTAGCATTGTAGTTGAATTTATGCAATAATAGCGATCAAACATTTTTTTCCAATGCATTAACGTTGGCAAGGTACCTCGGGTGATGTTGAAAACCTCGGCCTTCGGCCGCGGTTTTCAACATCTCCTTTGGGACCTTGCAAATGTTAATGCATGAAAAAACATATTTGATCCCTATATTAAAAAAGGAAGACAAAAGTAAACGCTCAGTAGAATTGCTTTCCGTGAAAGTGTATCTATCCCCCTTAATGGAAGCCATGTATAACTGCATAAACTATCACAAAACTTGCATTGATTTTATGGTAATACAGCAAGGCCATAGAGTTCTAACATTAAAAATGATGAATTCCTTCTCCTCCTACGGAATTGATTGATTTTCATGTCTTTGATTAAGTCGATCGAAACCAACCTGCAGTGTAGGAGTAAAGGAGGCTTAATGGTCCTGCTTTTATCCATCGACGGATTATTGGCAGTCTGAAGTTGTATAGATTTTCTTGCCGAGAGGAATTAAAGATTTCCTATTGCGATGGGGAGAAACAATATTCGTCTTTGTACTGTCTGTGTAGCTTTGTCAGATATTGTGTTTGATTGGAATTTGCTGTGATTGGGAAAAATTATTAGTGGAAATTTTTTGATGATATTTAAGCAATCTCTTAGGAAATTTAAGCACCTGTATTAGCATTCGGAACACCAAAATTTTACATTAATACTGATAGGGCAAATAGAGATTATTAGAGTTCATTATTGCCAACTACAGTATTTTATTCGGGAGTAAGACTGTGCTTTCTCCCATTCAAAATTTCCCCAAATATGTAAATCATTCGTTATAGTTATTTTGCTACAAGACAATATTATGCTGTTAGATGTTTTCCCCCTCTTAAAAACCCTAAAAATCTAGATCCATCTTGTATTCTGGATTTGTTTTGGAGTGGAATAGTATTCATCTTATAGCCTTTAAAAATAGCCCATGTTCGTTCTTCTGAATGTATTCTCTGCTCTTGAAGGAACTATTTAGGGTTTTAATTATAAATATGGTAATGGATGAAGCTACTACTGCCTGAATATTAAAGGTGATTATGGTACAGTCAACTCATGATATCTCGAACACTGATATCTCAAATTAACTGCTTGTACCGAAGTACACAGTTTGGCCACACTTTATATTTTCATTTACAATTCATCTCCTTCAATCTCAAACTACTGATATCTCAAAGTCAATTTTCTAGTCCCTACTGATATCTCAATGTAAATTTTCTGGGACCAGAAAATTTACTTTGAGATATCAGTAGTTTTGGATGAACCTCGACTTCCAGATATCGAGAGTTGACTGTATTCTGAAATTTTATCTCACTGAGGTCTTTCATTTTTTGTTTATTTTTTTTCAGGAATGAAAATGTGATAGTGTACAACGGATGTGTGTTTTATTGAGGAATAACGATGTAACCATGGTGATAAAAACAGGATGTGGATGGCAGTGACCTTGACCCTGCCATCATAGTGGCTGAAAACCAGGATTTATTCAATTTTGATTTTAGTTCATTTCTAAAAGCCGCCAAAATTTCGTTCTCAAGCTTCCGCACGGGTTTGGACAGTGGGATGAATTTTTTGAGGCGGAGATTCAGCTCTGGTGACCTCCAGGGGGACTTGAGAAATGACGATGAACTCAATTTCCAGAAATTGAACTTTAGGAAGGGTCAGTCCCCAAGTGCCCCTAGCTCACCGTCAAAAACCCAAAACACTGCTGGATTCACGAGTGGTCTGTTTTCGTCCAGTCAGCAACAACAGAAACCGGCATATAACAAAGATCGGTGTAAAATACTGCTGATCATAGATGATATACATACAGACTGGTAAGTGCGCCAAAAAGCAGACGACAAAATTTACGTCTGCAGAATTTAAAAAAATGTCTCGTCCAAGCGATATATCATATTAGAATTTTCAAACACTAGAGAGCAAACAGTGTAGATTCAGATGAGGTGGCCCATTATGAGCCACCTCATCTGGATCTACACTGTTTGCCAATTCAACAATTTTTTCATTTTTGGCGCTTTAAGGGTTAATGTCATAATTGAGCTGTTACACAACAAAACCAACAAAGTGGATGTGCCCCCAGCAAAGACTCAGGTCAGCCTGGGCGTCCACCCAGATCGATCAGAGCCTTCTCTGTCAGTATGATGGTTGCTCTGACCCTTAGCTACTCTTTAAGTACACAACAAACACTCTGATCAGACTGGAAAGATGCCCAGGAGACTGGGCAGATGCCCAGGCTGATCTTAGTCTTTGCTGAGCACACATGCTACTTTGTTGGCTTTGTCCTTTCGTGGCTCATATGACATTTGAGCCGCGACATGAGAGAACCAACAATGTGGTCGTGCGTCCAGCGCAGACTCAGATCAGCCTGGGCATCTGCCCAGTCTGATCAGAGGCTTTGCTGGCCACATGAAGGTAGCTTAGTCCCTTGGCTACTCTTTAAGACTGCTTAGCAAAGACTCTGATCAGACTGGGTGGATGTCTGAGCTGGGCGCACAACCACTTTGTTGATTTTCTCATGTCCCGGCTCAAAATTTTATTCAACATGGATAAAAGAGCCTTGGTAGATCAGTAGGTTAAGCACTGGCCTGCTGATCTAGTGGTCACGGACTGGAGACCCGCTGGAGGTGGACATCTTTTCAATGGTATACAAGGTTCCATTGCACACGGCCTTTCATTATCACCCTCCCATCATCCTGATATGACTGAAATACTGTTAAAAAGGACGTAAAATTGCAAGTGATCCATCATCCATCAACACTGATAAAAAAATGGTCTCAGTATTATGTGCCTACTGGGATCATTTCCTATAGTAGATAATTTATGTAGCCCACAGAAGAATTATTAGTTATCCCAGCAGGCACGTGACGTCATAATGACATTATACTAAAGTTGATACCACATAATATTTACACTTGCCACTGACTTCCCATAGGTGAACTCTTTAGAGCAACTAACTTCATACACCAATGAAGGACAATTGATCATGTGACGTTGTCGTCAAGCGACTTCTTATGTAAACAAACGTTTTGATTGGTTCTTGTAACGCTCTATTGAAGCCACATCAGGGCGACAGCTGTTTAACGTTATGGCCAAACACGTCGTTACTAACTTTTCTTCGACCCATATTTTGCCTATTCTACACCAAATAACCACGAAAATGGCACACACAGGTTCACAAATAAAAGGTAAATATAAGAATAAAAATTTGATGTTTCAGCCTTCGTCGTGTGAAGAAGCCAGTGGCCATTGCTAAAATTCTATAAGAAGCGCTTTGCGCTTCATGGAATTTTAACTCCACCCACTGGCTTCATCACACGATGAACACTGAAGAATCAAATTTCAATTCTTAAATGATGTCACATCGACATCAGTGAGATGTCATTTCAACGTCATGTGCTCACTGGGATTCTGATTACTGGCCTGTGCACAATAGAAGTTAGACATGGGCATTATTTTTTTCAGGTATCCATAATTATAAGACGAAAGGTTGCAGCTGGTTAAATTAATTAGACTAATTCTCTTAGGATGAATGAAAGAGCTTTACATCAAAAGATTATTTGAGCAAAAGAAAATAATATTATGATGTCAAGGAAAGTGAACAAATTAATCACATAGATTATGTAGCCCTATGTCTGTTTGGATGGCATCAGTATACTGTGATACAACAAACCTGGCACCATAAAGAAACCTCACTTGTCGTTAGCTGACATAGATCTGGTTTTAATTTGCTAAAAGGGTCTGCCAGTACACTTTGAGAGGGTAAATGTGAAAAAGTGCTTTAGAATGGAGAAACTGTATTGAAAATTGTCTCCTCGGTTTAATGGTTGCACATCATGTTCTATGCCTTCAGAAACCTGTCGCCATAAAACACAATTTGCAACCATAACACCAAAAATTTACCTTTTTGACTAGAGTTAAGCCAGATTTTATATGCTCACAACATGAAATTTTTTTTCAGTTGTTGGAAGTACTTCTGTAACGGATTGATCCATATATCACCTCATATGGCTTGGACACTTCATCAGCAGCTAAGGCCAAAAAAAAAAGAATCTCTCGTTTCCGGTTACCCTATGTTTTTGGGTCCTATTTAAACTTTTTTATGGCCTATAGGATTTTAAAGTTTATTTTTAGACTATTTTAAAGGATTTTTGTAAATTTTTTGCTTACAAAAAAGTTTTTATAAAAAAATGTTTGCCTACCTACAGACCCGAAAAATTTTGGAGACGTAAGTGGAAACGAGACATTTTTAGCTCACCTGAGCACGAAGTGCTCATGGTGAGGTATTGTGATCGGTCTTTGTCCGTCGTCCGTCGTCCATCGTCCGTCGTCCGGTCGTGCGTCCGTCGTCAACTTTTGCTTTAAACGACTTCTTCTCCAAAACTGCTGGACGGATTTTGAAATAATTTCACAGAAATGTTCCTTGGGGGACTCTCTTCCAAAATTGCTCAAATGGTTCCGCTCCGCTGAACAATATGGCCGCCAGAGCTAAAAATAGAAAAACCTTTAAGCGACTTCTCCTCCAGAACTGCTGGGCCGATTTTGAAATAATTTCACAGAAATGTTCCTTAGGAGACCCTCTACCAAAATTGCTCAAACGGTTCCGCTCTGCTGAACAATATGGCCGCCAGAGCTAAAAATAGAAAAACCTTTAAACGACTTCTCCTCCAAAACTGCTGGGCAGATTTTGAAATAATTTCACAGAAATGTCCCTTAGGAGACCCTCTACTAAAATTGCTCAAACGGTTCCACTCTGCTGAACAATATGGCTGCCAGAGCTAAAAATAGAAAAACCTTTAAACGACTTCTCCTCCAAAACTGCTGGGCAGATTTTGAAATAATTTCACAGAAATGTTCCTCAGGAGACCCTCTACCAAAATTGCTCAAATGGTTCCGCTCAGCTAAACAATATGGCGGCCAGAGCTAAAAATAGAAAAACCTTTAAACGACTTCTTCTCCAAAACTGCTGGGCAGATTTTGAAATAATTTCACAGAAATGTTCCTTAGGAGACCCTCTGCCAAAATTGCTCAAACGGTTCTGCTCCGCTGAACAATATGGCCACCAGAGCTAAAAATAGAAAAAAGCTTTAAAATCATCGTCTCTGAAGCCAATGGCTCGATTTCAAAAAAATATCACAGAAATGTTTTACTCATGACTCTGAACAAAAATTGCTAAAACGGTTCCACTCCGCTGAACAAATGGCCGCCAGAGCTAAAAATAGAAATAAATCTTAGAATGACACAGAGGGCACAATTATGATCCAATCATCATGAAACTTTGTCAGAATGTTTATCTAAATGAAATCTAGACCGTCTTTGAAACTGGGTCATGTGGGGTCAAAAACTAGGTCACTGGGTCAAATCTTAGAAAAACCTTATGCACACTCTAGAGGGCACAGTTATGATCCAATCTTCATGAAACTTTGTCAGAATGTTTATTTATATAAAATCTAGGCCAAATTTGAATCTGAGTCTTGTGGGGTCAAAAACTAGGTCACTAGGTCAAATCTTAGAAAAACCTTGTGTACACTCAAGAGGGCACAGTTACGATCCAATCTACATGAAACATTGTCAGAATGTTTATTTTCATGAAATCTATACCAGATTTGAAACTGGGCCATATCAGGTCAAAAACTAGGTCACTAGGTCAGTTCTTAGAAAAACAGTGTGAATGCTTTAGCTGACACAGTTTTGTTCGAATCTTCATGAGACTTTGTCAGAATGTTTGTTTCCAACAAATCTGGACCAAGGGTGCAACTTTGTCATGTTGGGTCAGAAAGTAGGTCACTAGGTTAAACCGTAGAAAAACATTGTGTACACTCTAGAGGGCACTGTTTTGATAACTTTGTCAGAATGTTCATATCCAAGAAATCTAGACCAGGTTTGAAACTGGGTCATGTGGGGTCAAAATCTAGGTCATTAGGTTAAATCTTATAAAAACCTTAGGTACACAATAAAGGGTTCATTTTCCATTGAATCTTTGTGAAACTGTGTCTGTCGGTCATATGGATGTCCCTGAGGTTAAGTTTACAGGATACTCAGGTGAGCAATCCAGGGCCATCATGGCCCTCTTGTTTTCTTTTGGCCTCAGTGCTACTATTGTAGAAGCTTTGTGTATGGTCATAAGACAGAATTTCCAAAATTACTGCAAATGTGAATCAATCTGATTTAATTCAGCTATGAAATGGGTTTTTCTCATCCCAAACTGTCTCAAAGATCTAGATCCATCTTGATCTTTGAGATGGTTTTGGAAGAGAAAATCTCCAGCTTATAATCAAAGAAATGAGCAGCGACCCGACAAAATCACGAAAGTGGCATGTAAACCCTCAGAGAGGCTCAGATCAGCCTGGACAGCTGTCCAGTCTGATCAGAGTCTTTGCTGTGCATTTAAAGGGCAAATGCTCGGCTGATCTGAATCATCACTGGACGCACATGCCATTTGTTGGTTTTGTCATGTCATGGCTCAAATACAGTAGAGACAGTTCCAGTGCATGATGATCACAGGGTATAAACGATTCCGCCAATTTTCGCTTCCTGCAGAGACTGTACATCATATTTAGCTTCTGCCGAGACTGTCCGCGAACTCTTGCTTCCTGCCGAGACTTCTGTACATGATAAATGGCTTCCTGCAGAGACTGTCCGCGTGATTCTGCTTCCTGCCGAGGCTCTCGGCAGGAAGCAGAATCACGAGGACAGTCTCGGCAGGAAGCTATTTTTCGAGGACAGTAGTCTCTGCAGGAAGCAAGAGTTCGCGGACAGTCTTGGTGGAAGCCAAATATGATGTACAGTCTCTGCAGGAAGCGAAAATTGGCGGAATCGATTATACCCTGTGATGATGATAGTTGTGTTTTATGTGTCATGCAATAAGCTGTAAAAGGAAGTTGCCGGTAACAGTTGTTTTATTTGATTAGAAATCTCCAGGGTGTGCATGTCAGACATCTATTACAAACAGATATAAAGACATGAGAGTTTCTCTGCTAACATGATCAGACTGCATTAGTAATCATTATAGCGCAGAATCTTGATTGAATAGGATTAGAACAGCAATTGGTTGAAATGTTCATGGTTCATAATGGTGTGTAATTTATATGAAACTTGACAGAAAAAGGCTTTTGCATTGGCTGCAAAGTTTGGTTGTGTCCTATCCATTGTCTGCCAACTAACTCTTCCTTATAAATTTTGACCCTCCTTATTGTAGAAAATATTTCTGTCATCTCTCTAACAGTCTAACTCTAAACTAGATCTGACTACTCATATTGAGGGTCTAACCTTTTGCATTGGTTACAGAAACCCACTCCTCCCCTACTGAAACTGTCAAATTTGACAAAAATGGCCATTGAAAAACAAGTGCCATTTTTAAACTTGGTAGAGTGGTTGCAATGTCTGCATTACGCCCTAGGAAGCAATTGTCCACAAAGATTATGCTGTTAAACTGAATGAAATAATCATTATGAATGAACAATTTTCGAGAATCTGATTCTAGAAAAAATGATATATTGAGAATCTTACATGAGTGGTTATTTCATATGAAATTTATGAAACGAGCCTTCGGCGAGTTTCATAAATTTCATATGAAAATTCAAATGACCACGAGTGTAAGATTCTGTTTATCATATGACCCTTTGAAATGGGATTTTAATGCCCTCAAAATGAACATTATTTCAATAAGAAAATGCTTTGTTGACATTGAAATTGTCAATGACGTTGCATGTATGTGCCAAAGTGTTATTACACGTGTGGTCATACGATTTTTATGACACGACATTATCCACTGAATAATAGCGACGTCATATGATAAACTTAAATTTGCTTGTAGTACAGAGATAGATGTATGAATATAAGATTATAGAGCATATATAACTAACCACTCTAACTGATCTTCAACGTCTAGCTTAGTATGGTTTTGTGCTCACTTTATAATCTTTGGGTTGTTGGCTAGATGACTGTTAAAATGCCTGACTAATTTTCTTTACAGACATTTTTTAGCTCACCTGAGGGATACTACTTTACATTTGCGGAACATTTTGGTAGGAAAAACTCCCAAGATGTAAACAAATAAATAAAGTAATGTAATAGCTTTATGTTTTTGCAGGAGTAAATACTTCAGAGGGAGAAAAATATTTGGTGACTGGGACATTAGAGTAGAACAGGTATTTTTTCTTATTATATAAAAATTTTAAGTATTGGGGTGATTGAGTGAACTCTGGTTTAACGTCCAATCCATAGGTGTCATACGGATATGGGACCTTTGTTTAATGTTTCATCTGATAGACTGGAGAGGCAGGGATTGAGCCTGTGACCCCTGGATTGCTAGGCTAGTGTGTTAGTCATTACACTACCACCTCTGCTCTTATGGAGTTGGTACTGCTTCTTTTATGAGGATGGTTGGGGGAGGCGTTGGTGCTGGGTAGGTTTCAGTGCAGGGGTGTCCTACTAATTTGGATAATAGTAGGGCAAGGACCTACTGTGCTTGCAGTAGGTGCAGGTGGGGGTTGTTTTCGATGTTTTGTCTCTCACAAATCATCTTCTTAAATCTCCCTCTCTCTGGGAGGCGGCTGAATACAGACTGAAATACTGTCTCAGAGGGTCTTTAAACCAAAATCAACCAACCAACCGCTCCTTTTATGTATTGGTGGGGTTGGTGCCTGAGCAAACAGATCAGACGTAAAGGAGCTGTCTTATCAAGGTCTACCCTCTTTGCCATTCCATATGCATCTTTTGGACTAACTTGCTTATAATGAAATAAATAAACATTTTAGAAAGAGGTTGGTGTAGTTTGACAGACATGCCTAATAGCAATTAGAGTGAATCCAGATTAGACTTACAGAAACAAAAAAATGCAGACCTCAATCATACTGCTGATCAAAGTCTGCATTTTTCCAAAAGGTTTTCTAAACATTCTCTGCTAGAACAGATACTTATTCAATGCTTTAAGTGCCCATTATAGAAATGGCTGTGTTGTCCGAACCTTAATGGAACTGTTGTACGCTTAATTCACTAAGTGCTATATCTAATAGTAAAGTGTCACCATTGAACAGCTGTCACTTTTCAGAAACCATGAAACTGCTGCTGACATATAAGTCAAGAAGCTGCTATGAAACACTTGTACACTGAGTGTACAAGTGTTTATCAGCAACTTCTTGACTTATAAGAGCCATGGTTTTCTGTCAGTATTTTCAAAGGGAGACACCTTTTGTGACTCTGTTTACTCCCTTAGGAAATTGAATCCCTTTCTTGAATGGGGTCTATACCATTGCTTCTAGTGGAGCAAATTATTTAGTAAATGTTGGCTCCATTGAGAAGGGAGACAAAAATGAAACTGTAAGAGTTCCTTTCCCTGAAAGGATAGCTATACATCTTAAAATACAAAAGAGAGCTCTCCCTGAAATTGTCAGCTATTGTGTGAATTGGCTCAATGTCTGCATTTTGATGTTTTGGTTAACCTTATTGGCAAGATGCCGAGGTGAGCTAAGCTTTTTTGTGATGATGTTTCTTCCCTCTTGGGCAAGGAGAGAGAGGGTGCAAGGAAACACATACACAATGCTAAATAGGTCCACCTGCATGTGTGCCAAGGTTGCTCTGCATGTGACCAGTATCGATATACATGAATGTATGGAACACTTTCAGGGGCAGTTTTTCTTATGGCTTTTTATATGCCCGTTTTGAAAAAACGGTCGTATTATGTCATGGCGCTGTCCGTCCGTCCATCCGTCTGTCCGTCCGTCCGTAAACATTCTTGTGCGCGCCATAACTCATTAACCGTTTGGGATATATTCATGATATTTGGTAGGAATATGTATTAGGTTGGGGGAACGTGTCGCGTACAGAAATGGTTGCTCCCCTTTCCTTAGTTTCCAAGTTATGTCCCTTTGATTAATTTTTTACCTGCAAGTCTTGTGCGCGCCATAACTAGATAACTGTGTGGGATATCGTAATGAAACTTCATAGCAATGTGTATGAAGTCCCAACGATGTGTCGCGTACAACATTGGCTGCTCTCCCTTTCTTCGTTTTAGAGTTACATCCCTTTCTTTAGTTCTTGTTGACTATTTTTGTGTATACTTACATTGTGCATACCATAACTTGGTAACCGTTTGGAATATCATGATGAAACTTTATAACAATGTGCATGATCACAAGACAGTGTGTCACATATAAGAATGGTTGCTCCCCCTTTCTTAATTTTGGAATAACCTCCCTTTGATTAGTATATTTTAGGCATTTCTCATTTACTCCATATCTCCTTTAACTTTTGAAATATTAGAATGAAACTTTGTAGGAATGTGTATAATGTGGTAATGTATCCTGAGCAAGAACCACAACTCTTGCTTACTTACTGAATTACCTGCCCTTGCATAAATATCATGTTTACTCTGTAACATTTCAACTGTTTAAAATATTGTATGATGTCAAGGGAATGTAATGGAACCAAGAATGGTGTATCTAGTTTATTTAGTTTATCTCCCTTGACTTGATATACTAACAGTATATTTAAATAATGTTGAATTCATTTATTATAGAGTGGTTGCCTCTGTTTGTCTATCTGTCTATCCTTTTGTGAACAGTCTTGTTCATTCTGTAACTCCTTTATGACATTTAAACGGGCGTATTATGCGCCGCTTGCGAAGCCCTTGTTGAAAATTTGCCTCCATGCTATTGGGTATTTCACTTATAGGAAAGAATTTGCTGTCATGCAGAGCAAACTCTGTTCTCTCATTTGTAAAGGCTTTGTCATCAGGAGAAGCAAACAGGAAGTCTGAAAAGTTGTTTTCCTTTGTAAAAATTTTGACAAGCCTGGATTGAGGTGTACACATACCATCTTAAAAAGGGTTTCTCACAATGGCTATTGATTTGTATCTCTCTTGTAGGCAGAGTTTTCCGAAATAAATTTAGCTTCCTACTCAGATACTGGTACCATGGTAGATATACAAGTCACAAGGCAGGGAACCAAAGTTGTAAGGTAAATTTCCTTCTCTGAAGAAAATAGGAAATTCTATACTGAACCATATTATGAGCTACAGCATTAGATACAAAAATTTAAAAGCATTACAGTGGAGGGTGTGGCTAGTGGATTGGATGTTTGCCTTTCATGCAAGGGTTCATGAGTTTGACTCTCACCAGGTGGCACATGTCTGATCAATTTCTTCAATCCAGTAGACCAGAAAATTGTCACCCAGGGTGCTCTTTGCTGGAAATCAGGGTGGTGGTCGCTGATTGCAGTGTCACCGAAAGTTGGTGGTGGCATCAACTTCATCAGACTAGCAAAACTGTACATATACATCCAAAACACAACACACGCACACTGAGGTAATGTGCCTATTATGGTTTTCCAGCGGGCACATGACATCATACTGACGTCTATGTGACATCAGGTTGCATTAGCATCAGTATGACATCACGTCGGTGATGTCGAAATGATGTCATACTAATGTCCATGTGATGTCACATCGCACAAACGTCAGTACGACGTAATTTTGACGTCATGAGCCTGCTGGGTTATTTCGTATCCAGTGACTGTTGCCTTGCTAACCAAGCAAGACTGAACAAACAACAAATGAGCCGCGACACAAGAAAACCTACAAAGTGGTTGTGTGCCCAGGGCAGACTCAGATCAGCCTGGGCATCTGCCCAGTCAGATCAGACACTTCGCTAAGTGCTTAAAGGGTGGCTATGGTACTAAGCTACCTCCATGCAGACAGCGAAGACTCTATTCTGGGTGGATGCCCATGCTGATCTGAGTCTGCCCTGGGTGCACAACCACTTTGTTGGTTTTGTCGTGTCGCAGCTCAAATAATTTTTTTAGGTCACCTGAGCCGAAGGCTCAAAGGTGAGCTTATAGTATAGGCAGGCCTCCGTCATCTGTCGTCGTCGTCCACACTCTTCAAACATCATCTTCTCAGAAACCACAGGGCCAATTGAAGTCAAATTTCATATGGAGCCTTCACAGGATGGGGAAACAAAAGTTTGTATATTTGGTCCAGGTCACATGACCAAGATGGCCGCCATGCCCATATATGGTAAAAACCTTAAAAATCCTTCTTCTCCAGAACCACTGGACCCATTGCCTTGAAACTTGGTATGTAGCATTTGGGGCTCTAGTACTACAAAGTTTATATAAATGATGACCCTGGGTTGACCTTGACCTATTTTATGACAAGGTCAAAATTGGTCCCTTAGGCTTTTGAATTGGAAAAGCTGAAAAGTGCATTTTTCTGTTGCCATTGTACTCTGTGATAAGGAAATGCAGCAAATTCAACTCCTCTGAATTTGAAAGGTCAAGGTCATTTAGTGACCTTGGTCAAAGGTCAGTTGTCCATCCTTTGTCAACATTTTCAAACAACTCTTCCTCTGAAACTACTGGGCCAATTTTATTTAAATTGCATATACAGCCTTCAGGTAAAGGAGGAAAGAAAATTTATATACTTGGTTCAGGACACATGACCAAGATGGCGGCCATGCCCATGTATGGTAAAAACCTTAAAAAATCTTCTTCTCCAGAGCCAATGGGCTGATTGCCTTGAAAATTGGTTGGTCACATGACCAAGATGGCGGTCATGCCCATGTATGGTAAAAACCTTAAAAAATCTTCTTCTCCAGAGCCATTGGGCTGATTGCCTTGAAAATTGGTATGTATTATCTGGGACTATAGTACTACAAAGTTTATATCTGAGGCTTTTGAATGGGGAAAGCTGAAAAAGTGCATTTTTCTGTTGCCATTGTACCCTGTGATATGGAAATGCAGCAAAATTCAACTCCTCTGAATTTGAAAGGTCAAGGTCATTTAGTGACCTTGGCCAAAGGGCAATTGGTCACCCATTGTCAAAATTTTCAAAGGACTTCTCCTCTGGGCCAATTTATTGAAATTTCATATACAGCCTTCAGGTAAAGGGGGAAAGAAAGTTTATATACTTGGTCCAGGTCACATGTCCAAGATGGCCACCATGCCCATATATGGTAAAAACCTTAAAAAATCTTCTTCTCCAGAACCACTTGGCCGATTGCCTTGAAACTAGGTATGTAGCATCTGGGGCTCTAGTACCACAAAGTTTATATAAATGATGACCCTGGGTTGACACTGACTTAATTTATGACAAGGTCAAAATTAGTCCCTTAGGCCTTAGGCTTAGCTGTTGTGCTCTGTCACATGGAAATGCAGCAAAATTCAACCCCATCTGAAATTTAAAGGTCAAGGTCATTTAGTGACCTTTGCAAAAGGTCACCCCAGGGTCCTCTGTCAACATTTTTAAACAACTCTTCCTCTGAAACTACTGGACCAATTCCATTTAAATTTCATAGACAGCCTTCAGGCAAAGGGGGAAAGAAAGGTTATAACCTTGGTTTCAGGTTACTTGACCAAGATGGCCACCATGCCCATATATTTTAAAAACTTGAAAAAATCCTTTTCTCCAGAACCACTAGGCCAATTGCCTTGAAACTTGATATGTAGCACCTGTAACTCTAGTACCACAAAGTTTATATAAATGACCTTGACCTATTTTGTGACAATGTCAAATTTGGTCCCATAGGCTTTTGAATGGGAAAAAGCTAAAAAAGTGCATTTTTCTGTTGCTATTATGCTTTGTGGTATGGAAATGCAGTCAACTTGGACTTATGTGCTGAGGATGAATGGACTCAGGCGAGCTACAGGACCAATGGTCCTCTGGTTGAGCATACCATATTTATTTGGTTATTTGATGACTCTTTTCTCCTGTCTAAGAATTATACAAAATGTCATGGTGTATTAAAGTTAATGATTTTTACTCTCAGCAAGCTTCCCAGAACTTTAATACCTGGCTGCCTACATTGATTTAAGGTTGGATTTTTAGCATGTTTAACTGTTCAAAGGCTAGTAGAAAGCCTCCTATTAGTGCATTGAAAACTGATAATTATGGTGATGACATAATATTATATCGTTTAAAGTTTTTTTTCAGATCAGTTGTACTGAAAATAATCTACAGATTAGAGAGCATATATACATTTATCAGATCAACAATGACATACTGATGTTAAAATGACATGAGCCACGACACGAGAAAGCCAACAAAATGGTTGTTGGCCCAGCGCAGACTCAGATCAGCCTGGGTATCCGCCCAGTCTGATCAGAGTCCTCCCTGACCGCATGAAGGTAGCTTAGACCCTTAACTACCCTTAAAGCACTTAGTGAAGAGTCTGATCAGACTGGGCGGATGCCCAGGCTGATCTGAGTCTGCACTGGGCGCACAACCACTTTGTTGGTTTTCTCGTGTCGCGACTCACATGGTTTTAACATTCTGTGTCCTCTGGCACTGCTTCCATGCTAATCATATGATTAATTTGTTCCTAGCATAACAGTAGTTCTGACACAATTGTAGCAAAATAATTTTACTTATAACAGAGAATTAAATTTTTTGAGAACGACTTATAGGTTTGAGGAAATCATACTTTTCCATTGTAAGAATTTCAGGTAGCATCTCACTTACAATTTGAAAGGAGCATTATGCCATGCTCTTCTCAAATTATAAGTGAGATGATGCCATAGATCTGTAACCATAGCAGCTGTGGAATTACCAGCTGATGTGCTTAGTACCTTGGCAGAATGACATCTGGATGACATGACTTTGACATCAGTGTGAGCTCCTAGTTGCTGTGGTAACAGATCTATGCTGTCATTGGTATTGGAGCATTGTATTTATTTTTATGCCATGCTCCATCAATTTTTCAATGACATTGCAAACTGAAATTCTTTGGACAAAAAGTTCAGATTTTCTCAAACAAATAATTATTCTCAAGTCATTTAATTCTGTGTTTTATATGTTATCATAAATAACATCAAAATCTGTTACAGGTCATTTAGACCAGACTTTCTGCTGATACGGCAACATGTTCGGGACTCCGGTGAAGACTGGCGAAATATTCTCATAGGCTTCCAGTATGGTGGTATACAGAGTATAAACTCACTACACTCGGCATACAACTTCCTAGATAAACCTTGGGTGGTGAGTATAATGTCAGTGTGTCTTCCAGTGTGGTGATATACAAAATATGTTTACATTCTTGGTGTATTTACTGAAAAGCCCTATAGTAAACAATTGGAATGTAATGTAGTTTACATTCCAATAATTACATTGAGCCACATGACATCACATGACTTTAAATGACATCAAAATAAACCATGGCTCTCTACAATCTGATTGGACATCAGTGATGTCATATCATAGACACTGTTTCGCTGTTAGCAGAAAAACTGCATGTAAAATGTTTTACTGCTTCAGTTTAGCGCTTACATAAGATTTTTCATCAAGGTTGTGGTAGAAACCAATTTACATATAAAGCAATGAACTTATTTTTTGATGTTTATCGGAGTGTTAACTACATTGGATCACTAGCAAAGTTTGCATGAACCCCTTCAGGGTTCATTCACTTTGCATGCAACCCAATGTAGTTTAGGCTTCGATAAACCTCAGAAAAATGAAATTCGTTCCTGAAATAAACTCACTGCAGTTTGGAGAGTTTAACTCACAGGCTTTCAGTTGGTATTTGACCACTTACTACCAGTAAAGCAACAGTTCTAATGATGTATATATCTGCAAATGTAAACGTTTTATGTAATCTTCACATTTACCATGAATATACATTATTCCTATTAGCTGTAAAATAAGACAGATTATCAAGTCACGGTTTAAATTTGGTAATGGAAAAAGTACTGTACTTTACCGTAAAAAAATGGCCATTGCAGAGGTAATTCAGACAGTTTACATTGGAAATGGTGACCACTGACCTGGAAAAAGATATGGAGGTGCTTGCTGGGTAGAGGTGAAAAATATAGGAAATAAAACGGGGAAAATTGAAAGTGACCGTTGTTTAGAGGTGACCGTGAGTGGGTGGTGACATTTAGGGGAGGTTGGACTGTAATTGTAAACTTACTAAATACAATATGGCAGGGTTGCTAAGTTCAGGGAAAAATGTCTGGAAAATTGATTTTTTTTCCAAATCAGAGAAAAGTCAGGGGATCTTGTGGTTGGACAGGGAAATTCAGAAATGAAGGGCGTCAGAAGTGGCTAAGGCAGTCTTCAAAAAATATTTTTATTCTGTTCAAGGGAAAGGATGTTCTTTCTCCTCATTGGGGGCCACTCTGAAAGAATTTGCTCCCTGGCCTTTAGGAGTAAATGATATAATTACCACTGTTGAAGTAAAGAGTAAAATCAACTTTTGGTGATATACACAGAGCATAAACCTACTGCTCTCAGCATATAACTTCCTCGATAAACCTTTGATGGTGATTCAACTGTTAACTTACATTGTGGTATGGGACTTATTTTGAAGATGGCATTCTTTGACTGCTGTGCATGGTTAGGATTGTAGTATTTGAATATACAAGACGACAGTTGCTGTGGTAACTTATATTAATGTTGCATGCATGTATAGCTAAATCATATTTTGATGGATAAATATATTAATTTTGCCCAGAGCCTCACAAAAATGATTTTAGTATTATACATGAGCTGCAACACGACAAAACCAACAAAGTGGCATATGCACCTAGCGAAGACTCAGATCAGCCTGGGCATTCGCCCAGTCTGATCAGACACTTTCCTAAGCATTTGAAGGGTAGCTAAGGGCTTAAGCTACCTCCATGCGGACAGCAAAGACTCTCATCTGGGCTGATCTGAGTCTTCCCTTGGGGCACATGCCACTTTGTTGGTTTTCATGTATTGCGGCTCATATAGAGAAGCCTTGGAAACTGGCATTATCAATATTGCCACATGAAAATAAAAGCTATTTATTAAGAGTGACCTTTTAATCGTTAAATAAAGCTTTGCTCTTTTTAAATTTTTTCTTTCTAGTTTGCCCAAATGATCGAAATACAGAACCGAGTTGGTCGAGAGAACTTTCCACTAATTCACCAGGCCTACTACCCTAACCATCGTGAAATGGTGAGTAACCTTTGGGTGAGTTTCACACAACAGGTACGAGGCTGTTGTCCGCTCTTGGCTGGCAAATTTACCCTGCGTATTATGTAGTGTGGCTCATTACTATAGTGATAGCATAGCTGGTTTAACTCTTTCACTACCAAAAAGCAGACGACAAAATTTACATCTGCAAAAATTAAAAAAATGCCTGGTCCAAGACTTTTTATATTGAGAATTCAAAGACTAGAGGGCAAACAGTGTAGATCTAGATGAGGCGGCTCATTATGAGCCGCCTCATCAGGATCTACGCTGTTTGCAAATTTTGCTAATTGCGTCACTGGGGCTTAAAGAGTTAAATTTGTATTAGATTAGTCATTACTACATATATAGATATATATATTTGTATGTTTTTTTTAAAAAATTTGTATATATAATTGCTCTATATATTAACCCATTAATGCCTGGCATCCCATAAATTGGACGCGCAAACATTGCAGCATGAGATCAAATGCTGCAAAGTGCGGCTCTTGATCAGGGTCTTCATTATTTGCATAAGACAAATGGGCATTTATCTTTAAAATAAAATATGTACATTATCTGTGCATTTATTGAAAAGCCCTATGGTAAACCAGTAGAATGTCATGTAGTCTATTCCTTAAATAAAAGATATTAAAAATAAACTGAACCTTTAATGGAGAAATGGACTCATCCATTTGATAAGAACAGCAAAGTCCACTGGGCATAAATGGGTTAAGACATGCTCTAATTTAGCCACATCACAACAAAACCAACAAAGTGGTGTGTGCCCCTAGCGAAGACTCAGATAGGCCTGGGTACTTTCGATTGTACTTTCTATTTCACTCATCATTAGGGTCAGATATCTTACCCCACCCCCTTTTCTAGCGTTTTTCTTGAAACCTCTGGCTGTCGAAAGGATATCATTTCATACATGAGAGATCACTATATGTTGCATGAAATTTTCAGTGTCAAAGCTGCTACTTTTTATTACAACCAAGCTAGGTACATGTAATTTTATCCTTCCTGTAGCCTGCTATGGCAGTGTAGATTTTATCAAATGTTGTAAATATATTTTTACAATAGATTCTTTCAGATTTGTTATGGACATGCATGCTGTGATATATTCAATAGAGCCCTGTTATAACAGTACCCCTTATAATGCTATTTTGGATATAATGCTACCATGTTGTGGCTCCCTTTGAGACTAGAGTATAAAACAATATAAGCAAATGGGCATTTGATGCTTCTTTGCCTTCTATTGTCTCAATATAATGCTATGTTCACTTACAAGATTTGCCTTTTATGGACATTTAGTTATAAGATTTGCCTTTTATGGACATTAGATATGGACTAATACGGTGACTGAACTACACTATGAGACTATTAGAAAAATTTAGATCAGTTTTAGAGTTTTTGTTGTCAGAGTAAGAAAGTGAGCTGCGACACGACAAAACCAATAATGTGGTTGTGCGCCCACCGCAGACTCAGATCAGCCTGGGCATCCACCCATTTTGACCAGACTCTTTGTTAAGTGCTCAACGGCTAGCTAAGGGTCTAAGCTACCTCCATGCGGGCAGCGAAGACTCTGATCAGACTGGGCGGATGCCCAGGCTGATCTGAGTCTTCACTGGGGGCACAACCACATTGTTGGTTTTGTCATGTCGTGGCTCAATTCATTTGATGTGTATGGGTATATTACCTTGTTTTTCTGCCGTTTTCATGCTGTGACATCATGTTTGCCTTTGTGGACAGCATAGTGTTTCCAGACTGGGGTCTAGTATTGCAAGAAAGAACCTGCTGTAAGGGGAGTGAATTCTTTCATTTGAGTGGTGAGTGAGTGAGTGAACTTGGGTTTAACGTCCCACCAACAACGAGGTCATATGGAGACAGGACCTTGTTTTAAAGTCTCATTCAAAAGACCGGAGAAGCGGGCGATCTTGCGACCCCTGGATTGGTAGTCTGGAATGTTATCCACTACACTACAGCCGCTCCTTTTATTTTGAGTGTTGACCTTAATTGAGAAGGCATGCAAAAATGCAAATTGCAGAGTTGCTTCCCCTGTAAGTATACCAGTTTACCTTAAGGATGCTGCAGTTCTGAACAAAACATAATTGAGCTGCAACCAAACCAGCAAAGTGGCATGTGCTCTCGGTAAAGACTCAGCTCAGGCTGGGCATTCGCCCAGTCTAATCAGGGTCTTCACTGTCCTCATGGAGCTAGCTTAGACCATTAGCTACCCTTTAAGTGCAGTGTGATCAAACTGGGTTGATGCCCAGGCTGATCTTAGTCTTCACTAGGCACACATGCCACTTTGTTGGTTTTGTTGTGACGCAGTTGAGAATTCTGTTTAATGGAAACCAACTTCTTTACTCATAGAAATGAGCAGTCTGCATTTTTACGTATCTAAGTAAGTCAGTGCTGTTATTGAGCGAGTCACAGAATGAGCTTAGCCAGAAGACAAAAAAACCAACAAAGTGGCATGTGTGCCACATAAAGACTCAGATAAGCTAGGTGCCTATTCTGATCAGAGTCTTTGCTGCCCGCATGGAGGTAGCCTAGACCCTAAGCTACCCTTTAAGCCCACAGCAAAGACTCTGATCAGACTGGGCGGATGCCCAGTCTGATTTGAGTCTGTGCTGGGTGCACATGCCGCTTTGTTGGTTTTGTCGTGGCACGGCTCATTATTGATTTTTCAATGAGAATAACTCCTACTTGAGCTGCCATAGAGAATGATTCAGTTTTTCTGTTTTATTCCTGTAAGCTTGTCTCAGCATGGAAACTTAATCACAAGATTACTTTGCTCTTTTTTTCCTGAAGGTCAGAATACCAGAGACAATATTTCTTAATAGTCTAGAATAACATGCAGCTGAGATTTAGATGAGGGTTCCCTTTTATGACAATTTTGGGGTAATTTTTGGAGCAAAAGAAAATACAGGAAGATGGAAGAGCTGTTGCAGTCACTTCAGTGTCAGCATTGGTGCTGACGTCATCGTGTCCCATTCAGAGTTACCTATTGGGTAAGGGTTTTGATGTGATGGACAAGGGCAAATTCAGGTAAACTATCCTGTGTATTGATCTTGCTCTTGTTGCTTCTTGAAAACATATAAGACCATCTAAGAAACATTCTCTGGCCCCTAATCATTATTACCCCACTGTTGATAGTTGTTCGTACAGAAACGAAACGTTGTCCCTTATTAGAATCATTTCATTTTTGTGGCACCTCTTTAGAACCACCTCATTGAGGTGGTTCTAAAGATGTGCTACAAAAATGCATGTATGTACAATAAACATGTATCTCATGAATACAATAAAAACCTACATTACTGCAGCTCTTGATTCTTACAGTCTGCCAGATTGAAGGTCTATTTGCATGAAACTAATAAAAGCTGTCCTTGCAGTTTTACTTTTTGTCTGGAAAAAGCAGACAGATTAAGAAGCTGTGGTAGATTGAGCAAATTCATTTACTTCTATGTACATTTGTAATGCACCACAAAGACTGGGGTATTTGTGCATAAATCTTTAAAAATTCTAAATATTGGGACAGACAGGTCTGAGCAAACAGTGCAGACCCAGATCAGACTGCTGCTGATTTAGATCTACACTGTTTGCCTTTCCATCTGCATCTTTTAGACTGATTTCTGCATTCAAAAACAAAATTCTTCAAGTTTTACAACAGTTACAGTATTTATTGTAGATGCCCCCATTTTTCCACTTGTTAGGGTTTGTGGAAACTGCAAAGATGAATATCAGCGTCCACATCTGTGCAGGCTGATTGGTATCTTCCATTTTTGCATCAGTATATGTAGACAGTATACAAAGATAGATAGCTAATATGGGAGGGCCATTCATATGCAAAATACGTAAAATCCAGTGGGGTCTTAAATCTTATAATTTACATTTTGCCTTTATCAGCATTTCTATCTCAGATATTAAAGGTAGGTTCCTGGACTAGCGATAACAATTATGTCCGCAAAATAATTTTGTCTTTTTCTGAGCAGTATTGAATTCTCTTATTTTTCTGAATTTGTTGCTACTGAGAAACTCGTCAGATGTCTAAGAAAATAGTCGTTTTCCCTTTTGGTTTATTTTCTTTCGTTGGAATTCCAGTTCTAAAAATAACTATGTTTATAATGTCTATAAGTGCGCGATTTCTGATGTCATTCTCCAAAGGTCGATTTTCCCTTGCCGTGAGCTCTCCTAGAGGTCCTGGCATGGCGGATTGGTTAAAACTATCCCAAAATGCAATGCAGCATGACGTCAGCTGCGATATCTATTTTTGGCCCGAAGTAAATATAGCGCTAACTGGTGTGCGAAGCAGAGTTACGAAATCCCTTGCATAACAACTTTTCTAATATTTTTTTGATTTACACTTTTTAGTGAAACTTATTCATTCCCTTTTATAAGTGCTTTCCAACAACTTGGATGAAAGATCATCAAAAGTATGATGCATTCCAAAGTACAGGAACCTACCTTTAAAGGTTTTCCATCACATGTAATATGAGTGAGTACATTTTAGGGGAAGCAACTTAGTTCTATGTTATTTTCATTAAATTGCAATAAACTCTTAGAGGAAACAATTTGCTCCCACAGAAGCAAATTGTTTCCTGTAGAGAAGATTTCAGTCTGGAAGTCTTGAACTATGTGTACTCATTCTGTTAAGTTTTTTTGCTGCACTCTAAATCTGACAACTACAGACAAAATTAACTTACAGATTTACAGTGTTAAATATTTAAAAGCTAAATACAGAAATGTGCATCTGTCACACTAAATTTGGTATTGGTACTTTTATGTTGACCCATTTGTAGCTTCACTATTAGAACTTTGAGTTTCAGTTAAGTATCTGATCACACTTCATCCATTTTCGTTATGGGCTAAATTACTATTTCTAAATCAAGAAAAGAATCTTTGCTCGATCAGGTGATCAGTTTCTCATAAAAGGTTTGGCAGACAGTGCAGACCCTGATCAGACTGCTCTGTGGAGCAGTCTGATCAAGGTCTACACTGTCTGTCTCAGCATTTCTGTCTACAGAATCTGAGTATTTACGGTAAGTTTAACACAAGTTCTATTTTGAGCTTCTGTCCAATTCTCCAGGGCTGGTTTCACAGCTTCTTTGCCTCAGTTTGGTGTGAAATTGCCCACCAGAGCAAAGTAAATTTAATTCTTGAACTGTCTGTTCTGACAAGGTTTTAGCATTTTTGGCTTGCGCTTTCGAGCGCAAGCCAGTATTCAAGTGGTTTAGTGATACCGAGTTATTTTCGGAAGAAACGATACGTCACGCTTAGTCAGAAAATACCAGGAGAGTGTGTACTGCAACGATTCGTTCTATGGCCACAATTAAGCAAAGGAGATCGGAAAGTTCGTTCCGATTTGAGACAGCATTTCTTCATTATTTTCTTCACAGACATAACAAACAAAACACTCGTTCCGGTTTGAGACAGCATTTCTTTATTACTTTCTTCACAGACATAAACAAAGACCTTGTCCGATTTTGTCTATTTTTATCCATATCTGATTTGCCTCATCTGCTAAAAATAACATTCTATTTTTGATAGTACATGTACTTTTTTTTTTTTTTTTCAATTTTCCGTTAAAAAGCAAGTTTTTCTTTTAAAAGTGCCTTAAACTTTGGCCACATTTCTTTTGCTTTTTATAAACTGATTGCATAAAAAATGAAACTCTGAATGCAATGCAAAGTATTTGGCTTTGCATCCTAAGAAATAAACCAAAACTTGTGTAAGAAACAGTGTTTATATATAGCTTAGCGCTAAGCATTAGCTTTTCCAAAAAAATCATGCAGCGGCGTCGCGAAAAATAGGCCTTAGGGCATCGCATAATCTGACTACTCAGAGCAGCCGGCACACTCTCCAGCGCCGATGCATTCGTTGGATCTGTCTTTTTTGGCATATATATATTCTTCATCTTTCATGCTGATGCTAGACTGATCAGACTGCGCTTATGCCGGAGTTGGCTGATCTGGATTTTGGATTATAGTAGGTGCGGGTGGGGGTTGTGTGGACCCTTTCTTGCTTTTATAACACTCTCTAAAGTTGCCTTCTTACTTCAGCTATACAAATGTACAGAGAAATATCTACACTCTTCGGCGATTTCCTTAGATGAACCTGACGTTGTTCATACAACAGCAGCATGCATTTTCTTCACAGAGTGTCAAAATTTTGTTCCAGTCACTGCCACTGATGCCACTTAAACCAAAAATAAACTTCAGTAAATATAAATTTACTGTCTTCTTTCGATGCCAAGTTCAGATGTGCCAAGATTCCATAGACATGAGTTTGAAACAGTCTTTCCTCAAATTTTGATTCAGACTAAATGTGACTCAACAGCCGTGAAGAAAAGACTTGAAATAGGTCCATATAGTTATTTTCCTTGAGACATGCCTAAAATGGCCGCCAAAAACGTTGGAAAACTGTTGTTTTGTTTTTTTTTGTTGTGTGTGTGTGTGTTTAAATATTTCTTCAATTTGTTTTTCAAATAAATTCTACACTTGTTTTTACCTTACATCCATGGATAATGCCACCATTCAATAAGTTAGAAATTAAATACTTTGCTAAATAAAAGTTAGCAACAGAAAGTGCACTAACAGTCGGGTTCACTTCAATAACAACTCATGAAAATTTCACTGTCTTAGCTGTGCAAGCCTTCCTTTTAAAAGGAAATTTTATCTGGAATCTTGTGAAACATTTTCTGAAATGGTGTGTGTATCCTAAATGTTCAGACATATGAAGAAAAATCCAGAGCAGACACTCACTCTCTGTTTGGATCTAGATCAGGGTCTGCAAGGTTTCCAACAATTTTATAAAACATTCAGCTGCAAATTGATGCATCCAAATTATACCATGATGAATGAAAATGCAAAAAACGTCCGGTTGAACGATTTTAGAATTTTACAACAAGTGCTGTAACCATGTTAGATGTTCATTTTCATTGATCCAAGTGACATTAATGGGTGAAGATGAATTTTTCCTGTCAAATCTGATTGGAGCTTCAGCTACCCTATAATTTGGGGACCCCAAGCTATTACACAACTGCTTACTTTCATGGAGATTGATTCCGCTGATTCAAGAAGGGCAATTATCAGTTACTGGCAAAAGTATATGCACTTAGTACTGATTCCCTGCTGAGGAGGTCAAAGCCTGCCCAGAAATAGTGTAGTTAGGTTAACTGACTGTCCCAACATGACCATAGCTGTTTACCATGGATGTAAAGCAACAACACAACAGTACTGCTTGTATATGAGCCATGACACGACAAAACCAATAAATTGGCATGAGTGCCCAGCAAAGACTCAGATCGGCATGGGCATCTCCTCAGTCTGATCAGACTCTTCACTGTGCACTTGGAGAGTAGCTAAGAGTCTAAGCTAGCTCAATGCGGACAGTGAAGACAGGGAAAATGTGATAATTAGGAATGCCAGAATGAGATAGATCAACCCTGAAATATTCATATAAACATGTTTCTATTAATACCTGATGACAGCACATTTCCAAGACTAATACCAAAATATGATGCCGCTGGGGCTAATATATTGTGCAGCACACAAAAAGCTGCTTAACACATCAGGATCAGTTACTGTCTTAAACATGTCTTTAACCCTTAATTTTAGTGCCAAAAATTAAAATTGTTGAATTGGCAAACAGTGTAGATCCAGATGAGGTGGCTCATAATGAGCCACCTCATCTGAATCTACACTGTTTTCCCTCTAGTGTTCGAATTCTCAATATGATAACGCTTGGAGGAGACATTTTTGGAATTCTGTAGACGTAAATTTTGTCGTCTGCTTTTTGGCGCATTATGGGTTAAGTGACAGTGACAAAAAAATCAGAATTTGCAAACAGCGTAGATCCTGATGAGGCACCTCATAATGAGTGAGGTCCATGTACGGTCTGTGCCAGTGGCAAAAGCTGTGATCAGACTGCACCTCTTTTTACATGTCTGGCTCATGTCATTCCTGACTCTGGGAAATGTATGATGTTAACCCTTAATGCGCCAAATAGCAGACAACAAAATTTACGTCTGCAGAATTTCAAAAGTTTCATCCAAGCGATATCATAATGAGAATTCGAACACTAGAGGGCAAACAGTGTAGATTCAGATGAGGTGGCTCATTATGAGCCACCTCATCTGGATCTACACTGTTTGCAGTGTAGATTCAGATGAGGTGGCTCATTATGAGCCACCTCATCTGGATCTACACTGTTTGCAAATTTAACTATTTTAATTTTTGGTGCTTTAAGTCTTAATTTCTGATAATTACTGCTTAGCAGGAGATCTTAACTTTATCCAGTTTTAGCATCAACTTAATCCTGGTTATTAGTGTTCATTATAGTCAAAGATAGGCATTCATGCATTGATTATCAATAAATAATTAAATACCAGCAAAATTCATAATAATCAGATACTGTAAAATTTCGTAAGTAAATGGATTTCAAAAATATTGAGATTGACATGCCAGAGGAAGCAGACACTGTTCAGCTCAGTCCAGGCTGAATAGTGTCTCCATTGTTTGCAAGTTCTTTATCTACCCTGTTTGCCATTCAGCCTCATTTTTATACAACATATGAGCCGCGACATGACAAAACAAGCAAAGTGGTTGTGCGCCCAACGAAGACTCAGATCAGCCTGGGCATCCTTCCAGTCTGATCAGAGCTGTCCGCATGGAGCTAGCTTAGACCCATAGTTACCCTTTCAGCGCTTAGCAAAGGGTCTGATCAGACTGGGCCTGCCCAGGCTGATATGAGTCTTCACCGGCCCCACATGCCACTTTGTTGGTTTTGTCGTGTCATGGCTCATATGAGCCGTGACCCAAGAAGACCAATAAAGTGGCATGTGCACCTTGCAAAGACTCATATCAACCTGGTTATCTGCCCAGCCTGATCAGAGTTTTAAATATGCATGTGAAAGGTCCCTAAGGGTCGAAACAGCTCCATGTGGACAGCAAAGGCTCTAATCAGACTGGGCAGATGCCCAGGCTGATCTTAGTCTTCTTGTGACACCAATTCCACTTTGTAAGTTTTGTCGTGTTGCGGCTCATCTCATAATTACAGGTCAAGTAGCCCTTGTGAGTGTTTATCCTGGCCCTGTCTGAGAACCAGGAAGTATCTTATACAGTGGAGGAAAAATCAAGTGTTTTTGAAGTGTTGAGTCATTAAAAATGCAGCATATTTCAGGATAAATCATTTACTGGACCAATCAAGATAATTTTGATACATATCAGCACTTAGCTTTTCTCATATAGTCATATTCAAAGGTGGATGGATGACTTTCCATTTTACATCCTTTTCAACATACTATACAATGCTTTAGCCTCTGGAATGTCCCTTGAAAATAGGGTCAGATAAATTTGTTATAGTTATTTGTTAACTAGCCTCTAACAGCATAAGAAAACAGAAAGCTCTTATACAGCTTGTAAAATCTTTAACATCAAACAGTTTGACCAAGGGTTTCACAGCACATGCCACGTAAGCAACAGTTACAGCTGCTTATCAACCATCTACATAAATAAACAATTTCATGCTGAAAAGTTCACCAGAATCTGAACTTGTAGGCTGTGGACAAAAGTGAAGTGTTCCAGTCATATCAGGAAGATTGGAAGGTGATAATGATATGCTATGTGGAATGGAACCGTGTACACAATAGAAAAGTTTTCCGCCTCCAGTGGGACTCAAACCCAAGACCACTAGATCAGCACACCAGCCCTTAACTCACAGAGCCACTGGAGCACTATTGTTTAAATTTTATCATCTACAGATTTTGGCACATCTTGAATAAGAAATTTATAAAGTTAAATACATATACAATTACAACAACTTCTATATTTCGAAAATGTATGGAAGATTCAATAGTTTACAGAATGGTCATATGAAATGTGAGAAAAGATGACTTAAAGCTTGCGAGAAAGATGGGGACTCTGGTCAATCTGTCTAGATGTGCTAGCTGATCTGAGTCAGCCCTGTCTATAAAAACAATCTGCTAAGCCTAGTTGTTCAAAGCAAGGTTAGCTGAATGAAGTCGTTAGTCTAGGATTCCTGAAGTCTTCTAGTATGCATAAAATCAAGCATGCTTATATTTTTTGCTGTCAGAAAAAATATGAGGAACTTTTGCATTGGAAAATTTCCTCATATTTTTTTTCATAAAGAAATGGCAGTGTTTTAGCATACAATACGTTTGAAAATTTAATGAGTCCTTTAGTAATGATGTCATTTGTTTTGAACAGCCAGACCCTGGATTGAGTCTTGGCTCTTAGCATATACTTTTCTCTTGACATCAAGTTGTTTTTTATTTTTCAAGAGTTTGTCTTCTTGACATGAAAAAGTCAGTTTTTGAAAGCTAGAAATAACATAAAAACATCAACTTTTTTACAACAAGAATCTAGAAATAGACAATAAATAATAAATAATAAAACAAAATATTCCTAGGAACTGCTGCCTGTACATGAGTAGATTATTAGTATGTTATAATCACCACTTACAGTTTTGCAAGAAATGTTCAAGAAATTTCTTCTACAGTTTAAAGTGCCAAAAATGAAAATACCATATTAATCCTAATAAATGCCCCTGCTCAAATAAATGCCGACTGCTTCTTTTCCTGAAACAGTGTTATACTGACTTACTAACCTCTGTTTTCCATGAATTTTACAAAGGGGAACAACATGAATTCCTGTTTGCTTCTTTGGAGGACGCAGCTCTTCAAATGGGGTGCACTCTTCAAGGAAAGAATTTACTCCAATGGGAGAACATTCTTTCCTTTAAGAGCTGACCCCTTTTGAGATG
The DNA here is from genome assembly GCA_963989385.1 of Ctena decussata. Taxonomy (NCBI): domain Eukaryota; kingdom Metazoa; phylum Mollusca; class Bivalvia; order Lucinida; family Lucinidae; genus Ctena; species Ctena decussata. Next base: position 5,813,612 of record OZ022507.1, on the reverse strand, counting down.
GGAGGCATAAAAAAGGGTAAATAGTAAAAATAATTTCATCTGAAAGAATATCCTTTTACCTTAAAACTGTTTAGCACAAGTATTTTGGCAGTGGTCAATTTACTGCTCTTTCGGCTCTAAATAACACCCCCTGTTCGTAAAAAGCAATGCCCCTGGGGCTTTTAATAGGATTAATATTATGGTAGTTAAAACTAAGGATGATTGAAGGTGAGTTATCTCCCTGTTTGTGTCAGTTTGATGAGCTGTGAGATGATCAGTCTGTAAATGATAGTAAATTTGAGATGCGACACAACAAAACTAACAAAGTGGCATGTGCACCATGCAACAATTTTGCGGAGCAGCCCAGCCTAATCTGAGTCTTTGATAATGCACTTAAGCGGAGCTCTAGATAAGAGGGAGTATTTGATGATAATTAAGGATAATTTTTTCACACAATTTCTCATAGAAACCATATGTTGTGACCCCTCATCTGAACCGTCTCGACGAGACGGTTCAGATGATGGGTCACAACATATGTTTTTATGCAGAATTAACAAAAATTATCCCTAATTATCACCAAATACTCCCTCTTATCTAGAGCTCTTCTTAAAGGGAAGCTAAGGGTCTAAGCTACCTCCAAGGGGACAGTGAAGACTAATGAGACTGGGCAGATGCCTAGGCTGACCTGAGTCTTAGCTGGGTGCACATGCCACTTCCTTGGTTTTGTTGTGTTGAGATTTATTTATTGACAACTTCAAGCTCTGTAGATAAGCCAAAGTTTGGGTTGGAAGAACAGGGACCGTATTCATAAAGCCACTTAAGTCGTTGCTCTGCTGTTGCTAAGGCTAAATTTCTATGTTGGAGATTCCCTACAACTATGAAATTTGGTCTGGAGGAACAGTCTTACAAAGACTGTTCCTCCAGAGCAAATTTCATAGTTGTAGGGAATCTCCTTTATAGAAATTCAGCCTTAGCAACAGCATAGCAACGACTTAAGCCGTTTTATGAATACAGCCCCAGGGTTACCATGCTCAGGGAAATTTTCATCTAACTCCAAAAGTAAGGGAAAAGCCAGGGAATATGAAATTTCAGGCTTCAACATAATTATGAAGCTGCTTCACTTCTGGGTGGGGGTGGGGGGTGGGGAGGGGGAGCATTGCCCAGACCTCTTTCTCTAAAATGTCCTTGCAATGCTGAAAATTGTGACTTGCAAGACAGATATGAAGACACTTGTTTCAAACAACAGTAAAAGATTTGAGCCACAACACCACAAAACCAACAAAGTGAAATGGGCCCCATGCAAAGACTCAGATTAGCCTGGGCATCAGCCCATCTGATCAGAGTCTTCACTGTGTGCTTAAAAGGTAGCTATGGATCTGAGCTACCTTCATGCTAACAGCAAAGACTCTGACCAGACCGGGCAAATGCCGACGCTTATCTAAGTCTTTGGGCAGTGGACATACCCTTTTGTTGGTTTTGTCATGTTGCGGCACAAATGTTTTGATATTTTTCAGTGTCTCTGTAAAACATGGTTGTAGGATCTCACATAGGAACATGGGAATAAATGAGATGCTTGTAATACAATTTTTAATTTTTCACAGGCAGAGATAAGAAAGAACAACAAAAAATTTACATTTGAGCCATGACAGGACAAAATCAACAAAGTTGCATGTGCACCCATCTGCCCAGTCTGATTAGAGTTTTCGATGTCTGCATGGAGCTATCTTAGACCCTTAGGTACTCTTTAAGCACATAGTGAAAACCCTGATCAGACTGGATAGATGCCAAGGCTGATCTGAGACATTGCTGGGGGCACATGCCACTTTGTTGGTTTTGTCCTAGCGCAGCTCATTTTACTGCCAAATTTTGGCCTGTTAGAGCTAATATTTAGTCTAAATATAAAAAATAACTATGGCTCCCATCTCCTACGCTTTACTTCCTGTCGACAGGTTTTAAGTGGTGTGTTCCGGTGCCACTTGCACTCTCCAAGCACAGTGTTCTTTCTGTGGACACATGCCGAGTGCATGTCGTAACAGTCTCCGTCATCACTAAAACCATTCCACTCACAGAGCTGATTCTTAGTTTTATTCCAGTGGCCGTTATCATCGATGTTGATGATCTGAAGAGCAGAAGAGAACATTTAAGCTGGGTCATCCTACACATTTTAAAATATGATCAGATCTGATTAAATAGAGAATTAAATTATTTGAGAATGAGTTATAGGTTTGAGAAAATCACTCTTTTCCATTGAATGAATTTCAGGTAGCATCTCACTTATAATTTGAGAGGTGCATGGCATACACTGTATGCCATGCTCTGGCATACACTGTATGCCATGCTCCTCTCAAATTATAAGTGAGATGAGGCCAAAGATCTGTTACCATAGCAACTATGGAATTACCAGCAGCTGCTGTTGTGCATAGTAACTGGTGAGAATGACATCTGGATGACGTCACTTTGAAATCAATATAACTCTTAGTTTTTGAGGTAAGAGATATTGGACATCATTGGTATGGGAGCATGGCAAACAATGCCCTGCCATTTTTTTGCGACATTACAAACAGAAATACTTTCTACAGAAACTGCAGATTTTCTCAAACAAATACCAGTGTCTCTCATATTTTGACAGTTTAAACTATCAGGTTTGTTCAAATGATGGTCCTAGTTGCCCATTGATCTTTTTACTCAGGTGAGTGATTCAGGGCCTCATGGCCCTCTTGTTATAGAACAAGACAAATGGCATATTTTAAACATGATTGTGGACACCTTCTTGTACTTGTCCCTCAGTGGTACAAAATACCGCGAACACTGACTGCACTTGAAAGTCAGTGAAACTAGTTATATCCTTGTCAGGATTCAGAATTATATGTGCATGCAGGAGGTAGCATGTTGGCATTTTGGCGGGTGTATGAACTGATTTGCGCTAAATGGCTCTGCTACATAAATCGACTTTGTGTATTAGATTTGAACCATATACATCAAATAGGACTGCAGTTTGAAAATGTTTATGGCATATCATATTTGTACCGTGACGTTAATAGAATCTGTCATTTCAGGGCTATCTGCCTGATATGTAAAGGTTTGGCAATGCATTTCTGCCTGGCTTTATGTAAATATGGGCAGTGCAGTTGTGCATCACTTTATGTAAGTCAGCAATGCTTTTCTGTGTGACTTAACCCTTTTGCACTCAGAAGAGCCAAAACTCTGTGGAGTTTTGGCCATTCCGAGTGCAATAGGGTTAAGGATGGCAGTAAATCTCTTCACGATCTTATATCATTGCATTTGAGTGTTACTGTTTGCAGCTCATTTCTATGTGGCTTTATCTCAGAAAGGCTGGAAGTTCATTTTCTGCTTGAGCATGCACTTCTGTGTGATTTTGGTTCAGAAATAAGGGCTCAGTAGGTTAAGTGGCCTACTGAGCTAATAGTCCCAGGTTAAGCCCTGGCCTGCTGATCTGGCAGTCCCCTGGGCTTGATCCCTGGTTCAAGACCTGCTGAAGGTGGAAATATTTTTCATTCAAGATTTAATTTCAGAAAGGTTACCAGTGCATTTCAATGTAATTTTATTTCAGAAAGATTGCCAGTAAGTTTTTGCATAGATTAGAAGTGTGTTTCTGTGTGACTTTATTTCAGAAGACCAACAATATATTTCTGTTATTTTAGCAGTGGTATTTAACAGATTAAAATATTTTGCTTTTATCCAAAATTGTTTCAGTCAGACTGCACTTTTAAAATGCTGGCTTAATTGCATACTGATTGCAATATCTAAATTTCGATGCAGAAATGAAATTTTAAAATCTAATTTTGTGCAATACATTAATCTGGTGATTAATCGTATCAGCTTTACTGACATGCAAGTTGCATAATGAGTTAAAATGCTTTTACAGAGCTCTAGATATACAGCCAGATGGTTGGTATTCTTATGTTTTTAACCTTGTAAAACTGATTGCTCATACCATACCCTTGCAGCAGCAAAAAACCAGGACAGCCTGATCAATGAGGGTTGCCACATTCAGGGAAAAACATCTGGAAAATGTGTTCTTTTCCAAGTCAGGCTGTTTTGTGGTTGGTGAGGGAAATTAGGAAAGGACTTCAAAAGTCAGGGAATAGTCCGGGCATTTGAAAGTTAATGGCTACAGCAGTCTTCAGAAAATATACTTAAGGGCTGTTCTTTCTAGAGATAGTCGAAGCACTTCTCCCTCCTCTAAGGGGCTACTCTTAAATGAAAGAATTTTCTCCTTTGGGGAGCAAATTCTTTCCTTTAAGAGTAACCCCCAATTTTCAAGTGATACAATAAGGACCATCTAAGTCATGCGTAAAATCAACTTTTGGATCCTTAGAAGGGTATGGAAAACTGGAAAATGTCAGGGAAAAATCATGGAAAAGTCAGGGAATTTTGAATTGGAGGATAAGTGGCAACCCTGTTAATGGCTTTGAGTATCAGAGTATTTGTTATATAAATTTCAAGAAGGTGCGGATTCAAGTCATTATTATGGTTGTGAACTAAATTTGTTTTTGATACATTTAAGCATGTATAGCAGTGTTTGAAATTTTAACTGATGATGTCATTAGGTCCACAACTTGGAGAGAATAAGAGTAGACAGTAGAGATATGGTTACTCTTACCTCGCAATCACAGTTGGTCTCATACAGAGATTTGAGATTCCTTTTCTGCCCCTTTGAAAGGCCTGACCAGGGCTCCACCCAGCCACACAGGTTTATAGACAACTGATCACCAATGAAATAACCTGGTAAAAATAGAAGATATTGCTGGATTTGCTCCAATAAGCAATGCAAGGACATGAAATATTGCATTAGTTTCCTCTCTGAGCAACATATTTACTTGCTTTTTTCTCAGAAGTCAGTGGAGTTCCATGGAAATCTAACAAATAATAATTGCGTTCCATAGGTATGGAGTACGTATAAGAGCATGTTGCTCTATGGATAAAGAATTAAGATGAATAAATAAGCTACATAAAATCTGTGCCTTCCCATGGACTTCTCCATGGAAGTCCATGGAATTTCATTGCAATTTCTTTTTTTTTTTACATCCTTTAAATGAAATCATGATTTTGCGAAATTCCATTGATATTCACATTTTTCATGGAATTCCATGAGTCACCATGAAAAGATGGATCTAGATTTTTGGAATTATTTTGGAAGGGTAACCCTATCTCATGGCAGAATAACACATGACAGGTTTAGATATTTGGGGTCATTCAACATGGGAAAAATCCCCACAATATAACTGAATAAATAAGGTAGGCGCCTTTGTGCATGAGCCACTCACACCTGAGCCGCGACACGAGAAAACCAACAAAGTGGTTGTGCATGAAGCACAGACTCAGATCAGCCTGGGCATCTGTCCAGTCTGATCAGAGTCTTGGCTTTGCACAAATGGTAGCCAAGGGTCTAATTAAGCTAGCTCCATGGGGACAGCGAAGACTCTGATCAGACTGGGTGGATGCCCAGGTTGATCTGAGTGCACTGGGCGCACAACCACTTTGTTTGTTTTCTTGTGCCGCAGCTCATCTGATTAAGGTGTATGAGCTTACCTGCTGTGATGTATTTCATGTTTGGCTGTAGCTCAACCCCACACATGCTATCATAATACGATGTGTCCAATGTGGCAACATTGCTGCGTTTTGTCAGACCTAGCTGATTCTCCTGAACAAGAGAAAAAATAATTTAGGTATATGGACCACTCTGACTTGAAAGAATTTGCTTTCCGTCTTATGGAGCAACTCTTGAAGGAAACAATTTGCTAGAGACAGCAATTTCTTTCGAAAGTAGCTCCTAAGTGGAAAAGGGATTGACTTAACAGAGATGCAAATATTAAGTTCTCTCCCTTGAAAATATGGTGACCAAAACATGACATTGTATCTTAATAAACATACATATCAGGAATAAATACTATTTTTTTAATGTTTGCTGAAGTATAAACTACATTGGGTTATGAGCAAAGTTTACATAAACCCCTTCAGCCTCACTGTTCACTTAATTTCCTCCTTTCCTCGCGACCCAATGTAGTTTATACTTCAATAAACGTTAACAAGTAACATTCATTCCTTGAATGATACATTAAATGAAACACAGACTGTTTTTTGTTTTAATCCTTAAAGTTCCAAAAATAGCAGATGACAAAATTTAAACCTGCAAAATTTCAAAAAATGTTGGTCCAAACTAAATTGCATTGAGAATTCAAAGACCAGAGGGCAAGCAATGTAGATCCAGATATGGTAGCTCATTATGAAATATTGAAAATATTTTTGAACATCTGCATTGCATGTACAGTCCAACCTGTATTAAGCAAGCAGCAAAGGGATAATAAAAAACTGCTTGCTTAAGACAGGTGCTTGCTTAATACCGATTTATTTCAATGTATTGGCCTGTTTTGGGAACTGAATATGTGCTTGCTTAATACTGGTTGCTTGCTTCATAGAGGTGGTCACTAAGACAGGTTTTACTGTACATGTATTTAACCCTATTGCACCCAGAATGGCCAAAACTCCATAGAGTTTTGGCCGTTCTGAGTGCAACAGGGTTAAGATATATGAAAACCATCATACCTTTATTTTGAATACTTTCTTCACTCTGACAGTGTACTTTCGTGACATTGGAGTCCTATAAATTTCGGTTGTGTTTTCCTTTGTTTCAGGATCTGTATTTACTACTTCTGACTTTCTGTAAATAATTTCTTCGGCTTTCACTTTCACCTGCAGTACTGAAAAGTATCAAAATTTGAAAGGGAATTAAATTATTTAAGAATCAGTTATAGGTTTGAGAAGGTCACGCTAAAGACTTGTCCAATGTATGAATTTCAGGTAGCATCTCACATAAAAATCCTGGGCCGCGTAGCGCAATCGGTAGGGCACCTGACTGATAAGTCAGAGGTCCTGGGTTCGAAACCTGGTCTGGCCACATACTTTTGTTTCTCCTTCTGCTGATTCAAGAAGGGCAGTTGTCAGTTACTGGCGAAAGTATGTGCACTTGGTACTGGTTAACCACTTAGTAGGTCTAAGCCTGCCCAGGAATAGTGTGGTTAGGTTAGCTGACCGTCCCGACATGACCATAGTTGTTTACCGTGGAAGTTAAGCAATAAATCAATCAATCAATCACGTAAAAATCAAGAGGAGCATGGCATGCATACAGTACCATCTCACTTAAAAATCAAGAGGAGCATGGCATACACTGTATGCCATGCTCCTTTCTGATTTTTAAGTTAGATGATGCCATAGATCTGTTACCATAGCATACATGGGAGTACCAATTGCTGTGCATATATAGTATCTAAATTGGCAGAATGACGCCTTGATGAAGGGAGCATGAAATCAATATGTGTTCTTAGTTGCTATGGTAACATGGTATTGGAGCATGGCAAAAAGTGTTTGCCATGCTCTGCCAATTTTTCAGTGACATTGCAAACTGCAAATCTTTCAACAGAAACTTCAGTTTTTCTCAAACAATTATTTTCAAGTCATTTAATTCTGTGTTATTTGTCACTGATTTTTATTCAGCAACAATCAGCATTAAATTTTGTCAAAGAAGAATTTAGTACCATTTTTAATGTGATGTTTCCTTTACACAGTTATATCAGAACTTCAAATAAAAACTACGTGCATAGTTATTGCGCAAGCCTATAGTGTTCTTGTGTATTCAAAGTCAAAGTCAAAAACATTATTCAGTATCATTCCATAACATAGGGTTACAACTGAAGGGACATCAAACAGAAATTAAAGGAAACCAAAGTACAGTGACATGCATACAAAACATACATACATAAATATGTACAATACTTCAAAATAAAAAAATCTGAGATTTAATTCTTATATGACTGAGCAGCTTTACAACCTGCTCTTTTAGCTGTTTAAAGCTCCAATACAACCTACATATAAACCTTTGACTGTTTTTTCATTCTACTGTTCAGTCTCATTTAGGATGATATGAAGATTGTACTTGTGTCACAGATTTAAAACAAGTTCACTAGATTTTGACACTTGCAGCACCATATCGTTTATATTGAAAATGAATAATAATATGTGTGCTCTTCTACTCCAGTTAGTCTAAAATAACTAAAGGCATTTTGAAAATAATTATGAGCTTTAGTATAGTATATAACTCTCTATGAGGTTTTGGACACTTCAGCTATACTTGCAGTGATTTGAACATCAGTCTTGATGATGAAATGTTACTGTAAAACACTTAATATCTGTGGTATCAAAATTTCATGGTTTAATGAAAATGACTTACAGGTGCAGAGTAATTTTAGCGTTCATGATATACCATAGATCCTGATAATAAAGAAATTTGCTTCAAATTACTAATCTTTTAATATATAATGTGGTATGTATTAGAATCACCTCATCAAGGAAATTCTAATGGGATGCCTCAATGTATAATTTAGTGGAACAGTACAGAAAATATCTCAAATACTAATCAGGTGCTCTTCCTTTATACTGAACCTGTTTTGCTGTTCCTATGTAAATGTATTGAAAATCAAATATTGACAGTCTTAAATTTTAGAGATCTTTGCCTTAATCACCGATATTGCCAAAATTCAGTAACCGCCAAATATAAGAGGTTTACAGTATATAAAATGGTAGGCAAACAGTATAGACATGATCTGGATGCTGTCTACAAGCAAGTAAGGACTCCCTAAAGTGGCCGTATTTATAAAACTACTGAAGTGGTTGCTATGCTGTTGCTAAGGCTAAATTTCTTTGAAGGAGATTCCCTACAACTATAAGATTTGCTCTGGAGGAACAGTCTTTTTCAGACTGTTCCTCCAGAGCAAATTTCATAGTTGTAGGGAATCTCCAACATAGAAAGTTAGCCTTAGCTACAGAATAGCAAGGACTTAAGTTGTTCTATAAATATGGCCCCTGCTCTTCAGGAGAATTTGAATTTCAGGGTCTGCACTGTTTGTTTTCTTCAAAATGTTCAACTAAGGTATTAAAATGAAAAAGGTTACCACTTCAAAATGTTCAACTAAGGTATTAAAATGAAAAAGGTTACCAAAGTCAGCCATGCAGTAGATTTCTTGTTTGTGAGATTTGGCGCATGAACAGCCTTGACTTCTGTCAGCAGCGCCTAGCAACAGAATCACCCCCAGTAAACGCTTCAGCAACATTGCTTCTGTGTAGCCCTGTAGACTTGGATATCTGGACTTTGATTCTACCTAGCTGTCAGTCTGGGGTCTTCCTGATTGTCTGTTTGCAAAATTATCTTTTTTCAGACTTGTTCCTAGCTGCTGAAAGAAAAAAATACTGTAAAAATTCTAAATATTGGGACACCAAAAATAATTACCATGATTGTCCTAAAATTGGAACAGTTTGGTTTTACAGTGCAGTAATGTGTCCAAAAAATGCAAATGGGATGGCAAATAGTGTAAACCCTGATCAAACTGCTCCTCAAGGAGCAGTCTGATCTGGGTTTGCAAAATTTGCTAAGACCTAACTGTCCCAATATATAGAATTTTTACGGTAATTGCTACTGTCTATGTAGTGTACAGTATTCAACTGTACCCAGCAAGCACATGACAGCCAAATGACGACATCCTGACGTCGATGCAATTTAATCACGTCAGAATGTCAGAACAACGTCAATATGACGTCATGTGCCTGTTGGGTACCTGTTGTCCTAATTACTCCCACAGTAAGATTATTTATATGGTCTTTCTGATTATCATAGTGTTTAAGCATTTATTTTCATTAAGATGTCAATTTTATATTTATTTTTCTACAGTGCCCAACTACAATCAGTGAATAAAACTAATTTCTTGATATCCACAGCTTTGCATGCCTCAAGATATCCAGCTGTAGATTTTTGATCATTCTTATTGCAGGTATTCTGGGATTCGAGAGTTTGTGTGTCTGTTAAAAACATATTCCTTGTTCTGCATGCTGTTTAGGCTGATTTGCAATCTGATTCAAATGTTTGCTCCAGATATTAGAACAGAATAGTTAGACTACATCAGACCACTCTTAAAAAGGAACAGTTTAATCAGGATCTGCAGTGTTTGCAATTTCACCAGCAATTTTTGACATAATACGACGGTGCATAATAAAACCAACAGAGTGAGCTTAATTATTAAGATTTCTTATTAAAATGTTAGGGTAATAAGGAGCCCATATTTTTCGGATAGCTTAGTTAAGTTGTGGGGTTTCTGTTGCAGCAATTAAATGCTCCATTACCATATTGCATTTCGGAGCAGACTCATCCTATTATAAGTCTATCAGCTTATTAGACTTAGGAGCTCCAGAAAAGAGGGATTATTTGGGGATAATTTGGGATCATTTTTTGTCGCACCTGCTTTAGCAAGGTGCGATATAGGCGTCCGGTTTTCCGTCCGTCCGTCCGTCAACCCGTTCGTCCGTCCGTCCGTCCGTTCACATTTACGTCGACCCTAAATTTTAAGTCCATTCAAATGACTTTTTCTATGAAACCACTGCACCCATGGTTCTCAAATGTCACAAGCTGCATGACCAGACTGCAGGGCTTCTGAATGACAAAATTCAGGTTGGTCCGGAATCCAAGATGGCCGCTGTTACTAAAAATAGCACAAACAATAAAATCACTGTTTTCTCCAGAACCACTTGGTATATTTGGCTGAAATTTTATGTGGAGCATTAATGGGACCTTGGTTTTAAATATTATCAAAATGAAAAAAATCTGTAGCTGAATTAGGTCACAGTGACCTACTTTCTGTTTACAAGTCTGAGTTTGCAAAAACGCCAATATCTCAAAAAAACTTGAACAGATTTATGTCAAATTTTGTCAGAATGGTCCTTAAATGGAGTTCTTTGAAATTTAAGCAAACGGAGACCATCCAAGATGGCCGCCAGCCGCTGTTACTAAAAATAGAATAACATGAAAAAGACAATAACTCAAGAGCCCCTGAATGGAATTAGACTAAATGTGTATCAAAATGATCCTTGCATGAAGCTGTTCATGATTTTTTCAAACTGACCATCCAAGATGGCAACCATCCACCGTTACTAAAAATAGCGAAAAACATGAAAACGATAATATCTCATTAACTACTGAATGGATTTTGACCAAATAGGTTTCAAAATGACACTTTTATCAAGTTCTTAAAGTAAAGGTGCATCGCAGGTGCGACATAGCGTTCCGCGGAATTCTTGTGTTATTAAAATATGCTGTGACCACTCAGTAGAACTGCCTTTTCAAGGAAGTTCTAATGAGTGGTCACAACTTACTGTATTAATCCTAATAAGCACCCTTGCTCTTATATCGTTTCTCCTTCTGCTGATTCAAGAAGGGCAGTTGTCAGTTACTGGCGAAAGTATGTGCACTTAGTACTGGTTAACCGCTTAGGAGGTCTAAGCCTGCCCAGGAATAGTGTGGTTAGGTTAACTGACCGTCCCAACATGACCTTAGTTGTTTAGCATCAATTCAACCAACCAACCAACCCTTGCTCTTATAAATGCCCCCTGCCTCTTTTCCGAAAATATTTTAAATTATGTTGCATGAATTAACTTTGCTTCTCTCGGGATGAGTTAGCTCTTTGAACTTGGATCTACTCTTAAAGGAAATAATTTGCTCCTAAAGCACAGGGTATAATCGATTCCACCAATTTTCGCTTCCTGCAGAGACTGTCCATCATATTTGGCTTCCACCGAGACTGTCCGCAAACTCTTGCTTCCTGCAGGGACTACTGTCCTCGAAAAATGGCTTCCTGCCGAGATTGTCCGCGAGACTCTGCTTCCTGCCAAGAGCCTTGGCAGGAAGCAGAATCACGCGGACAGTCTCTGCAGGAAGCCATTTATCATGTACAGAAGTCTCGGCAGGAAGCAAGAGTTGGTGGGCAGTCTCAGAGGAAGCCAAATATGATGTACAGTCTCTGCAGGAAGCGAAAATTGGCGGCATTGATTATACCCTGTGCTCTAGGAGCAAACTCTTCCTTTCAGTAGTTGACACCTACTGGGAATGGAGGCAAAAATAGTAGCTTCCTCTGAAAGTACCCCGTTTACATAAATATTGTTTATTAGAGGCATTTGGCAGTGACAGAATTACTACTCTTTATGCTCTAAATAACGCCCCCTTTCGTAAAATGCAATGCCTCCATGGCATTTAATAGGAATAATACGGTATGCTTGGGATGAGAAATAATATTGCAGAGCTCTAGATAAGAGGGGCATTTGATGATAATTGAAGGATAATTCTTTTTATTTCTCACTGAAACCAAATGTTGTGACCCCTCATCTGAACCGTCTCGACGAGACGGTTCAGATTAGGGGTCACAACATATGGTTTCAATGAGAAATAAAAAAAATTATCCCTTATTTATCATCAAATACTCCTCTTATCTAGAGCTCTGTATTGTCCCAGAATTATCCTCAAAATCCCATGATATCTTGAGCTCTGAAATTTGGACCTCCAGTATGGCAGTAATTTTACACTCTGGGGTGTGCATATGCATGCAACTGTGCAGTTAAATGCCTTGTAATCACTAGATTTCTTATCCATTATTCTGAAAATGTGCTGATAATTTCTGGTTTTGAATTGGCAGACTTCCCAAAATCACAGGGTATAATCGATTCCGCTAATTTTCGCTTCCTGCAGAGACTGTACATCATATTTGGCTTCCACCGAGACTGTCCACTATCTCTTGCTTCCTGCCGAGACTTCTGTACATGATAAATGGCTTCCTGCCGAGACTGTCTGCGTGATTCTGCTTCCTGCCGAGGCTCTCGGCAGGAAGCAGAGTCACACGGACAGTCTCGGCAGGAAGCCATTTTACGAGGACAGTAGTCTCTGCAGGAAGCAAGAGTTCGCAGACAGTCTTGGCGGAAGCCAAATATGACGGACAGTCTCTGCAGGAAGCGAAAATTGGCGGAATCGATTATACCCTGTGAAAATCTCAGTTTGATGATTATTGGAGTTGAAAATTCCAGTGCTGTAGAATTCAATGCCAATTTTATGAAAATTAATAGCTACATCTACATTTTGTAATCTTTGAATTTACAGAAAAAAAAACCCAATAACATTACAGTTCTTCACTTTCCCCAGCATAATCATGAAGAACATTTTAAATGCATGTGGTTAGTTCCACAGCATGGAAGGTTATCTGTTGAGAGCGTAGCACTGATTAATAATAATGAAAACTGTATCTGTGAATTTAAAGTTGACTGCAGGTTGAATCATTTAGTACGTAGTTCTTTTCAACATTTCACCCAGAGACATCCAGTGTCAAACAGTGACTGACTGTCGTTGATCTGGGCCGGGTTTTTCAAAATACTAAGGACATCGTAACGACATCGGATGTTAACATTAAAAAAAATTTTAAACTTTAATAACTCAAATATGCCAATATTTTTTGTTGAAAAAAATGTGTTAAGCTTTTGCATTGCAAAAGCTTCTCACATTTCTTCAACAAAAAATGTCAGTGTATTTGGTATTTAGGTCATAAAACACTAACAAATTGACCTCTTAACAAGCTCGTTAGACTAGCAATGCTTTGAACAACCTGGTCCTGGTCCCTCAAATCCATCCCCATGCTGTCCAACTCCTTTCATTTTAGGGGAATGAAGATGCGAAGATGCAGTAAGTTCATTGGAAGTCCACAGATAGTGGACTATACTGGTGAAGAGTAATTTGAGCTGCGACACAAGAACACCAACAAACAGAGCTCTAGATAAGAGGGCGTATTTGATGATAATTAAGGATAATTTTTCTTATTTCTCATCGAAACCATATGTTGTGACTCCTCATCTGAAGCGTCTCGTCGAGACGGTTCAGATGAGGGGTCACAACATATGTTTTTATGCAGAATTAACAAAAATTATCCCTAATTATCACCAAATACGCCCTCTTATCTAGAGCTCTGAACAAAGTGGTTGTGCTCAAAGTGGAGACTCAGATCAGCCTGGGCATTCATCCAGTCTGATCAGACTCTTCCCTTAGAGCCTGAAGGGTAGCTAAGGACTGGGCGGATTCCCAGGCTTATCTGTCTTTGCTGCATGGGCGCGCAACCCCTTTGTTGGTTTTCTAGTGTCACGGCTTATATGTTTACTTCTTATTTGGTGAAAATTCTGCTCAGTAACAATTAAATCCAGTAAAGTCACACTGGTCTGGCATTCAAGATAGGCAACGAAGGCAGCGTACTATAAAACTTGATTGTTTTCGCATACTTCTTAGATTAATTTCAAACTATCATTCTTACAGACCCAGCAGTTTATTATACCTCTCAGTCAGATCAGATTTTCGATGAAATTCCGTGTAGTATTAATACAGTGCTTGAATAAGTTTCTACACCAATTCGTTGCCTAGTCGCTGTAGCCCAAAAATTGTTTTCAAGCATTTCTTGACTATGCATATCAATTCAGTAAAACTTTTGATTCCTATTTCAAGAGCCGGGGGTCGGATGGCCCGTGAGACTATACTTGTGAAACAATCATATCCTGATAAGCAGAACAAGCAAGTTTTGTGTATGTTGTCTTCGTTACCTGTGTTGAACACAGGGTATAATCGATTCCGCTAATTTTCGCTTCCTGCAGAGACTGTACATCATATTTGGCTTCTGCCGAGACTGTCCGCGAACTCTTGCTTCCTGCCGAGACTTCTGTACATGATAAATGGCTTCCTGCAGAGACTGTCCGCGTGATTCTGCTTCCTGCCGAGGCTCTCGGCAGGAAGCAGCATCACGCGGACAGTCTCGGCAGGAAGCCAATTTTTTGAGTAAGTAGTCTCTGCAGGAAGCAAGAGTTCGCGGACAGTCTCGGCAGAAGCCAAATATGACGGACAGTCTCTGCAGGAAGCGAAAATTAGCGGAATCGATTATACCCTGTGGTGAAAGTTGTGCCAGTGCAGTTCTACTGATGGACTGGAGTTTTGAGTGAGTATGAGGGATTTTTTACCTAAAAGTAGGTCACAGTGACCTTAAATATTTCATGAACCAGTGATTTTTCCTTATATTTTAAAAACTATTAATGTATGGACATGATACTTGGGGTAATGAGTAAGTGTGGCCCAATGTTTGACATGAAAATAAAAGTGGGTCACAGTGACCTATGTTTCATGGTCCAGTGATCTTATACAGTCAAGACTGATAATGAATGTGATAGCTTGGAATAATGAGTGAGTATGACAAATATTCGACCTCAAAATAAAAGTAGGTTATAGTGACCTGTATTTTGTGGTTTAGCTATTTTACCTCATATCTTGAAGACTGTTTGATGTATCAACATGATAGCTGAGGATCATGACCTTGTAAAGTAATTGATATGTCAGGATCCATTTATTTTGTGTTTTTATACATTGAGAAATGGTTATTCATGGTCCACCGGGCACTTGCTCTAGTTTTTCAGCTGAATACATTTTCCATTGGAAATTTCAGTAGAAATCACTGAATTCCATGGCAGTGTGACCCGACAAATTTGAGGTCCAAATAAACTTTAAGTACCTGGGGAATTAAAACTCAAGTCCATTTGCAGTTTCATAATTCTATTTTATTTTCTTCCTTTTTCTGTTCATAACTTATTCAGTTCATTCCCACCTGGCAGCCCACGTAAAACACTTAAAACTTTATTCTCTGTCAACTACATTTTGACTGTTTTGTTTAAGCACAAGGTAAACTAATTTTTCAAACAATTTATAAACTCTAAGACTTTTAAACTTTCAACCCTTCATTCTCACTTCCAGAAACTAACTAGGCTACTGTCCAGATTCTTCCTTCACTTCCATGATCTCTCTAGCCTCTCGTCCAATCATTTCTCTCTCTAACTACCACATGACTAATAAACCTGTTCACACCTTTATGTCATTCTATTCTGATTGGTCACTTTCAAAACTAGGTCCTTATCTCTCTGTCACTCATTTCAGAACTGCACCCTCAAAGATCAAAAGAAATTAGCAAGTACTTGAAGATAATTCTGCTACTGAGTCTGCAGGACTACCTGCTGAAAATAGTTCCACCTGATTACCCTAATGATCACCTAATGCATTATGAATAACTCTGGTTAATCAAACATCTTGTCCCTTTCCTAATGACATACCATATATACATTTCTCATAACTTAATAAGTCTGTAGTAAAAAAATATTAAATTCAAAAATTAAAATATTAAAATTAAATTTCTATAATAGTAATTAAAGTAATTAGTACTTTAATTACCCTGGTGACAGATGCTCCTCCTCCAACTAAATTTGCTCCTGCAAATTACAAGTCACACCACTTTATACATAACTTATTATGTCACCAGTCATACTTTGCAAATTTGTCATAACTGTCGCTTCCCATGCAGGCCGCCTCCATCAGTCCTACAGTGAATCATCAGTTTGATGACAGTATTCTGTCAGTAACAGATATAGGTAATGGTCTGTATCTGTTAAGGCCAGATTACTATAACACTTTGCTTAACATACATAAATAATTCTAACATTGAACAGAACAACTGAACTACCATTTGAAGCCAGGTGGGATCAGTAAACCACAAATATAAGCATGCACAATATATAATTTAAGAATTAAAGAAAACAATAAAAATTTTAACTGCTGAGAAATTATTTTCCAAGATAAATTCAGAAATTGTCTTTACAGAGTTCTTTCTCTATTTTCTCTATTAAAATTTGTTTACTGGTAACAGTCTTTTGCTGTTGACTCTTAAAATGGTTATA
The DNA here is from genome assembly GCA_963989385.1 of Ctena decussata. Classification (NCBI taxonomy): domain Eukaryota; kingdom Metazoa; phylum Mollusca; class Bivalvia; order Lucinida; family Lucinidae; genus Ctena; species Ctena decussata. The sequence goes on along the minus strand of OZ022507.1, from coordinate 5,796,998 downwards.
TCACTGTCACATTACAATAACACACAGCTACACTTTTTTTAAGCCACTTTACCAATTTTGTTTCACATATTTGTTTAATAACACAAAATTCAATTTGTCAAGTGTGAACTTCAATTTGAGAAACTCAGGTATCAGAATATGCTTTGCCATAACTGTAACATCTCTACTAACCACCCTTTTTGCACAACTTCCCCTGGCTACAACCTTCATGATCCTTTAATTGTCAAAAATATATTAATATTGACAGAATAATTAGCCTTTTTGATACACTCAACATGACATACAGTATTTAGACTGTCAGTTCATTCACTTATGACTTAAGTTCCACCTAAAATCATGTACAAACAGGGCTAGTTCTATAATATTTTTACCAAACCACTTATTTGGTCCAGACTCATAATTTTATATGTCAAATTCTAATTAACAGAATGACTAAAATTTATGGTCTTGTACTCAGTATTCATACGACACCTACTTAACAGCATTCATATGATACCTACTCAACAATATACATATGATACTTCCCTATAGTATTCATATGATATTTCTGGTGTTACTGTTTGTACCTTTACAAACCACCAGCCCGAACTATATTGCCACTGTTGCACACATCTGAGCAATAGATTTTACATCCAGTACATAAGTGAACTACCGATCTAGAAATAAATCATAATTTCAAGGTAGGTCAAGGTCAAGTCAGCTTTGCTTAGTATTTCCCGCCCCCTCATACTAATCACAGCCCAAACTATGCCTTATAAGGTCTTAATTTTGAATTTCATATACTAAGGGTTGACTTTCTTTTAACCTAGCTTAGAATTAACCTTTATGCATAAAGGAGCCATATTAAGTGCTGACTATTTTCTTGTATGGGCTTGTGCAAAATCTCTACCCTTTCAAATCTTAATGTGATCTGTCATGGACTTATAGATATTCCCTTCTCCAGTTCTGGTTTCTAGTGCCTGAGTTCACAGAATACTGAAGTTCACACTTACCAATCAGATGCTTTTATTCCACTGTCACATTCATCCTCACACTGTTCATCATAGTGAATTTCAAATACATGTACATGTATCTCAAAAGTTTGTACTGTTCCTGCACAACACAGCTCATAACTAAATCTATATTTCTCCTCCCCATACTGCCTGGATCCCAACTCATAATGACCACCTTCTCTGTATCGTCACTCGTTATCCCAGCCTTCATAAAGTTCATCAAACAGAAGTCCATAAGAGTCCCCGAATTCGTGAACTTCAATATTGAGTCTCCTTGTACTTCTCTAAATAAATCTTTGTATGTCATTTCACCTTTTATTTTTAGCATAGATATCATCACATCTCTGGCTATCGTTTTAATGGTAAAAATAGCCAAATAACTTATTTTATCTCTACTGTTGAATTTTTCAGTTCCTCTATATTTCAGTTAGTACTTTTCATATCCAAGCTCAACACTTTATGCTCTCCCTGCCAGGTGGGAATATTAGTCCTTTAGCTCAACCGGATCGTTTTATCACCACTTTGGAATATGGCGTACCCAGATTCATCCACCATCTGTGACCCGACAAATTTGAGGTCCAAATAAACTTTAAGTACCTGGGGAATTAAAACTCAAGTCCATTTGCAGTTTCATAATTCTATTTTATTTTCTTCCTTTTTCTGTTCATAACTTATTCAGTTCATTCCCACCTGGCAGCCCACGTAAAACACTTAAAACTTTATTCTCTGTCAACTACATTTTGACTGTTTTGTTTAAGCACAAGGTAAACTAATTTTTCAAACAATTTATAAACTCTAAGACTTTTAAACTTTCAACCCTTCATTCTCACTTCCAGAAACTAACTAGGCTACTGTCCAGATTCTTCCTTCACTTCCATGATCTCTCTAGCCTCTCGTCCAATCATTTCTCTCTCTAACTACCACATGACTAATAAACCTGTTCACACCTTTATGTCATTCTATTCTGATTGGTCACTTTCAAAACTAGGTCCTTATCTCTCTGTCACTCATTTCAGAACTGCACCCTCAAAGATCAAAAGAAATTAGCAAGTACTTGAAGATAATTCTGCTACTGAGTCTGCAGGACTACCTGCTGAAAATAGTTCCACCTGATTACCCTAATGATCACCTAATGCATCATGAATAACTCTGGTTAATCAAACATCTTGTCCCTTTCCTAATGACATACCATATATACATTTCTCATAACTTAATAAGTCTGTAGTAAAAAAATATTAAATTCAAAAATTAAAATATTAAAATTAAATTTCTATAATAGTAATTAAAGTAATTAGTACTTTAATTACCCTGGTGACAGCAGTGTTAACTGAAATTTCTGTCTACAGTTTCAATAAGAATGTTATATTTAGGCCATGGATATGAAAATAAAATACCATATTCGACTCTTTTATAATAGCGCACTGTGCGCTTTACATTTTCAAAATGGCATTAACTTGCAGTAGACTTTCTTCCTAATAGCGCAGATTTCAAAGAATTACTACATATAGAAAGAAACAGAATTTAATATTTAAAGCATCAGAGAAAAGAGATGCTTATAGTCATACAAAAATGGAGAAGCTTTTGAAAGTGAAAACAAAGATTCTATAGTCAAAGGGTTAAACCATTAAAAATATGTGCAGAAATTCCCATGATGGGCTTGTGCACTAAATTATAAGGTCAAATACAGTACATGTAATATTGAGAACATAATATCCTACCATAATATGCTTAAGTATCTGGACAGTTAAAATATTGTTTATTTTCCATATTTTGCCCTCAAGTGGAAAAAAATAATTACCTCTAAGGTGTCCCAGTAGATGTATACATTACAAAATATACGGTACGTAAATTCACCGGATCGGACCGGATCGGACATAATCACCGGATCGGACCGGATCGGACCCGAATTTTACCATTTGTAGCTATATATCATACTTTCTTTGGCTGTTAATGTTTATATTTTGCGTAAGATAGTGTAACCAACATAAATATTAGCGTAAGATTTGGACTTAATGAACTTACTGCTGTGATTGGGTCAGCATGATTGACATGTCACAGAGGCTGATACTTATTCATGCATACATGCGATACAATGTGATTTTGGTGGCTATGAAAATTAAAATTGTCAGATCAGATGAAATAATGTTATTTTTTTTCTATTTTTTTTTGTTCAAAACATACATTGTGGGCACACGTAATTGAGGCAGTAAGAGCATAAATAAAACCTGCCGGATACATCACGTTAGCAAGACAAAGGTGCGACGAGAACTCCTTCAAACCCACATATTAAAGTAATGTATATGTTGGATACACGATATTTTGCAAAATATAAACATTTATAGTCAAAGAAAGTATGATAAAATAGTTATAGATGGTAAAATTCGGGTCCGATCCGGTCCGATCCGGTGATTATGTCCGATCCGGTCCGATCCGGTGAGTACACGTACCCCAAAATATACAATGGCACTAAAATGAAGATATATGTAGTTGAATTTGCAAGCAGCTTATATACAGTTGAAGTGGCTCATGAGCTGCTTCTTCTGGATCTACACGGTTTGCCCACTTGTCTTTGAAATCTCAATATGATACAGCATAGACAAGACATTTTTCAAAATTTTGCATATGTTAATTTTGTCATTTTGTCTTCTGCATTTTGGTTCTATAAGCTAGGGTTAATCTTACCTCTGTATAAGTTGTATACATGTATTATCCAAATAAATTATTGGAGCACTCTAGATACAGTTGTTAGTTGGAATGAATGACTTTATTCTCCTGTAATCCTTCACCTTTCATCTGTCTTGGAATACTGAGAGTAACATTAACATAACAGAGGTATTTATTGGCAGGCTCTTTATCTTTCTGTAAACAAGATAATCCTTACTTTTATCTACAAAAATATAATTGTGGCAGCTTGTAAAACATTGAGTGGATGGTATCAAATACCCTAAGGTGCTAGTGTAGTAGAACACCTGAAAACCTTTAATTTTCCCTTTGTCCCAAATTAAAAATTAATGGTTATCAGTTGTTACAAGAATTATTGGGACATCAAAAGCCTCTAATTTTCCATTTGTCCCAAATGGAAAATTAATGGTTTTTAGGTGTTCCAATAATTAAGCACTTTAGGGTATGTACTTATATAAATCTGCTTCAGAATGGAGGACTTTTGATTTCATCTCCTTTTTAACAGTATTTCAGTCATATCAGGTCAATGGGAGGGTGATAATGAAAAGCTATGGGCAGTGGAACCCCATTTGTAATTTGAAAGATCCCCCCTACAGCAGTTCTCGAACTCAAAGCTGCTATATCAGCAGGCCAGCACCAAAGGTTTTGATTTATGCTAAATAAGAAATATCTGATTAAAGCCATAAAAAATAACATAATCTCCCCCAAAGTTAGTAGAATTCTTATTTTTATTGCTTTCCACAGTTTAGATAGGAAAGATGAAAGGGTAATTTTCTGTGCAAAAGTCTGAAAAAAATCAACATCTATTTTGAAAAATTAATGTGTTTTGGTCTGAAGGTATTTCAGTACATTGAGAAGAGCATTCCAGCAATTATTTGTACCAACTTTTTCTCGAACTGTTGAAATAAAACAGATGAAAACAGTAGCTTTTTTTTCTGAAATGTTTGACCATGTATAAAGTGCATGTATACTGGTTGCATGATAGGCGGGTAAACTAGCCTGGGCTGTTATCTGAAGCATTCAAAGTATGGGCAAGTATACTAAGTTTTAGCTTACCTGAGCTGAACCCGCACATGTATTAAGAAAAAGTGATATATCATAAGTATCAAATGATAGATTTATCACTCATTTGCTGTAAATGATTGAGTAACTTGATTAATCAGGAGCGGCTGTAGTGTAGTGGATAACACTCCAGACTACCAATCCTGGGGTCGCAAGATCGATCCCCCGCTTCTCCGGTCTTTCGGATGAGACTTTAAACCGAGGTCCCGTCTCCATATGACCTCGTTGTTGGTGGGACGTTAAACCCGAGTTCACTCACTCACTCACTTGATTAATCGGAAAAAAACACCTCTGGAAAACTTTGTGATCAAGGTCAGCACTTAATGAACTGGAAGTGGATCAGTTTATATGTCTATACCTAGTTTTACAATATGTCTCACCACTATTCCAACAATGATGTGGGAGGTTGTGGAGTTGATTTTATTTTTTGCAAAATAAAATATTTATGACCCACTGTCTGTAATGGATGAGTAAGATTTTCTGAGATACTTCTTACTCAGATTTCCAGACCCTGCTGATTAGGCTGTAATGCTTCACAGTAAATGGTACCTTATGCTGTCGATCAGAGTCTTTGCTGTATGCTAAATGTGAACTGCAGGGTTGCAGACAGGGAAAAACATCTGGAAAATGACTTTTTCCCAGGTCAGGAAAAAGTTGTGGAATTTTGTGTTTGGTCAGGGAAATTTGGCAAGGAAAAGGACTTGAAAAATCAGGAAAAAATCAGGAAATTTGAAAACTAATAGCTATGGCTGTCTTAGAAAATATACTTTATCTGATATACTTGCTAGAAAGATAATAAATGTCCAGGCACATTTTTGTCCTTATTAGGGGCTACTCATAAAGGAAAAAAATTGCTCCTTGGGGGAGCAAATTCCTTAAGTAATCATTATAAGGAAGGAGGGTTACTTAAGGAAGGAATCTGCTCCCCCAAGGAGCAATTTTAACTGTTAAAATTTAAACTAAAATTAATTTTCGGATCCGTTAAAAGGGTATGGAAAACTGTAAATTGTCAGGGGGAAATCAGGGAAAGTCAGGGAATTTTGAAATGGAGAATATTAGTGGCAAGCCTGGAACTGAGAATTAGACCATGATGTGCACGCTGATCTGTTCTGATTCTTCAGTGTTTGTTACACGTTTTCCTGATACTATATTCAGCAGGATTTTAAGGCTCATGAATACACTGCCATGGTTTTCAGCTCTTTTTACAAACAGTAACAACTTTTCCCCACAGACACATGACGTCAAAATGATGTTGTACTAGTTGACGTCGATGCTACCTCACATCTCATCAATGTCAGTACATCATTGAACAAGACATCAAACTGACGTCATACTGCTGTTGATGTGACCTCATTACATTGCATCTACGTCCGTATGAAGTTGTAACAACGTTATGTTCACCTTACTTGTCTGAACTAAGAATAGATCTGCAAAATTTTGAAAAACTTTTTGTCTTGAAGAGTGATAGCATAGATCCAGATGAGGTGGCTTATTTTAAGCCACCTCAACTTGATCTACGCTGTTTGCAAAGTTGACTTTTCTTTTTTGATGCATTAAGCGACAGTAGAGTGGAATTTAGTCATAAAATATGCACTACAACAGTACATAAACTTGCTGTCAATCTATTTATTTTATTTATTAATTTTAGTTAAACAATTTGCACTTCCATGAACATAATAAAGTCCCACCTCTATTTTTTTTTTCATGATGGGCCCAACCAAAAGACGGAGTTAATAGGTCAGTGCACTGGTAATGATAAAACTCATGGCAAATTAAAATGACATATTATCTGTGTCTGTATCATTTGGGTACAAATTAGTAACCTGTGATAATTTATGAATACTGTCCAGCATATGTGAAGCTTTCATAAATATTCTTGTCCACTTTAATTTGTTGTTTTTGTATTATTCCTTTTTCTTTCTTTTTTTTTTTCCTTTTTTTTTTCTAATGACTATTTTGGTAATTTATTTTTCACACTTTAAAATGCCCTTACCATTTTATAATTGACACAAGTATTAAATTTTTTGAATTCATTAAAGAACAGTTTTGAAATATTGAGTGCGTGGTCAGTTGATATGATTCTGTGAGAAATTGAGGCCCAGTGTTTGAAGTTACCCATAAAATTCTAGTATCTGGACAGATAGGTCCGAGCAAATAGTGCAGGCCCAGAATAGACTCCTCTACATTGTTTGCCATTCCATCTGCATTTTTTGGAGGCATTACTGAACTGTAAAAGTGATTAAGTTACTGTAAATTTCCCTGTGAGGAATTCAAGAAATCATTCTAGAACAGTTCTTGAACTAGTTATAGAATTGTTCTTGAACATTAAATGGCTGGTCAGCTAGAACTTGAAATTCAAGAACTTCAGAGAAATTGTTCTAGATGGCTGTTCTAGAACTTGGAAGTTCAAGAACTTCAGAGAAATTGTTCTAGAACAATTTCTCTGAAGTTCTTGAACTAGTTCTTGAACTTCAAGTTCTTGAACTTCAAGTTCTTGAAGTTCAAGAACTTCAGAGAAATTGTTCTAGATGGCTGTTCTAGAACTTGGAATTTCAAGAACTTCAGAGAAATTGTTCTAGAACAATTTCTCTGAAGTTCTTGAACTTCAAGTTCTAGAATGGCCATCTAATGTTCATGAACAATTCTAGAACTAGTTCAAGAACTGTTCTAGAATGATTTCTTGAATTCCTCACTGGGGAACCAAACTGAATGCATAGTCATCCCGTTCTCAATACATGTCATTTATATTTTATGACATAGTATCACAGTGTATAAGCGGACAGTCACCAAATCGGAAGCGACAATTGACTGTACACCCGAAAATCATTAGTGACACATAAACAACTAGTGAGGTGAACCGGTAAAAAGCAGGTAAGTCCTTATCGAAGCTGTTCTTTTAGATGCGGTTTTTGACATCGGGGAGAGAATTAGATGTACTTCACCTGTAGCGTTGTCAGTTTGACATATCACCACCCAATCTCCGTGCAAAAATCAAGTTTTCCTGCTTAATCACCAGTTTTGCTTTATTTTCTGTCGATCGACACGGACAGTCGGGGTTAAAAAGACTAGAATTATGGCATCATTTCTGTTAAAACCAACATAAAATCATCGCTACACATTTATCCTGTGATATCCAATAGCTGAATCCATCGAAACATTACTTAAAACACATATATTGCCTCCTGAATCGCACACGTTCGTCTCATTCGACTGTCCGACTAGTGACAAAAACAAAAAATGGTGTTGAACGACTAGCGATGATTTTCTTGTAAGTCTTATTGAGCAGAAAATGTGTTAGTAAATATTTTTACTTAAGTATTCTTTATCGAAATATAACGACAACGGAGGGTAAGAACTTCTACTGGATTGAGTTTGTTTGAGAAGTCCAGTCCAGTCCAGTATGCTGTTTATATCTACCATAAATTTGCACAGATTAGCATGGCAGGCTCAATGATTTATTCGTAAGATTTGAAATAAATTGAAAATACTGAGAGTGTTTCTGAATTTTTCTGTGTAAAGAAAATGTACTTTGAATGTGTTTTTCAACAGGCGAAACTAATTACAATGGACAGACGATATGAAAACATATTTTACAAACGGCACAATATTGTCACCTAGATCTACATTGATACCCTATACTACCCTTCTACATCCTCTTTGCTCTCCCTAACCTAAATTACAATGTAGAACGAGGACGTGTGCTTGCATCAGGTGCGTAATGTGGGGGTTGTTTTAGTTTTTTGTGTGCTTTTTGTATGTGTGTTTTTTTTTTAATTCACGTCTACCCTATCTGTCTTTCCTAATTCCCCATCTCTTGGGAGACAACTTAACGTGCCCACAGAAATATACCTGAATATGTGCGGTTATAACCAACGGTACTTGTCATTTACTGTCGTCGGAGAACTTACTTGTTATTCGTTTCACTTGCTTAGATAGTCTAAGCTTGTATATGAACAGTTAACGGGCTCGTCATGACCTTAACTGTGCACCGAAAAACGTGTTTTATATCGACTAAACAGGTAACCGTAATGATAGCCTATCGGATTTTTCCAATCGTGACCTTTGACCTTTCTCCTCCAGTCCAACCGGAAACTCGAAACTCCGAGCTCGCTTAATAATGTAAAGTGTGGGTTTTGACCAATGACCATCGATTTTCTGAGACATAGCACTGAGTTTGTCTTCACAGACACAGAATTTGCTTAGAAAATTGATCGATTAATAATAATTAAGGTCAAAATGTATTCTTACAGGTAAGGAGTGGTTGGGGTTTGCATTAACTTTCTTTACTTTTTATTGCATTGATGGTTGCTTAAACGGTACCGGAAGACAGAAAATGCGAATTTCTGAAAACCAGTAACGCATCACAAAAGCGGTACGCAGCTAGGTCACAATTTTGATTGAAATGTTGACGGAGAAACATTTAGCCATATGATCATTTTTTTTATCAAGCAATGCTTGATAGCCTTCTCCCCAAATGATGATCCCAGTGAAAGCATCCAAAACGATATTTTTATTACCCTTTTCAAGCATTTGTTGAAAATGATCGTCATGAATGTGAAAATACAATCACTACTAGTCGGACAGTTTTTGTTTCTTGATATGTCGCTAATGATTAGGTACAGTTGTCACTAGTCGGACAGTCGAATGAGACAAACGTGTGCGATTCAGGAGGCACTATATTTGTTTTAAGTAATGTTTCGATGGATTCAGCTATTGGATATCACAGGATAAAGGTGTAGCGATCATTTTATGTTGGTTTTAACAGAAATGATGCCATAATTCTAGTCTTTTTAACCCCGATTGTCCGTGTCGATCGACAGAAAATAAAGCAAAACTGGTGATTAAGCAGGAAAACTTGATTTTTACACAGAGATTGGGTGGTGATATGTCAAACTGACAATGCTACAGGTGAAGTACATCTAATTCTCTCCCCGATGTCGAAAACCGCATCTAAAAGAACAGATTCGATAAGGTCTTACCTGCTTTTTACCGGTTCACCTCACCAGTTGTTTATGTGTCACTAATGATTTTCGGGTGTACAGTCAATTGTCGCTTCCGATTTGGTGACTGTCCGCTTATACACTGTGAGTATGCCAAGAGTGTCTATCTATAATGATAGACAGAATGTCTCTGGGCCTTCTGCCTTGCAGGCAGATCCCATGTAAACAAACTATATTGTTTTGATATTGTCCTGTTGTATTTTGTATATAATATTCTGAAAAATCATAAGAAATTGGTATTCAAAGTGTTGTTGTCAAATTATAATTAAAATTGCCAAATTGTAAGTTCTGTATAATAATTAAGGTGGAAACCTAGATGGTGTTTATTTTTTTTCCTTGTCTATTTAGATATTTTGAGTAATTAATTGTTTAGAAGTAATTAATTCAAATAACTAGAACTTTGTACTTAAATTTAAACGGAGGCTATTTTAACTTCAGTTCTAGTACGGTTCTAGGGGATGTTCCCATTTCGCCTACTCCCATTTCGCCTACTCCCGTTTCGCCTATTCCCATTTCGCCTACTCCCATTTCGCCTACTGTCAAATATAACCTCATTCCCGTTTCGCCTACTCAATAAAAAATTTTCATATTATAGTTTATAATTCATTCATTTATTTTGTTTTAATTTACATGATTTTTTTTTGATTTTTTATCGAACCTATGTTACAGAACCTGTTAATCAGGCCTTTAGTTGATTGCTAATTAGTGAAGGATTATAAATTAGTGTAAGCCTGTTTATAATGAGCTCATACCATGAGCTTGTGTATCAAGTATATATCATTATTTAACAAATATTTTAAAACAACTTGGATTTCAACTGGAAATTACATATTCTTGTATCATTGCTATTTACCATAGGGTTTAATAAAACTAAAATAATGGGGAGGGAGGAGAAGTGGCACCCATATATTATAAGTCTATAAGCCACTCTTGTCTATACTGTGTTTTTAATATACCATTTCATTTTTGTTTATTTTTTTATTTATTATTTCCACTTGATGATTTATTACATGCAGCATGTTTTGAAATGTCTCAATATATAAAAGCAAATAAATAAAACATTAAAAAAAATATTTTTCATTACCATTTGTATAAACAAAACGAGTAGGCGAAACGGGAATAATGATATATTTTAGAGTAGGCGAACTGGGAGTAGGCGAAACGGGAGTAGGCGAAATGGGACAAATCATAGGCGAAACGGGAATAGGCGAAATGGGAGTAGGCGAAACGGGTTCTAGAACCAGGTTTTTAGCTCACCTGAGCCAGCGGCTCCGGGGGAGCTTATAGGATGGTAAGGCTCCGTCGTCCGTCGTCGTCCGTCGTCCGTCGTCCGTCCGTCAACAATTTCAAACGACTTCTCCTCTAAAACCGCTGGGCCAATTGTAACCAAATTTCATATGTGGCCTCCAGAGGAAGGGGGAACGAAAAGTTGTTCAAACGGTCCTGGTCACATGACCAACATGGCCGCCACACCCATATATGGTAAAAACCTAAAAAAATCTTCTTCTTCAGAACCAAAAGGCCAATGGCCTTGAAACTTGGTATGTAGCATCGGGTACGCAAGTACTACCAAGATTGTTCAAATTATGACCTTGGGTTGACCTTGACCTTTTTTACGGCAAGGTCAAATTTGCTTCCTTGTGCTTTTATATGGCAAAATGCTACAACATGAGATATCTTGGAAACTATTGAAGATTTTGGGCTAAAAATCAGTATCTACAGTCATCTTAATAAGTACATGAAGATTTATGAGTACAAGAGGTCAAGATCATTCTTTGACCTTTGACCCAGAACTCTCATATTTTGACAATGTCAAACAATCTGCTCAACAGCCACTTGGTCAATTGAAACCAAATTTCATATAGAGCCTCCAGGGGTTGAGGGAACGAAAAAAAAATTCATACGGTCTAGGTCACATGACCAACATGGCCGCCATGCCCATATATGGTAAAAACCTTTAAAAATCTTCTTCTCTAGAACCAATTGATGGATGGCCTTGAAAATTGGTATGTAGCATTAGGTACACAAGTTCTATCAAGATTGTTCAAATTATGACCTTGGGTTGACCTTGACCTTTTTTACGGCAAGGTCAAATATGGGAAAATGCTAGAACATAAGATTTCATGGAAAGATTTGAAGATTAAGGCCTAAAAATTGGTATATACAATCATCATAATGAGGACATGAAGATTTGTGAGTACAAGAGGTCAAGGTCATTCTTCGACCTTTGACCCAGAACTCTCATATTTTGACAATTTCAAACAATCTTATAAAAAAAACCACTGGGCCAATTGTAACCAAATTTCGTATAGAGGTTCCAGGCGTTGAGGGAATGAAAATTTGTTCAAACGGTTTAGGTCACATGACCAACATGGCCGTCACACTCATATATTATAAAAACCTTTAAAAATCTTTTTCTCCAGAACCAATTGACCGATGGCCTTGAAACTTAGTATGTAGCATTGGGTTCTCCAGTTCTATCAAGAGTGTTCAAAATGATGACATTGGGTTGACCTTGACCATTTTACAGCAAGGTCAAATATGGGAAAATGCTAGAACATAAGATTTCATGGAAAGGTTTGAAGATTTAGGCGTGAAAATCGGTAACTACATCAAGATTCATGAGTACAAGAGGTCAAGATCATTCTTTGACCTTTGACCCTGAATTCTCATAGTTTGACAATTTCAAACTTCTTCTTAAAAGCCAATGAGCCAATTGTAACCAAACATCATATAGAGCCTTCAGGGGTTGAAGAAACGAAAATTTCTTCAAATGGTCTGGGTCACATGACCAACATGGCCGCCATAACCTTATATGGTATAAACCTTTAAAAATCTTCTTCTGCAGAACCAATTGACCGATGGCCTTGAAAATTGGTATGTAGCATTGGGTATTCCAGTACTATCAAGATTGTTCAAATTATGACCTTTGGCTGACCTTGACCTTTTTTACAGCAAGGTCAAATATGGGAAAATGCTAGAACATAAGATTTCATGGGAAGTATTTGGCCTCAAAATTGGTATATACAGTCATCTTAATGAGGTCATGAAGAATTATGAGTACAAGAGGTAAAGGTCATTCTTTGACCTTTGACCCAGATCTCTCATATTTTGACATTTTCAAATTTCCTCAAAAGCCAAAGGGCCAATTGTAATCACATTACATATAGAGCCTCCAGGGGTTGATTGGTGAGCATTGGGTACTCCAGTTCTATCAAGAGTGTTCAAAATGATGACTTTGGGTTGACTGTGACCATTTTACGGCAAGGTCAAATATGGGAAAATGCTAGAACATAAGATTTCATGGAAAGTTTTTGAAGATTTAGGCCTAGAAAATGGTATATATGGTTGTCTTGATGAGTACATGAAGACTTATGAGTACAAGAGGTCATGGTCAGTCTTTGACTTTTGACCCAAGACTCATATTTTGACCATTTCAGACATAAGAAAAAGCCTGTTTGCCAATTGCTCAGGTGAGCAGTTCAGGGCCTCATGGCCCTCTTGTTCAAAGCTTCCAGTCAGGTGTTGAAGATTGAACATTCATTTTAAATTTTTATGATAGGACAAACATTCATTTTAAATTTTTATAATAGGACAACAGTTCTAGAACCCACAAGTCAGTTCAAAAACTATGGTAGTTCTAAAATTTTTGTTCTTTCACTTTTGTGATTTTGTGACAACTGTTCAAGAACCATTTGAATGTTGGCCAACAGTTCTAGAACTTGCAAATGAGTACAAGAACTGGTTTAGTTCTATAATAAATGTTCTTCAGATCTCATAGTTTTAGAAATAGTGTTCAAGAACTATTCGGGTTCCAGAACCACAGTTCCAGAACTGTTTTATCAGTTCAAGAACAGTTCTAAAGGTTCAGCAAAAGTTCTTGAACTAGAACAAATTTATGACCCTAAATATTTGGAGCAAACATTGTAGACCCAGACAAAATTGCTCCTGAAGGAGCAGTTTGATCGGGGTCTACAATGTTTGCCATTCACTAAGCATCATTTGGATGCATAAACATGTGTAAAATCCACTTTGTAAGAATTTTTTAGCACTAATTACCTGACTTTTGGGTGTCCGAAATTTTTGAGTCATTACATTAATTATTTTAGGTGTCCCAATTTTTGGCAGTTTTATGGTACAGTTCCCAGAAAATTCAGATTTTATGACTCTAGTTATATATAAGGTGGGACAATATTTAAAGTACTGTGAAAGTGCTATCAAATGAATAAACAGTTTGAACTTTATGAAGACTTTAAATGGCACAATTGTCTCATAGTTAAACTATTTAAACTTAAAATTAGGCCAGTTTTAAGTACTTTATTCTATGATACAAATATGTCTCATTTTCATAGAAACTGTACTTTAGCTGGGTCTGAAGGTTTGGTTTAGCCCTAATTAACCTGCCACACTTTAGTTGCCATCTTTGCAAGCCAAGGGTACTTAACTCTTTAAACACCAGAAAGCAGACGACAAAATTCATGCCTGCAAAAATTATAAAAATGCCTTGTCCAAGACATTTCATGTTGAGAATTCAAAGACTAGAGGGCAAACAGTGTAGATCATGATGAGGTGGCTCATTATGAGCCACCTCATCAGGATCTACGCTGTTTGCAAATTTTGCTAATTTCATCGCTGGGGCTTAAAGAGTTAAGTCCACTTTGATTTTATTCAGAATTGGTTACATATATGTATATAAATATATAGACAATTCAGTTAAATATAGGAGCAGTCTGATCTGGGTTTGAACTGTTTATCAGTGTCCTATCTGTTCCAGAAGTTAGAATTTTTAAGGTGTATACGTAAATGGAACTAATTTTTTTCAAGTCCAAAGATTACTCCAATTATCAACATTTGTAATAATTGAGCCGTGACATGACACAAGCCAACAAAGTGTCATGAGCATCCCAGCAAAGACTCAGATCAGCCTGGGCATCCACCCAGTCTGTTCAAAGTCTGCACAGTACGCATGGATCTATCTTAGACCATTAGCTACTCTATAAGGACACAGTGCAGAGTCTATCAGGCACAGTGCAGAGTCTATCAGACTGGGCTAATGCCCAGGCTGGTCTGAGTCTTCGCTGGGCACATGTGCCACTTTGTTGGTTTGTCGTGTCAAGGCCCTGGAGTTACATTCTGGCACTGTGATTTCCTAGGATCAGTCCTCTTTCATCAAAAATTGAATTTGGAGAATTTTCTTCAATAAAAATTCGTCTTATTATTAAGTTGGTGATATTCCAAATTGTAGAGTAAAAATAGGCACAGATAGATTGATGAACAATAAGAATGAATTAGATTAATTTGAAGGTTGTTAAAATTTAACTTCTAATGACGTAATTCACCGACAAAAGAGCAAGTACAGTACTTAATATAAGTTCATTCCTGAGGTTCTATTTTAACTAACCATTTTTCTGGTGTTTCAATGAAACTGCATGCAGAATGATAAAAGTAATAATTTATTGCTTTTAAAACAGTTTTTGCAGTTTTCGTCGTCCGTCGTCGGCGGCGTTGGTGTCATCGGCGTCAGCGTCCACACTTTTAAAAGCTGATATCTCCTAAACCACATGTCCAATCTTAATCAAATTTTATGTGTAGCATTGTTGGGGTGTGGAATTGACTGCATAAGGTTTTAGGGTAGATTGGATTGGAACTCTGGTTGCCATGGCAACATATAGCTCCCATAGACTTATAATGGGAAAAACTTCAAAAATCTTCATCTCTGAAACCATGAGGCCCAGAGCTTAACTATATAGTATGAAGCAATGTCTAGCGGTTCCCTACATATATCCTGCCAACCATGGCCCTGGGGTCCAAATTGGCCATGGCCTGGGGGTCATTAGCTCCCACAGACTTGTAATGGGAAAAATCTTAAAAAATCTTCTGCTCTGAATCCATGAGGGCCAGGGCTTATATATGTAGTATGTAGTAATGTCTAGTGGTCCCCTGCATAAATCCTGCCAACCATGCCCCTGGGGTCCAATTTGGCCATGCCCTGAGGTCATTAGCTCCCATAGACTTATAATGGGAAAATCTTAAAAAATCTTTTTCTCTGGAACCATGAGGCCCAGAGCTTATATATATATAGTTTGTAGCAATATCTAGTGGTCCCCAACATAAATCCTGCCAACCATGCCCCTGGGGTCCAATTTGCCATGCCCTGAGGGTCATTTGCTCCCATAGACTTATAATGGGAAAATCTTTAAAAAATCTTCATCTCAGAAACCATGAGGCTCAGAGCTTATATGTGTAGTTATGTAGCAACATCTAGTGGTCCCCTACATTAATCCTGCCAACCATGCCCCTGGGGTCCAAATTGACCACACCCTGGGGTTCATTAGCTCCCATAGACTTTTAATGTGAAAATCTTAAAAAGTCTTCTTCTCTGGAACCATGAGGCCCAGAGCTAATATATATAGTATGTAGCAATGTCTAGTGGTCCCCTACATAAATCCTGCCAACCATGCCGCTGGGGTCCAAATTGGCCATGCCCCAGGGTAATTAGCTCCCATGGCCATAGACTTATAATGTGAAAAAACTTTAAAAATTCTTCTTCTTTGAAACCATGAGGCCCAGAGCTTATACATTTATCTTGTAGCAATGCATAGAAATCTCCTACATAAATCCTGCCAACCATGCCCCTGGGGTCTATAATGGCCACACCCCGGGGGTCATTAGCTCCTATAGACTTTTAATGGGAAAAACTTAAAAAATCTTCTTCTCTGAAACCATGAGGCCTAGAGCTTATATATGTAGTATGTAGCAATGTTTAGAAGTCCCCTACATAAATCCTGCCAATCAAGCCCCTGGGGTCCAAACTGGCCACACCCCAGGTGGTCATTTTTTTGTTTAGAGCTATATTGCTTAAGAACCTTCAAAAATCTTCTTCTCTGAAACCATGAGGCCAAGAGCTTATACATTTAGTATGTATTAAAATTTAGTAGTCCCTATGTAAATCATGCCAATCAAGCCCCTTGGGTCTAAACTGGCCTCACCCCAGGGGGTCATTAATTTTGTCTATATAGAGCTATTTAGCTAAAAACCTTCAAAAATCTTCTCTGTAATTAGGAAACCCAGAGCATAGATATTTAGTATGTAGCAATGTTTAATGGTTCTCTACATAAATCCTGCCAACCATGCCCCTGGGGTCCAAACTAGCCACACTTTGGGGGTTTATTTATTAAGATTGAGATTTAGAGCTTAAAACATAAAACTTCTTCTGTCTCTGGAATTAAAAGGCTCTGAGCATAAATATTTAGTATATAGCAATGTTGTGTGGTCCCGTACATAAATCCTGCCAGCAACCATGCCCCTGGGGTCCAAACATTCTGCGCACAATGGGGTGGGCATGGGCATGTTGGGGGGGGGGGTCTCATGTTGGTACTGACAGGTGAGCAATTGTTGCCCTCTTGGGCTACTTGTTCATATGCCAGCTGGAGGTCTGCATACACATCTGATGAAACTCAGAGCTCCACATAAGAAGGGGTAACAGAGATAATTAGGGATAATTTTCCATATTTCTCCATAGAAACATATTTTGTGACCCCTCATTAGAACCGTCTCACCGAGACGGTTTTAATGAGTGGTCACAAGATATGTTTTCATTGAGAAATAAAAAAAAGTTATCTTCAAATTATCCTTAGTACCCCCTCTTATCTGGAGCTATGCATAGAAACACCTTATTGTTTCAGAATCCAGGGATGGTTGCATGATATCCCTTGTGTCAGTGACATGAAAGTGCAAGTGCTAATTGGATGTAACTGTCAGTAGCAGTTAATTGCAGAGCACAATTAACATTCTACAGTCTTTGTTTATTGCTGCTAACATGGAAAATGAATTTCATTAATGAAAATTTATAATACTAGGTGCCATGGCTGCACCAAACAAAAATGTGGGTGATACAGTCTCAGAATTGGATATCCAGATATGGTAGGGTTGATATGATATAATTTTGGTACCACACATTCTAGAAAATAGTATGCTATACAGTAGTGCCTTGTCAGTGCATTTCAAACTATGGTAGTCAAAACTACACTAATGTACTGAAATATTGGGTCACCTAAAAATCATTAATTTACCATTTGGGATAAATGGAATGTTAATGGTTTCAGAGATTAATCATGAAAATGCCTTACATGAGAGTCCTTTGGCATATGGTTGCACAGTCACAAAAGCTAGCTGTCTTTTTTTAAAAATATGAATTTTTCCTCCATATTTTTAAAAGGAGACAACTTTTGTGACTTCCTATTTGCGTTTATTATAAGGCAATATAAATCTTATCCAAAAAGGGATTGGCACTTAAAGAATTTGCTCCTGCGGGAGCAAACTCTTCTCTTTGAGAGTTAACCCCATTGAGAAAACAAGCTAAAATGTAAATTTCAGTGATACTTCCCTTCCACCTGAGATCCTTTTGTTAAAGCAAAACATGCACTGCCATAAACATGCTAAGCGTTAAAAAACAGCATTGGCTCCATGTCATTGGCTCAGTTAGTGTTTTTGTGAAACACAAGTCTTCTAGTACATGTACACATAAGATCAAGTCTGTTAAATGTTTTTGCTGAAAAATGTAAGGAGCTTTTGTAGTGCAAAATCTCATCACTTTTTTCTAAAAAAAAAAGGCAGTGCTTTGGCATGCAGTTCCCTTGAAAATATAACGCCTTGTAAACTAATGGCATCATATTTAGCAACTATGCCCTGGTTTAGGATCACAATACAATATGAATATGGCTTTGTAATCCTTGATCAAATGGGTTAAGCCACAGTTTTGATATTCTGATATTTTCTCTTTTCAGCTCATTACACCAAAGTTTCCTGTTGTGGTGAAGATAGGTCATGCTCACTCAGGAATGGGGAAGGTAGGTGGTTTGTTATATTTGAAAATAAGTCATGCCTACTCAGGAATGGAGGAGTTAGGTGGTTTGTTGTACCTGAAGTTTATGTCATGTTCACTCAGGAATGAGGAGGAAAGGTTGTTTGTTGAATATGAAGATATATGAGCCGCAACACAATAAAACCAACAAAGTGGCAGGTGTGCCTAGCAAAGACTCAGATCAGTCTGGGCATCCACCCAGACTGATTAGAGTCTTCCCCTGTCCGCATGTAGGTAGCTTAGATACTAAGCTACCCTTTAAGCACACAGCAAAGACTGATCAGACTGGGCAGATGCCCAGGCTGATCTGAGTCTTTGCTGGGATACATGCCACCTTGTTGGTTTTGCGTGTCGCAGCTCATATAATGCTCGCTAGAAAGGAGGCTTGTTGTATGTGATGTCATGGTCACTCAAGAGAGGGGAAAAAAATGGTTCATGATAGGACAGAGTAGGTGATTGTTGTATGTGAAGGTTAATATTGAGCACTCAAGAATGGACATGGTACATGTAGGTGATTGATCATATGTGAAGATATGTACTGCTTGCATTCAGGAATGGAGAGAACAGCTGGTTGTTAAATGTTGCTGGATCAGGAATGGGAAAGGTAGGCTGTTGTTGCATGTGAATGTAGGTATTGCTGTCCTTGAAGTATGGAAGTTGGTGGTTTGTTGACTTTGAAGGTATTCAGCAATTACTTAGGACTGTTGAAGTAAGATGGTTTGTTTTATTAGCTCACATGCGCCTGTAGGCTCATAGGTGAGCTTATAGTATAGCCAGGCACCCTTTGTCTGTCCATCTGCCATCTGTCTGTCAGCATTTTCAAACATCTTCTTCTCTGAAACTACTGGGCCGCTTGAAGCAAAATTTCATATGAAGCCTCCATTGGGCAGGGGAACAAATAATGTTTAAGGGGTCTGGGTCACATGACCAAAATGGCCACCACACCAGTATATGGTAAAAATCCTTAAAAAATCTCCTTCTCCAGACCCGAAAGGCCAATAACCTTGAAACTTTGCATGTAGCATTGGGGACTTGAGCTCATCGTAGTTTGTTCAAATGATGACCATAAGTTGGCCTTGATCTAATTTATGGCAAGGTCAACTTTTGTAGTTATGTTATGCTTTTATATGGGAAAATGCTTAAACTGTGGATTTCTCAGAAACCATTTAAGTTCAAGATATAATACTTGGTGTATATATGGTTAACTTAGTATCCAGATGAAGATTTTATGTTGCCAGACCTTTGCTCATTCAAGGTTACTGAGATTCTGTCACCATCAACATTTACAAACATCATCTTCTCTGAAGCCACTGGGCCCATTGGAGCCGTATTTCATATGGAGTCTCCCTTGGTCAGGGGAACAAAGATTTGTAGAGGTTGTCTTGGTCACATGACCAAGATGGCCACCATGCTCATATATGGTAAAAAACCCTCAAAAATCTGCTTCTCCTGAACCAAAAGGCCAATGACCTTGAAACTTTATTTGCAGTATCGGGGACTCAAGCCCATCTTAATTTGTTCAAATGATGACCATAGGCGGACCTTGACCATGTTATGCTTTTACATATATTATGGCAAAATGAGATTCTGTCACCCTTCAACATTTTCAAACATCTTCTCTAAAGCCACTGGATCTATTGAAGTCTTATTTCATACGGAGCTTCCTCGATCATGGGCACTAAAGATTTTTTTCTCAGATGGTCTTGGTCATATGACCAAGATCGCCACCATGCCCATATGTGGTAAAAAAAACTTCAAATATCTTCTTCTCCAGAACCAAAAGGCCATTGACCTTGAACCATTTTATGTAGCATTGGGGTCCCAAGCCCATCATAAGTTGTTGAAATAATGACCATAGGTTAACCTTCACCTAATTTATTCATTTCAGACATTATTTAGGATTATTTGTATATCTGTATTTCTTTTATACAATTTCAGGTGAAGGTCGATTCCCATCATGCTTTTCAAGACATTGCTAGTGTCGTAGCTTTATCAAAATCATACGCTGCCACGGAGCAGTATATTGAGAGCAAGTATGATATACATGTCCAGAAAATAGGCAATAATTATAAAGCATTCCTGTAAGTATTCTATAATGATATAATGATACAGTGCTCCTGATAAGGAGGGGTAATAGTGATAATTTTGAAATAATTTTCCTTGTTTTTCCATAAGAACATAAGTTGTGACCCCTCATTAGAACCGTCTCGCTGAGACGGTTCTGATGGGGGGTCACAACTTATGTTTTTGTTATAATTTGTGTCCAATCCCTTTGTTTACTTGAAACAGTGAAATATGTTTAATCTAATCTATGTTTTTGTTGAAAAAAAATTGTGTCTGAATTATCCTCCACCCCCACTTTATCTGGAGCTTTGAATGATAGCTATTGTTATATGTGTACACAATTGACTCTCTGTATCTCAAAGTATCTGTTTAAGGCAAATGGGTACACTCAGGGGAAGCAGTTTCATCATTTTCATTTCTGCCATACTTCTCAGTGGGCATACACTCTAAAAGGAAACAGTTTCTTCCACTGGAGCAAATTCTTTCTGTTAAGAGTAGGCTAAAGGAAAGAGTTTGCTCCCCTAGGAGCAAATTATTTCTTTTAAGAGTAGGCCTTAATTATTTTGGAAAAGAATTATCATCCAGCAAAGCAAGCAGGAGGTCACAAAAGTTGTTTCCTGTTTGTAAAACTGGCAGAAAGTTATGGATGTGTACCTAGACACCTTCAGATATAAGCCATCTTGTGAGAAAGCCTATCATAACACTTTCTAATGCATTCTGATACTGATCAGGGTATGCTCAGTTTGTCCGCACTATGACGAATTGACAAGTTTTGTGCATTCACATATGCCCAGAGACAGGCTTTCTTACAATTTGGCAGTTAAATATTTTTTGTCTTATTGTGCTGTGGTAGATATTTTTTCATTATAGTGATTACCTGTTTTACAAATTCTTATTTTGATATTTAATTGCACAGTAGAGGTTTGCTTTTGTGGTTGATTCAGAGAATAGTTATTGTAATTTAAAGACTGCATGTCTGCCAACTGTTTGCTGGTTCTTTTGTGAGTAAGCTTCATGACCTCAGAAAAATGAAGAGTGAATTCTGTTTTGCAGTGCAAAATTAACTCTTTCACTACCAAAAAGCAGACGACAAAATTTACGTCTGCAAAAATTAAAAAAATGCCTTGTCCAAGACTTTTTATATTGAGAATTCAGAGACTAGAGGGCAAACAGTGTAGATCTAGATGAGGCGGCTCATTATGAGCCGCCTCATCAGGATCTACGCTGTTTGCAAATTTTGCTAATTGCGTCACTGGGGCTTAAAGAGTTAAGCTAAGGAAACAAGCAGAGTGGCATTCACTTTGATATTACTGAAGAAAATCAACAGACAACTATGAAACCAGTGAAGACTATTAAAATACCTAAACTGCAGTTCTGATTCACATTTTCAAATTTTGTAATGGCTGGTTTGAGGTTTTAATTTGGACATGCACAGTTTAGTTGCTGTTATTGTAAATGTTTAGTTCATACTGTTAATATTTCTAAATTTTGGGACACCTAAAACTAATTAATTTTCCATTTGGAACAAATGAAAAAATTTATCATTTAAGCCGCAACACGACAAAACCAACAAAGTGGTTATGCGCCCAGCGCAGACTCAGATTAGCCTGGGCATCTGCCCAGTCTGATCAGAGTCTTTGCTGTCCGCATGGAGGTAGCTTAGACCCTTAGCTACCTTTTAAGCTCTTAGCAAAGAGTCTGATCAGACTGGGCGGATGCCCAGGCTGATCTGAGTCTGCCCTTGGTGCACAACAACTTTGTTGGTTTTCTCCTTTCATGGCTCATTCATAGGTGTCCCAAAACTTAAACACATTATTGTATTTATATTTAACTTTTCTTTTCTGTGTTGTGTATGTGTTGTACAGGTGTTGTGATGTAGTATCCCATTTTAGCAATCTTCGTGATTAACAGAAGACCATGGTAGTACTGTTCAAGTTCAACTGAATATTGCTGTGAGGCAGCTAGGGTAAGTGAGATATGCTGCTCTGGGTTAGGTATGTCTGTTTTCCTGAACTCTTTAATACTCTTCCTGTATTTGGAATCTTTTTGTATTTTCATTGTACGAAAACCGGGGAGAGGGGGGAGGGGGGGGGGGGGAAAGAGAAAAGAGGGCGTTATTTAGAGCACAAGATGTAGTCTGTCAGCCATTGCCACAATACCTCTATACAGTATTGCAACTCTACTATTTTTTGCCTCCCTTCCCAATACAAGTGGGGATCAACTCTTAGCGGAAAAAATTGGCCTACCTAGGAGCAAATTATTTTTTAAGAGTAGACCAGGGCTACAGAAATCCGATTTTTTGTCGGTCCGGACCGATTTTGAGTTCGAAAAAGCGATTCAGTTGGCATAAGGCACATTTTTTTTGGTCCGAAAAAACACGATTTGCGATGTATGATGACATAATTACCTGGATTTTAGCCATGTGTCACATTATTAATCCAATAATCACACACTGCTGTCAAAAGTTATCACAGATAAACAAAGTGTCGATTGTCTTGCCAAGGTGTGAACACTGACTCAATTTTAGAAATCTTCGATAATTAGCACGTGTCACAATATTGGCCAGCGGCGAAGATTTTGCACAACTCATAATACACACATATACACGTGCCAATGCACGGAAAAAGGCTGTGCAACGTAAGGTTACTGACTATTGTATACTTTCTAAGATAGCATAAGGAAAGAATTTGACTAGCAAAAAGAAAATTTAAACCGGACTTGATTATGTGCAGTCTGGTCAGGTTTTTTTTAGCCGATGTCATTTCTCGCGCAGAAAAAATATTTCTTGTTCTTCGTCCGAAGGTACCTTTTTGCAAGTATATTCATATTTCAAGGGAATTAACTCGAATACAGCAAAATACATCAGTCGTAATACTTCGGCCGATTCCGTAAATGAAGATCGGCGAGGATGTCCGATTGGTATGTGTACTTTCACTTTCGGTCTGACTGTCTCTGCGCTTAAGTAAGATTATGTGGACTAAATGGCTACTTCAGCGATGACATCCGCGTTTTAACGGTGCTCCAGTGTAGTCATTAGTTTTCGTGACTTTTTATACGCCCGTTTTGAAAAAACGGACATATTATGTCGTGGCGCTGTCCGTCCGTCCGTCCATCCGTCTGTCCGTCCGTCCGTCAACATTCTTGTACATGCCATAACTCAGTAACCATTTGGGATATCTTCATGAAATTTGGTAGGCATATGTATTAGGGTGGGGGAACGTGTCGCGTACAAGAATGGTTGCTCCCCCTTTCTTACTTTTGAAGTTATGCCCCTTTGATTAATTTTTTCCCTGTAAGTCTTGTACGCCCCATAACTAGATAACCGTTTGGGATATCTTTATAAAACTTCATAGCAATGTGTATGGAGTCCCAACGATGTGTCGCGTTTAAAAATGGCTGCTCTACCTTTCTTTGTCTTAGAGGTAATCCCGTTCATTAATCTTATTGGCTATTTTGTGTATATTACAAAAAATATATTTTCAGGGGAGGATAGTAGAACAAAAAATGGTTCATCTAGTATAATTAGGTTATTTCCCTTTCCCTTGTTCTACTTTGACAAGCAGCTTAAACAACAGTATTTGAGGTGTTAAATATCTAAATAATGTTGCAGTCATTATACCCCTGCTTTGAAAAAGTGGGGGTATACAGGTTTACATCTGTCCGTCTGTCCTTTCATCTGTCGGTCTGTCCTTCCGTCCCCTTTTAATCAAATTTTTCATCAAAGATTTCTTCACAACCATACAAGCTAGACTGGTCATATTTGGCATAAAGGTTGATGACGACATGTTGTACTGTGGGATTGAGAACCAGCCTTCTCCTGCATATTCTTCCCTGTATTTGTCCAATTTTCTTTCTTTCCATACTTTGATTAATGAAATTTTACGTCAAAGATTTCTCTACAACCATGCAAGCTAGAGTAGTCATATTTGGTATGCAGGTTGATGACGACATGTTGTATCGTGGGATTGAGAACCAGCCTTCTCCTGCTTATTCTTCCCTGTATTTGTCCAATATTCTTTCTTTCCATACCTTGAATAATAAATTTTTTCATCAAAGATTTCTCCACAGCCTTGCAAGCTAGAGTAGTCATATTTGGTATGCAGGTTAATGATTACTTACTGTATCGTGGGATTGAGAACCAGCCTTCTCCTCTTTTTCTTCCCTGTATTTGTCCAATTTTCTTTCTCTCTTTACTTTGAATAATGTAATTTTTTGTAACAGATTTCACAGCAACCATTCATATTTGGTATACATGGTAACAATGATTTCTCTCTCTCTCTCTATGCTTTTTGTTACAAAAATAACACCATTTGATGTTAGCAGTTAAGTGGGGGTATAGTCGGATTCGCCAACAGTTCTACTTAATTATAGAGTGGTTGCCTCTGTTTGTCGGCCTGTGTATCCTTTTGTAAACAATTTTGTTCATTCTGCAACTCCTTTAGGACATTGAAACGGGCGTATTATGTGCCGCTTGCGAAGCCCTTGTTTGGGATTGTGGAATACACAGTGTAGTCATTAGTTTTCGTGTCTATTTTGGATTCGTATGACGCCATCGGCCGGACCGATTTCGATTTCAAAATGTCTGTAGCCCTGGAGTAGACCCCATGTCTAGCAAGCTGGAATTCATGCAAGTTAATATAACATTATTTTCGGAAAAGAGGCAGGCTGCCTTTATTAGAGCAGGGGTGTTAATTAGGATTTAAATACAGTATGCACCCAATACATCATACAGTGTCTCTTTCTGAGAGCTGCAATATTTTTCTCAGAACTCCCAGATTAATTTTTTCTGAAGTTTATTACATAAACAGTTCACATTTAAGTTGCATTCTGAGAAAATAAATCTTCGGACAGATGTGTGACTATGCCAATCTTGGCCATGCACTTCATTGGTAGATGTAGATGCAAAGTTAATCACTCTGTAAACCTCTAGATGACTTTTATCCTTATTTGTCCTTCAATTCAACAACTTTGCCATCACTTTGACAGTCAGAATGCAAAATTTTATTCATAAACATGGTTGCTGGTTGCTAAATGGAAGCAGTTGATTAAATTTACAATGGAAAGAAAATTTATTTTAGTTCCAGCCACATTAAGATTTGTTAAAGAGATTTAACATTAGTATGCCTGGGTGGGGCTTATCAAATATTGTTTTCATCCATTTGTCTTGGACACTTTTCTTATTTCTTCAGGAAGAATTTGAAGGATCTGAAATAAAGTGTGCACATACTTCAAGAAAGTTGTTAAAGAGACATTCTGTCTAAAACAGAAATTGGGTTTTCTGTGATTCATCTTATTTCCCTGCAAAATCGTGGGATCAAATAAGTTTATCTAAACAAACTACAAGATTTATAGTACTATTCCCTGGAACCATGCATACTATTTCAATACTGCTTCATGGTTGTGTAAACAAAATAAAACAGTCAAATTATTTGGTTGTTGTATTTCAATTCTCATAGTGGTGTTGATCCATGAGGCTCAGGGGAACGAATCCATGGCCACACTACATGGCACGGGGTCTGTTCTGTCAGTTGACAGAGCTCTAGATAAGAGGGCGTATTTGGTGATAATTAGGGATAATTTTTGTTAATTCTGCATAAAAACATATGTTGTGACCAGTCCAGGTCACAACATATGGTTTCGATGAGAAATAAGAAAAATTATCCTTAATTATCATCAAATACGCCCTCTTATCTAAAGCTCTGAGTTGATAAAATACCACCCTGGGAAGTGGCAAGCAACATACTATAGGCTCTCCTCTTCAAATAACAGATCTTTCTCGGGTCACAACGTGGGTGAATGTCTGCCAGCCACCTCATGGCTGGCTTGCCAAGTGGTGTCGCCCCTTCAGCACGGCATGAATGTCTTAAAACCTTTCGATTTCCACTGAAGTAAAAAAAATTGCAAGCCCCTTGCCATAAAAAATTTACCATAAAAAATTCTATGTACATTGTATTGGGACAGACAGGTGTGAGCAAACATTGTAGGTCTACCCAGATCAGACTGCTCCTTCGGGAGCAGTCTGATTAGGGCCTACACTGTTTGCCATATCGTCTGTATCTTTTGGACACATTACTGCATTCTCGAACCAAACTATTCCATTTTTAGGACAGTTATGGTAATTATTTTAGGTGTCCCAAAATTGGTGGCCATACTACTTTGTCACTATATATTTTTTATGACTAGGATTTGACTTTATATTGCCTTGTCCTGAGTCTGTGTTATTGATCAGAGCTGAAATTAATTGATGAATTTATATTGCTTACAAGATCTTAAGTCTCCAGACACACTAATGATTTATTTCATCTTAAAGACAGGAATGGTACTAGTAGTACAACACAGGGTATAATCGAATCCGCCAATTTTCGCTTCCTGAAGAGACTTACATCATATTTGGCTTCCGCTGAGACTGTCCGCGATCTCTTGCTTCCTGCCGAGACTTCTGTACATGATAAATGGCTTCTTGCAGAGACTGTCCACGTGATTCTGCTTCCTGCCGAGGCTTTCGGCAGGAAGCAGAGTCACACGGACAGTCTCGGCAGGAAGCCATTTTACGAGGACAGTAGTCTCTGCAGGAAGCAAGAGTTCGCGGACAGTCTTGGCGGAAACCAATATGACAGACAGTCTCTGCAGGAAGCGAAAATTGGCGGAATCGATTATACCCTGTGTACAAGGACGATTAGCTTCTACTGTGTCATTTTCTTATGGACAAGCTCAGTGTCAGGAGGTACAGTCATGAATTTGTTCTGCTGAGCCTCTTGGAGACCATAGTTACGAGAAATTATGTCAATCTGTCTCTTGGTCACGTAGTGTACAACACCTCCCGTCAGCTAGTAAAATTTCATGTTTGGCACTTCTGGTCCATGGATTGGTTGAATAAATATTTCACATCATTACCTGTTCGGGTAGCATAGGCTATATACTGGGAACCAGAACCCATGGCAGAGAAGTCCTGTCTGCCGAGGGTTGAGCGAGGAGGGGCAGGGAGGGAGGGGAGGGGACTGGTTCCAAGCATATAGCATATGCTACCTATACAGATAAAGGTGTGACTGCTCCAGGAGCAAATTCTTTCCTTTAAGTGTAAATCACATTTGAAAGAGCTACATCCTCCAGAAAAGCAAACAGGAATTTATGAAAGTTTTTTCCCTTTGTAAAGATGGAAAACATGGAAGTATAACTTACACCTTAGGTGAATTTTAACATGTAAGAGTAATAGCTGCACTTTGTTATCACTGGAATAGTAGGCAGTTGCAGGAAATACCTCATCCTGAAGACTAATTAAATTATGCCTACGATTTTGTAATTTTTGGGTAGTCAATATTACATTAATTTTGGAGCAGGGGGTGTTTATTAGAGCAGGGGTGTTTATTAGGAGTAACACGGTAGATAGATAGATAATATCAGTTCAAAGATTGTCCACTAGAGAAACAATTGTGGAATCCAAATGTTTATGGTAAATTGGTTCTTGCCTCAGAGATTTGATGGTCATTTCTTGTTTAGTTAAAGTTGAAATTAAAATTGACTTGCCTAAGGGAATTTGTTTCTGTGGAAGAATAAGGAATATACAAGATAATCCTACTGGCTTTGATATCAACCCAAAGCTTTGTCTAGTCTGAGAGTTAGGGTCGAGTCTGGTAACTTCGGACAGCAGGTAAATTCGGACAGTGACATTTTTTTCCTTTATATGTCAGTTGTTTGGAATTAAAACAAAATTAACTGGGCAAACAGTGAAAAGTGAAAATCCTGATGAGACAGCTCATTATGAGCCGTCTCATCTGGATTTTCATTGTTTGCATTGGTATGTCCGAATTTACCCACTGTCCGAAGTTACCCAACTCGACCGTAAAATTCCTGTAATACACCTTGAAAATCCAATTTGAATTAAAAAATGCAAGCAAAAGCAAATGTATGACCATAATAAATTACCACATCCAGCTCATATACACCCCAGGTTAACTATGTATATACAAGGGCTGTTAGGAAACGAAAAAGCGATGTTATGAAACGAAAAAGAGTCATAGTTACCAAATGACTTGATCATCAGGTCGTTTGGTAACTATGACTCTTTTTTGTTTCGTCACAGCTCTTTTTCGTTTTGTAACATCTTTGAAGACATAGTTAACCAGGTGTGATATATATATGAACAAAAGTTATATAAAGTGCGGAAATGCCATCTATGTTTGAGAAAGTGGCAGAGTTCTGTTAGAATCCCTGAAAGTGGCTAAACCAAAGTTTCTGACTTATCTATCAGTCTGTCTGGGGTTGTTGTGTAAACCTGTTTGTGACAGTGCTGATCAGTTCACTGCTGAAGCAGTCTAATTTGGTCTGCTCTTTTCAGGCTCTCTGAATAATGATGGTAAATGCAACACATGAATTTACCCTAATGCGCTTAAGTATTGGGACACCTAAAATCATTAATTTTCCATTTGTTCCAAATGGAAAATTAATGTTTTTAGGTGTCCCAATATTTAAGCACATTAGGGTACATGTATTCCCATGTAACTCTGTCTGATTTGAGAATAGATATTATCTTACTTTTTCTTACTGTCAGTCGCAAGTCCATATCTGGTAATTGGAAAGCAAACACAGGATCGGCCATGTTGGAACAGATTCCGATGAATGATAGGTAGGTACCATGAGACACTTGTGTTTGAAACTATCTTAATTTTGACTTTATATTAGTGGTAAAGATGAAAAAAGTCAAAATACAAATTCAGCAATATTTGGTTTTTAGCCCAATTACATAGCTAGACATATATCTAAAATTGTGAAAGTGCAAATATTAAATAGCAACTATATAATTGTCTCCTAAATCAGCGTGTACAAAATTATACAGTAGGACAGTTGTAGTATTTCTGCTGAAAACTGCTGTAGGATTCCTGGCAGGAATTAGGACATAAAATGTTTCCATAGGGTTTTTCCACACAAAGTTTTCACTGTAAATTCATAATTCTAACAGGAGTCCTGCAGGGCTCAGTGTTGAACTATGTAAAATAATTCAACTAAATGCTCTTGGCATAATGGAAACTTTTTGCATTGGTTGGGTGATTAACCCAATTGCACTCAGAACAGCCAAAACTCAATGGAGTTTTGGCTGTTCAGAGTGCAATAGGGTTAGACAGCTACATTTTACTTCATGTCTTCTCAGGCAGAAGTCTGACTGATTTCCTCTAGGTGCCGTGGAGGACCCGCTGAACTATCCACTGAGGCCTAACAGCCTCGAGCAAAAGTGCATTGGATTGACCACAGTGCCTTGGGGTGACAGATTGGCTGTTGCCGGCAAGATATGAAATAACTGTTCTATAGCTTCTGTACAAAAGTACACGAAGAGCTGTTGCACTGCTACTGGTATTGACATTTGCATTCAGAAAAATTGAATTCTTTTATGCACATTTAAATTTAATTTGTGATAGAGATGTGTAAGTTTAGGCAAACTGTCCTGTTCTAGCAGCTGTTGCACTGCTACTGGTATTGACATTTGCATTCAGAAAAATTGAATTCTTTTATGCACATTTAAATTTAATTTGTGATAGAGATGTGTAAGTTTAGGCAAACTGTCCTGTTCTAGTACAGGTCCTGTTTGTCCTGGTTTTATAGATAGCCAAGTCTTTTGAATTGATTAGGATGTAACAGGGTTCATCAGAGCTGGTTGCTGTGCTGTTTGTGATTTTTTTTATTCCCATCTTGTTTTCTTCATTGTTACTTACTCTTCCTCTTGGTGCCATTGGTTAAGGTAGGCTTTAATCTTTGATTGTGGCTTTTCCTGGGCATCCATTTCTATAATATTTTGAATAAAACATGTTTCTCTGATTGGTATAGTTATGTCAAGAAAATTTGGATTGGCATCAGGGAAATGTCAGGGAATATTGTTTTGTCCAGTCTGTATGAACCCTGTATAAAATGAAGTGTATTTTCAGGTATAAACTGTGGGTGGATGAGTGCAGCAGAATGTTTGGTGGCCTAGACATGTTGACAGTGGAAGCAATACAGGGAAAAGATGGACAAGAGTATATTATTGCTGTATGTATACATTCTTTTACCTTAAATTTAACAGATTTCTTTTCTTCATTCTAAGAAGCGACAAAGCTCATCAGATTTTTTTTTCATTTTAAAGATATACTTAATGAAAAAAAAAACAATCTCAGGTCTGCTCCTCTGGCAGCCAGTTCCCACAACAGTATCAAATCTCAAATATATCAGTATGTTGTTCCTGTTTTGTTCTTCCTAAATGTAAAATTGGACAGAGTACTCCATCCAATTTTACATTTTAAGAACCACAAGGCAAAAGCTGCAACTCAACTCAACTTTATTTTTATCAAAGTACATGTAACATGACATTCTGAGTTACCAACAGAGCAATTACAATGGCAAATGGTGGATCATGTCATTATACAATTTATGATGTCAGTAGATATAAATTCCAAGAAAACAGGTGGTGGGGAGGGTTGGGGGCAGGAGAACACAGAACACTGGGCAATAGCTGAAAGAAAAGGAAAGTGATAGAGAGGGGAAAAATCTAAAGACAAATAACCAACACATCTTTATATAGCTCAATGCAAGTTCCCTTCTCAGTAACAGGATCAAAAATTCAAAGACAAACTTCCCCTTAGCAATCTGATAGAACCGCCAAGCAGTAATGAGCACATGACTTGCTGTTTAGTTATATCTTTACACACTAAACCAAAGAAATTTTCATATCAATCTGATCTGCATAGAATAGTGCATACTGATATATTTTATTCTTGCATAACATCCAGATCAAATCGGGACCGCGTAGCTGAGTCGGTAGAGCATCTGACTCAAGAGCCAGAGGTTCCGGATTTGATGCACGGTCTGGCTGCATACCTTCGTTTCTCCTTCCGCTGATTTAAGAAGGGCAGTTGTCAGTTACTGGCCAAAGTATGTGCACGTTTTACTGGTTAACCACTTTGGAGGTCTAATAGACTAGTGTGGAATAGTGTGGCTAGGTTAACTTAACGTCCCAACATGACTATAGCTGTTCACCTCAACAAAACAGCAACAACATCCTGTCGAAGTTATTAGCTTTGAGAGACTCAGCTATATCAAACCTGTTGGTACGATTGAAGAGACCAATTAAGTTTGAGATAATCTCAATTTTAGTTCATATGAAATGAATAAGAAACCATGAGGTAAACTTTAAACTAGATAGATCTGAGCAATCTGTCCATCAGATGTCACAGATTGCAGTCCAGATTGTTAACTCATTCATTTAAAGATTTTGATTGCAACAACTGTTTAACTTAAGATTGAAACAAATTATGTCAGCCCAGATAAAATTGACCTTCAGATTATACATGATGTGTATAATTGCAGGAAGGGACTTTGTTGATAGACGTTCAGTTCACTGTTT
This sequence comes from Ctena decussata, assembly GCA_963989385.1. Lineage (NCBI taxonomy): Eukaryota > Metazoa > Mollusca > Bivalvia > Lucinida > Lucinidae > Ctena > Ctena decussata. Next base: position 5,764,967 of record OZ022507.1, on the reverse strand, counting down.
ACAACTTTCAGCATTGATATCTTTGAACTTCTTTATATAATACAGAATGTTTCACAAATTATTATGTTTCTATGTATCATGCACTGTTATATTGGAATTCCTGTTCTTTTTTCAGTGAGAACTGAAAAAATGGACCACAAAAGAGAGATTCTGTAGCATGCTTCCATATTATGATTGCCGATGTATATTTCATTCTCAGGTGAATGATTCAGCCATGACGTTGCTAGGGGAAACACAAGAAGAGGACAGAAAACATATTGCTGATCTATGTCTCGCTAAGATGCAGGCCACTCTAAAACCTATCAATACTTCCATGTATGTATGAAATCTGTACCAAGTAACAAACAAAATAATCCCAAAAACTCTTTGAAACTGCAGTCATATTAAAATAAACTTATTTTAAACTTATCCTTTACCTTAAACTGATTTAGACATGGAAGGGGAAAACTTAATCAAATTTAGGATTATTATAATTGAGCCGCAACACGAGAAAACCAACAATGTGGTTGTGCGTCCAGCGAAGACTCAGATCAGCCTGGGCAGCCGCCCAGTTTGATCAGACTCTTCATTAAGTGCTCAAAGGGTAGCTAAGGATCTCAGCTACCTCCATGCGGACAGCGAAGACTCTGATCAGACTGGGCGGATGCCCAGGCTGATCTGAGTCTGCGCTGGGCGCACAACCACATTGCTGGTTTTGTCGTGTCGCGGCTCATATTAAGTCAGTGACGTTTTGAAACCACTAACTAGGTACTGTTGAGGATACATTTATAATTCATACCAGGTGCAAAATATTCAATATTTCTGGAGACTTATTTTGGTAGAGAATTCAGTGTAATCATTTACAATGTATAGAGCACATCATTATGATGTCATTCACATATAAACCACTTTGTTGGTTTTCTTGTGTCAAGGCTCAGTTAGTCTCTTCATTGATTCTGTTATTTTCATCATTCATATCCTTATTTGTTTTCTTTCAGTAAATCTTCCAATACAAGTTCAGTGATCCACTACACCATGAATGGTAATGGTACCAGTTTAGGTAATGTTGGGCTTGGGGCTCAGCAGCCTACACAACAACCCAGTGCCGCTGCTAAGGGACCACCTCATGCACCACAGGGGCCCCCACATGCTCCACAGGGACCACCACATGCACCACCTCAAGCCACCGGTGCAGCACAACCTATTGGTCCTCCACAACAAAACAGACCACCAGTTCCAGGACAACAGAGACCAGATCCCAGGGGTCAGCCTGAGGGTCGACAGTTACCCCTCGACCCAAGGATGATCAATGGACAGCACCCAGTGCAGCAGCAGCCCCATCCCCAACAAAGGCCCCCTGGCCCGGAGGGACCACGGTATGTAGACAAAGACCTTAGAAAAGTTTAAAGTAATGATAATCATTATTAGCATGAGTATTCTTGTATTTTGATCAAGGCCATTACTGAAAATAGCATTTTGCCATTAAGCTAACAGAGCCATGCGAATATTGACTTGTTTTCCACATTAGTGTACCAGGAAATGGGTACCTTTGGATGTAGAATATATGCTATGTCAAACTCCATTTTGAAATCCTTTATGTAGAATATATGCTGTCAAACTCCATTATGAAATCCTTTATGTAAAATATATGCTATGTCAGACTCCATTATTAAATCCTTTAACTCACCTATACATACGTTGGGAAGGGCTACATTGATTAGGGAAGGAAACCAAAGTCACAAAAGTTGTGTTCCTTTGACAAAATGGCAAAAAAGCAAAAAAAAATATAAGCATATACATGATTGATTGATTGATTTGGTGCTTAACGTCCACAGTAAACAGCTATGGTCATGTCGGGATGGTATGTTAACCTAACCACACTATTCCTGGGCAGGCTTAGACCTCCTAAGCGGTTAACCAGTACTAAGTGCACATACTTCCACCAGTAACTGACAACTGCCCCTCTTGAGTCAGCGGAAGGAGAAACGAAAGTATGTGGCCAGACCTGGTTTTTTGAACCCAGGACCTCTGACTTACCAGTCAGGTGCCCTTCCGATTGCGCTATGCGGCCCGGCAAGAATATACATAAATTTAGCAAAAAAATAGCATGGGAACAGACCTATATATCTCACATTTCTTTGAATCTTTCAGTGGCCCTCCTCCACACAACATGGTGCATCGTAATCCACCACCCAAGCCTGGAGAAGGACCTCCACCCAGACAGATGTCCCGGGGACAGTCGAAAGACGAGGAAGACACAATGAGAAATTTACGTAAAACATTTGCCGGAATATTTGGAGACATGTAGTGTCTATTGGTGCATAGCTTTTCTTTTAATAAATTTAGACTACAGAGGGGCTTTTATTTAGGGCTGTTGGGGCTGCAAACTATATATATGGCTTCTAGTAGATGCCCAAGAGGCATTGCAGTTCACTAGTACTATAAATGGCATTGAGACAAAATGTGGAAATTACAAAATTGGTTGTCTACAGTCAATATTTGCAGAATATTTCCACTTTTCTCACATAAAAAGTAACTGGGGGCGTTAATAAAAGCGGGAGACATTTACTAAAAGAAATATGTAGTTTGCTTTTCACATAGAGAATTAGCTTCTGAACGGGTGAAAAGAAGGGACTTTCAAATATTATATTATTTAACTTTCTAAGGTGAATGGGGAAAACTAAAGTGAATTTGTCTCCCGTTTAATTGGGGGCTACTCTTAAAGGAAAGAATTCTTCCCTTTAAGAGTAGCCCCAGTTTTGAAGGGCATTATCATCTAGAAAAGGAAACAGGAAGTCACTGAAGTTGTTTCTCTTTGTAAAATGGTGGAGAAACATTAATGTATTCATTCACCATTACTATTCAGACAGAAAACTTGCCTAAGCAGTGTAGACCACATCAGACTGCTCTAGGTTTGAATGGTGTCTTATCAGCAGTTTGAACAAATAGACAGCCCAGTTTGTAGATTGAGCCACATGAAACAACAATTCTAATGCACTTATGTATGTAACATGATGTCTGATTGGATAATGTCAAGAATTTGCGACAGTAAGTCCTATGATTTACTGTCGCAAACCCGACGTCATTACATAACCTTGCTTCTCATTGGTTGACGTCTGGTTTTACGTCGCTGAAAGCGTTTGCTATGCGTGCAAAGTAGCATACTTTTAAAGTTGAAAATGTGAAAAGTGCATTAGAATGGGGATAACTGTATTGAAAATTGTCATTTGGGGAGGTAAATCGTTGGTTTTATGGTCACAAATTGCGTTTTACGGCTCTGCTGGCCCGTCGCCGTGATTTGTCTTCACTGTTCACAAGCATATTTAATAAGCAAATTAGGGGATAGCTGTATTCAAAATTGGCATTTGGGGAGGTAAATCGTTGGTTTTATGGTCACAAATTGCATTTTACGGCTCTGCTGGCACTTCGCCGTAAAACAAAATTTACAACCATAAAACCGACGATTTACCTCCCCAAATGCCAATTTTGAATACAGTTTTCCCCTAATTTGCTTATTAAACATGCTTGTGAACAGTGAAGACAAATCAGTCTGTGAATCTGTGCAGTCTAGCTAGAGCCTTCTTTTTGTGCCTGATGCTTGTAGATTCTTCAGGTTCCAGACATGTTTTAAGCAGACAATAAGGCTGATAAGACTGTGTATATCCACAGTCTGGTCCAAGCTTTTGCTGGTCACTTGTGCATTAAGGATAATTTTTGCATATTTGGCTCATTTAGTCTGATCAGAACTTGCATAATGTTGTCATTCAGCCAAATCAAGGCGGAGAATCATGTGACTTCCTTTGGTTTTGGACAGCACTAGTAAGAAAATTGTTCATTACTTCCTTCAAGTTAATACTTAATCAATTTTCATGCTGTACAGTGCAGATACCTTGCCACTTTTGCAGCACGCCATGATATGAGCCATTTTCATGCACATGGTATTTTTTTCACTTAACCTGGAGCAAAGACTTTCATGCTTTGCTCCAGGTTGTCTGGAAAAATACAGCATGCATGAAAACAGCTCTTAGGCATTGTCTTGCTGCAAAAGGGATGAGATGTCTGCATCTACTGCATGAAAATTCATTGAGTATTAAAGAAATAAATAGCAAATTTCTTAACCATTCTGTCTGTATGTGTGCTGTGTATGATATTTCTGACAGCCCTATAAGAGGTGCCTCTGTGGTATGTAGTATAGCAGCAACTGTATATTGTAGAATAAAATTGTAAATAAAATCTTTACTGCATTTCACAAATGATTTGCCATTCACAATACCATTGTCCCTGTCAAAATACACAAGATGTATAGTACAGCAACATCATTTCTCCATATTTGCAAAGGGGAACAATTTCTGTGACATCCTCTTTGCTTCCCTGGATGAAAATGGGGTCAACTCTGAAAGGAAAGGATTTCGTCCTTCAGAATTGACCCCAATGGCAAGAAAACCGTAAATGAAAATGGCAGAGCTCTTCTCCCTGAAAGAGACAGGACAGTGATAATTTTAGGATAATTTTAGGTTTCTTTGAGACAGTATGGATAACTTGTTACCCTCATAAATGGCTTAGTGAGAGGACACAACATACTTTATAGAAACTGAAACATCTGTAATTTAAAACGTTCCATAAATGATGTCAAGATTTATTTAAAATACCCAAGATGCCACCTAACCCCACCCCTGTTTTATAGTGGGCAGGGGCTCCGAAATTAACATGGCCATGAAAAGTGAATTTAACCTTATCCCAATATTCTCGATATTGGACTAGAAACAACAATGTGATGTAGGCTCTTGTAAATTATTTTGAATTGGCCTTCGGATTTATTTGCAGAATGGTATACTGTAAAATGGCAAATTTTTACAAAGTCTTCTTTTCACAAAATCATTTCAGCAAAATCATTTGCAAAGTAATAAATTTGCATAGTATATGTTGGCCCCTTATATTACTGCATACACTGGTGTTATTGTATGACAATACTGATTTTTCTTCAAAATTATGAAAAACAAATGTATTGAGAAAATTTTTCATTTTAAATGGTTGATGGTGTAAGATTGGATTTTAGAAGAGGCACATCCGTCATATGAGACATTTATGCCAAGAAACACTTCTGATAGATACTATAGTGCTATATAGTTGTGTTAATATGCAATTGTAAATATTCATTAACTTGTTATACCATAACCAATCATATTGTTGACATGCATGAGCAGCTTCAGTGTCTAGTCGATACCCCTCTGAGTATGCACAAAAGTTCGAATCAATACTGAATCAACGTTTATTCAACATAATTGTTGAATCATCATTGTTTGAATGTTGATACAACCGTGTGTGCCCAGTGGGCCTATTTGCCCTATTTGTTCAGAGTGTCTGTATGGGTGATTTTGTGAACCAGAGTTAGCCTGCTAAAAAACACAGTGACAAGCTACACTAATTTGAATAAAATCTGTCTTGTCTAAAAGCAGTGTTGATGGATGGGTAAGATTCATTCTAATTTACAGACAACTCACCAATTAATTTTTGTCTTTGTCTGCATTTTCATCGGCAAATGGATGTTGTTCAGATTCAAATGTGTACAAGTTCCACGAGTTTTGGCTAATCATCAGTGTCCAATTATCCCTTTTGAACTCATAACAGCCAAAACTCGGTGGAGTTTTGGCTGCTCTGAGTGCAATAGGGTTTTAACAGGGTTACTTTGGTGTATTGATAATATAAAAGAAAAAAAAATCCTGTTCAGACTGTGGGCTGCATCAGCTGACCTTGATCCTATCTGTTCTTTACTATGTACTCTCTTTACCATTTTCGCATGGCAAGCATCAGTTGTAGATCAAAATGATGTATATTTGTGTGTACTGGTTGTTTAACCTCTAGATTTGCCATCTGCATTGAGATTATCTATTTCATTGTTTATTCCTTTGATTTCATTATCATGGTATATGTAGTTTATTCTCCACATTATTCACAGGGTGTAAACTAATCTGCCAGTTTTTGCTTCCTGTCAAGACTGTCCATCATATTTGGCTTCTGCAGAGACTGTCTGCGACCACTTGTTTCCTTTCAAGACTACCATCTGAAAAAAATGGCTTCCTGCCCATACTGTGTGATTCTGCTTTTTGGCAAGACAGTCTCGGCAGGAAGCCATTTTTTATGCATAGTAGTCTCAGCAGGAAGCAAGAGATCTGTCTCAGTTAGAGCCACGTATGACGGACAGTCTTGGCAGAAAGCAAAAACTGGCGTAGTAGTTTTATACCCTTAGTTATTCCACCAAAATCAAATAGTTAGCAACAGCTCAGCAAAACAAAGAAACCCTAACTTGTGATATAAACTGCATTCCTACCTTCAAATGAAGGTCGGTTTTGATAATTTAAGGATAATTCATCAGTTTTAAAGTAGGAGGTTTGCCTTCCCAAACAATTCCAAAAATCTAGAGCTGTCTTATTAGACAGATCTAGATTTTTAGCTCACCTGAGCCGAAGGCTCACAGGTGAGCTTATAGTATAGGCAGGCATCCGTCGTTTGTCGTCCGTCGTCCGTCCGTCCGTCGTCCGTCAACATTTTCAAACGACATCTCCTCTGAAACTACAAGGCCCATTGTTACCAAATTTCATATGTAGCATCTATAGGCAGGGGGAACCAATAATACTGTTTTTTATCCAAATCGCTTAAGAACTTTGGTTGCTATGGCAACTTAAAATTTCCATTGACTTGTATGGGGAAAATTGAAAATTTGCATTTATTGCTATGTCACTGCAGATATTTTGACAAAACTTTTACAGAAATGTTCCTTGAGTATTCCTCTATCAAGCACATGAACTTTGTGTAAATTGCACAATTTGGCTGGTTGCCATGGCAACCAAATGGTTAAAAATAGAAAAAAATATTCAAAAATCATCTCCTCAGAAACTATGCGACCAATAAAGCTCAAACTTCACAGAAAGGATCTTAGTACTACCTTCTATAAAAATACTGTTTTTCTTGGCAATTGCTCTAGCAGTTTGGTTGCTATGGGAACTTAAAGTTGCCATTTACTTATAATGGCAAAATGGAAAATTTGCATTTATTGCTGTGCCACTGTGGATATTTTGACAAAACTTTCATAGAAATGTACCTTGAGTAGTCTTTAACCAGCCATGTTAAATTTATGCAAATTGCGCAATTTGGCTGGTTGCCATTGCAACCGAATGGTTAAAAAATAGAAAAATATTAAAAACTCATCTTCGCAGAAACTGTGTGGCCAATAAAGCTCAAACTTTACAGAAAGAAGCTTAGTACTAGCCTCTATAGAATTACTGTTTTTCATGGCAATTGTTCCAGCAGTTTGGTTGCTATTGCAACTAAGAGTTTCCATTGACTTATAATGGGGAAAATGGAAATTGGCAATTTTTGCTCTCTTACTGCAATTATTTAGATTTTTTTTCTACAGAAATGTTTCTTGAGTAGTCCTCTGCGATTCATATGAATTTTCTCCAAATCGCTGGATTTGATTGGTTGCCATGGCAAAATATAGTGTAAATTTTCGGGGGAAAAAAAATCTTCTGCTCAGAAGCCATATAGGGGATGAAGCTGATACTGTGCAAACGTGTTGATGACAGTAGCCTCTACATAAATTTTATTTTTTTTCTTCCAATCCCATAAGAACTTTGGTTGCTATGGCAATTTATAGATAATGGGAAAAGTGAAGCCATGAGGGGGATGAAGCTGATACTTTAGCATACATATTAATAACATTAGCCTCTACCTAAAGTATGTTTTATATTATCATTGCCCATGTGAATTCGTTGCTATGGCAACTTAAAGTTTCTATAGACTTATAATGGGGAAAGTGGATATTTGCTATTTATTTCTGTGTTACTGCAGATATTTTGACAAAACTTTACAGAAATGTTCCTGGAGTAGTCCTCCACCAGCCATATGAATTTTTCCCAAATACCTGATTTTGATTGGTTGCCATTGCAGCTGAAAGGCCAAATTTTCATTTTTTTTTTTTTTTTTTTGCCAAAGATCTTCTTCTGAGAAGCCATTGAGGGGGGGATAAAGCTTATTTTTTTGCATTAATGTTTGTGATATTATCCTCTACATAAATGGTGTTTTTTATTGCTGTTGTGCATGGTGTTTTGTTGCTGTAACCGCAGTGCTTCAGTGCTCAGGTGAGCGATATAGGGCCATTGGCCCTCTGGTTTGAGATTGTTTTGGAAAGGGAAAACCCATCTCGTAGCAAATTTTCATGAAGCTGATTTAGCTATTTAGTGTCATTCTAGAGATGGAGAAAAACACTGTTTTAATTAATATAGCCAAATACCGTAAAATTGCTAAATATTGGGACAGTAAGGTCTGAGCAAATAGTGCATACCCAGATCAGACTGCTCCTCAAGGAGCAGTCTGATCAGGGTTTACACTATTTGCCATCTCATTTGCATTTTTTGGACACATTGCTGCACTGTAAAACCAAACTGTTCCAATTTTAGGACAGTTATGGTAATTATTTTTGGTGTCCCAATATTTAGAATTTTTACGGTAATTTTTTTATGATATAGGATCGTTCTTCTGACATATTGCTGAAACAGTTTAAATTAAGAAAATGCTTAGATTAAGAAAAAAAAATCTTGATTTTTTTGGAGTGAAACTTCTGATGTCCCATGCTGGGCTCCATTGTTCAAAGCATCAAGTGCACTAATATTTTTTACAAAAGAAAATGAAAGCTTTTGCACTGCAAAAGCTCCTCACATTTTTTGGCAAAAATGGCAGTGTTTGTGGGTACAATACATTTAAAATTTTCATGTCTTGTTAGCAAATGGTGTTGTAAATTTTGAACAACTGGCCCAGGTTTTGAAATTGTCATTCTTTTAAAATTTGATAAGTGTGTTTAGTACATGTGCAGTATTACAGATGTTAGGGTACATCACGTTTTTTTGTTGTTGTTTTTTTTTTTTCCTTTTTTTTTAACAACGTTTTTACCAAGGAACATTTTACAGTTATAGGGCCACATCATATGTTTCATGGGAAAATTGATAATGTAATTTCATGGAGAAAAATAATGATTACAAGACTTTGGGTAAAGTAATGCTGTAAATAACTGTTTTTAACATTTTTTGTTGTAATTCTAACCTCTAAATTTTATACTTTTTTTAATTTTAAAGAAATTTATATATATTGTACACCCCATTTAAGTTTTCTTATTAACTTTATTGAAAATTTTACTGTTGAAAAGCAGGTATAAAAATTGTTGCATGGACTGTGTCATAGAACAATTGTACCTTAAAGATGAGCTTGAATCAGTCTCTGTAATGATGAAGGTGTATGAAGATCTTTGAAGGGAAGCAACTCTGTCATATTTATTTTTGCCTCCTCAGTGGGGGGTCAACTCTTAAAGGAAAGAACAGTAGCCCCATTTTGGATGGACCGCTCTCCAGGGAAGCAAACAGGAAGCCACAAAGTTGTTCCCCTTTACAAAAAGTACAGAAAAACCTGAAGGTTTACCCATACACCTCTTGTGTTCATTCTTTATAGATTCCATAAACTGTCAGTGCATAGAAAGATCAGGCTGCATGGACATACAGCTGATTCACTGTTCACAAATGCTCAAGGCACTGTTCTCATATAGATTATTCTATATTTAAGGTGACTGTATACACTTTCAGGGGAAGCAACTGAGTATTTTTTTGCCTCCCTTCTCAGTTGAAGTGACCTAGTATGTGAAAGAATTAGCATCTCTTGGAAAAAATTATTCTCTTTAAAAGAAGAGATTGTTTAAAGGGTTTCATCATCCAGGGAAGCAAACAGGAGTAAAAATTGTCTCCCTTTGAAAAAAGATGGAAAAACATGCATCCACTCACCTTAACCAAAATATTGAAACAGTATGTTAACAGTTGTCTGGTCAGGGTATATATTTTGTTCATCCCCTGATAGGAAAAAATATTTCAGGTAGTAGATTATTATATAGAAAACAGTTAAGGTACATAAAAAGATACAGTACTTAAATGCAGTTGCTTACAGGTACTGTTTGCAGCAAAAAAAAAGACATTGCAGTTTCAAAGCGAAAGAAAATCTTGCCAGTTGTTAGTGCCAGAAAAAACTAATTGATAAAAAAGATTTGTTGATTAGGTGACTCTGAAATCAACAAATCTGAAACTCACCATTGCAAAGCATCATAAAGCCTGTTTTGTTACATCTAATAATTTCGTCGTTCACCACAATACACAGCTCCGAGCCACACCCAGAATGTCACTCAAAATCACCTGATAGCATATACCTGGCCAATGCAAAGACAACTTACCCGTGACATAGTCTCACAAACAAATCGCATGTGGTCAGTATCCAATGTAAATCCGTGATTTTACATTACAGTAAATGGAGGGATGTATACCTGTTTATGAAAACAAACTAACACCACTTTTAATAAATTAATTTACCCTGCTTTGCAAGAACAGAACGCATCGGAAATGCATGATGCCCCAACTGCCATGTGTAGGTCATGACCTAATAGATCGCCAACATTTAGCAGACTCTTGCATTTGTCATTTGTTTTTCCGCCATCTTTGTGTAGGCTTGTGAGACGTAGTAACAGTAACTAAGCAGGAGGATCTTAGCGGCTATTCTCGGAACTGTGTATTACCTAAATACCGGGATACCATATTTTATGAAATTATCTTAAATTCTTAAAAAGGTAATTTTAGTACTTGTGGAACCATACAGACCTCATCAGACACTTCTTTCCCAGTATTTACCTGTATGACCATTGTTACTGAAGTCTTGAGCAAAACAGCTTTTCTTTGCATTACAAATGAGCCTGCTTATCGTTGAATTCTGTTAACTGTTAGTATCTGCTGTTTATTATTTACAAACTGTCAGATTTTGTTGAGTTAGCGTTAATTCTTTATGTCCATTTATATACATTTCTCTGTGATAATTTGTGTATCTTTAACCCACTTCACCTCATCTTTTTTTTCACTTACTATCTCTGCGTTACCATATGTACAGTAAATATTTAGACATAATGCTAGAGCAAACATTGCAGACCCATATCAAACTGCTCCTAAGCAGCAGTCTGATCAGGCTCAACACTGTTTGCCAACACCCCAAATAGGACAAATGGACTAGCCTAAATTTAAAAAGTGGTAAAATCAAGATCAGAAATTGTGAACTGTCTCAATTTAAAGGGTAAATATGGTATTTTGTCAGTCTGCTACAGATCTGAAGAGTTTTGTTTTTTGGGCTTCCTCTAGTTTTGTTTAGGATCGATATAGTTAAATTATAAGTATGAATGACACATTCTAAGTTTCATGTTTACATTACCAAATTTACCACTAATATTTGGATAAACCTTGTTTTTATACGCCCGTTTTGAAAAAACGGATGTATTATGTCATGGCGCTGTCCGTCCGTAAACATTCATGTGCGCGCCATAACTCAGTAACCATTTGGGATATCTTCATGAAATTTGGTAGGCATATGTATTAGATTGGGGGAACGTGTCGCGTACAAGAATGGTTGCTCCCCCTTCCTTAGTTTCCAAGTTATGCCCCTTTGATTAATTTTTTCCCTGCAAGTCTTGTGCGCGCCATAACTAGATAACCCTTTGGGATATCTTCATGAAACTTCATAGCAATGTGTATGAAGTCCCAACAGTACGTCGCGTTCAACAATGGCTGCTCTCCCTTTCTTCGTTTTAGAGTTAATCCCTTTCATTCGTTCTTTTAGGCTATTTTGTGTAAATTTATCTTGTACAATATATTGTCAGGGGAAAAATGGTATATCTAGTATATTTAGGTTATCTCCCTTTTTCCACTTTGACAAGCAACTTATACAACAGTATTTGATGTGTTAAATATTTAAATAATGTTGCAGTCATTATACCCTCGCTTTGAAAAAGTGTGTGTGGGTGGGGGGGGGGGGGCGTATACAGGTTTACATCTGTCCGTCCATCCGTCTGTCCTTCCATCCCCTTTTAATCAGATTTTTCATCAAAGATTTCTTCACAACCATACAAGCTAGACTGGTCATATTTGGCATACAGGTTGATGACGACATGTTGTACCGTGGGATTGAGAACCAGCCTTCTCCTGCTTATTCTTCCCTGTATTTGTCCGATTTTCTCTCTTTCCATACTTTGAATAATGAAATTTTCGTCAAAGATTTCTCCACAACCATGCAAGCTAGAGTGGTCATATTTGGTATGCAGGTTGATGACGACATGTTGTATCCTGGGATTGAGAACCAGCCTTCTCCTGCTTATTCTTCCCTGTATTTGTCTGATTTTCTTTCTTTCCCTACTTTGAATAATGAAATTTTTCGTCAAAGATTTCTCCACAACCAAGCAATCTAGAGTAGTCATATTTGGTATGCTGGTTGATGACGGATATGTTGTATCGTGGGATTGACCACCAGCCTTCTCCTGCTTATTCTTCCCTGTATTTGTCCAATATTCTTTCTTTCCATACTTTGAATAATGAAATTTTTTGTCAAAGATTTCTCCACAACCTTGCAAGCTAGAGTAGTCATATTTGGTATGCAGGTTAATGATTACTTACTGTATCATGGGATTGAGAACCAGCCTTCTCCTCTTTTTCTTCCCTGTATTTGTCTGATTTTCTTTCTCTCTTTACTTTGAATAATGTAATTTTTTGTAACAGTTTTCACAGCAACCATTCATATTTGGTATACATGGTAACAATGATTTCTCTCTGTCTATGCTTTTTGTTACGAAAATAACACCATTTGATTTAAGCAGTTAAGCGGGGGTATAGTCAGATTCGCCAACAGTTCTAGTTAATTATAGAGTGGTTGCCTCTGTTTGTCTGCCTGTCTATCCTTTTGTAAACAATCTTGTTCATTCTGTAACTCCTTTAGGACATTGAAACGGGCGTATTATGCGCCGCTTGCGAAGCCCTTGTTGTAAATGAGCCACGACATGACAAAAATTTACACAGTGGTAAATGCACCTAGCAAAGACTCAGATCAGCCTGGGCATCCACCCAGTCTGATCAGCATCCTTGCTGTCTGCAAGGAGCTAGCTTAGTTCCTTAGCTACCTTTTAAGCACCTGGCAAAGACTCTGATCAGACTGGGTGGCTGTTCAGGCTGGTCTGAGTTTTCACCAGGCTCATTTGCCACTTTGTTGGTTTTGTCGTGTTTCTGATCAAATGGTATTCTAGTAATATGTAAGCAAATGATGCAGATCAGAGCTCTAGATAAGAGGGAGTATTTGATGATAATTAGGGATAATTTTTGTTAGTTCTGCATAAAAACATATATTGTGACCCCTCATCTGAACCGTCTCATCGAGACGGTTCAGATGAGGGGTCACAACATATGGTTTTGATAAGAAATAAAAATAATCATCCTTAATTATCATCAAATACTCCCTCTTATCTAGAGCTCTGCAGATGTATATCAGACTGCATCTTTGGAGCAGCCTGAGAGGGGTCTACACTGTTTCTCCTACAAGATTTGTTTCCAATTAAACTGGTGTGTATAATCTAAAGACCAAGGAGATGCACTTGCTGACCTTTGCCTCCTGTAACCATGGACATGTTACAATCAAATTAAAGGAACTCTGTAACCTGGAAGATGTCACTTCCAAAGAGCTCAGTAACCATGGAGATAATCATGTCAACAACCATCATCTTCATAGTAACAGCAGATAAATGTCATCAAATGCATCCCAGAAGATCAAGTTTCCTTAGATTCATGCTATATGGGGGACACCAACTCTTCAATCATTCCATGTTAAAATAAATGTAGAGTAGAACAGTAGGAGGTTTTCGTTTTTAGACTTGTTGAATTCAATAAATGCATAAACTAAAAATTGTTTTATGGTTTACTTCCCTTTAACATGGTACAACCCAACAGTGTGACACTAAGATGGTATATTGTAAGAATTGTCAATACTGTACTTTACAAGACATATCTAAAGAGGTTCAAGTTTATCTGGGTTAGGTTGGTTATTTTGGATTTAACAGCTGTTTGAGGCAGTATTTCAGTCTATATCAAGCAAATCCAAATAACTACCATCCCGCACCTGCTGCAAGCAAAGCCAGCCTTTGCCATGCTGTAATCCAAGAAGTACATGTAAGAGGCTCTAGCACTCATCGCCCGACCTGACCACCCGGAAGCTTGTCTGTGAAGTACTATGTTCATTTAAAAGCATATGCCATGTTCCAAATCAGAAATGCCTTATCAGGGCCCACAACCATTACCCTTGGTAACATTTTTATGAAATTGTCTATGGTGTGTAAAAGAATACCAACTCACTTAGAAATTTTTTCCATTTTGAATTGTCTGCAGTTTCCACTCTGGTTTGAAAACAGAATTTGAAACACTTAGTTGTCAACAGGTGATGTTTATTTGTAATAAAATACTTCTGAGACACAGTGGAAAATACAATGGTACTTTATTCTGACAAAATAGACAAAGTATCTGGACAGACATGTGAGCAAAAGATGCAGACCCAGATCAGGCCCAGAGGTTATAAAACTTGAGTAAAGCACACTGATTGGCTGCTTCCGAGCACATGCTCGGAAGCAGCCAATCAGTGTGCTTTATTTTGAGTTTGAGATTATTCTCAAGTTTTATAACCTCCAACCCTGACTTCTCAATGTAAGAACTATGCCATTCAGTCAATACTATTCCATCTGTTATATGCTAATTTAGATATTCAGCCTTATTCCCGAGACAGAAAAAACCTAATTTTGTAGCCCAATAAATAGGGTACTTTTATAATGCTAATTTAGATATTCAGCCTTATTCCAGAGACAGGAAAAACCAAATTTTGTAGCCAAATAAATAGAGTACTTTTATAATGCTAATTTAGAGAGATATTCAGCCTTATTCCAGAGACAGAAAAAACCTAATTTTGTAGCCGAATAAATAGGGTATATTTGTACTTTTATAATGCATCCCTGATCATGCTGGGGGATCTGTCCAAGTTCAAATGATAGAAATTAGTTAAAAATTCAAAATCCCAATATGCAGTTCTTGGAAAAGCTAATAATGTGTGTGTGTGTCTTAAACCAACCTTCAGGCTGGGAAGACGATACTGTTCATGAATTGACTAGCCTCACCTGTAGTCTGTCAGCACATGCAAAGTACCCAGATTCATTGTCTGAGGAATCTGCATGCTGTAAGAAGACAGTCATTTTTTCCAGGCTTTTCTAAGCATGCTGTTAACAATTGCTTTAGAACATGGTTAAATACTCCAAATGATACCGTACTTGTTTGTCCAGATATATTGACAAGCCAACACCAATATGCCCCCTTTATCTAGCAATATGCCCCCTTAAACTTCTTTGAAGTTCACTCCTGGTTAGCTATACAAGGGCTGTTATGAAATGAAAATGAGCTGTTATGAAACCAAAAAGAGTCATAGTTACTAAATGACCTGATGAACAGGTCATTTGGTAACTACGACATTTTTTGTTTCATAACAGCTCTGTTTTGTTTTGTAACATCCTTGAAAACATACTTAACCGCGTATGAAGTTGGAAACATAAAAGCATGTCAGTTAGAAATTAACATAAATATCCTAAATACTGGGAAAAGACTTCAGATGCCACTTGTTCTGAGTCTACACTACTTCAATGCCAACACCATTTGGCGAATGATCTATGTCATTCTGCATATCACAACTTGATCAGTGAACTATTTATAGAACAATTATTTATTCTGAATACCAAGAGAATCTATGTACATGTACAGTAATGTGTGTATATATTGGGACCCCTAAAATATTGAATTTTCCATTTGGGACAAATGGAAAATTTATTATTTTTGGTGTCCCAATACTTATGCACATTAGGGGTTTGTTAATAATTCATTGAAAAAAGACTGCATGCACCCATTGTACTTATTAAAATGACTATATTGTGAGATATGTGACTTCCTAATATGCTGTGGCTTTGGCAAACCGCAAACTCTTTGACTAACCCATTCCATTCGGGATACCCCTTTAGGGATATCTGGGCAAACAGTTTGAGTCCAGATCAGGCCCAACAAACGTGGGGCCTGATCTGAGATCCAAACTGTCTGCTGCCTAGACATCATTTCTACAAGAGTTAGTTACACTAATATTGTCAAAATATTCTTGATTTTTGATGCAGACGACAAAAAATACCCAGAATGCAATGGGCTAAATACATCACAGTAAAAGGTGGAACGTATTTGGTTGAAGCATTTGCAAACTCAACATAATTTTTAAAGCTGACTCTATGTAGTAAGATTGCTCTGTTGTAAGCAGTTTTGGTATGCCTAGAGGCAATTTTTGGAGATTTTGAAAAATAGAACATATACAAAATTCCTAGTAATGGTGTAACTTTGAAAATAAGTCACAGTTCTAATGACATATGTTATCAGGGGTGTACCTACTCTATTTATCCCAATATTTAGTATCAATAATGGTTAAGTATGTCAAACAGCACAACTAACACCAAGCTCTCCTGTTCCATTTGACTAAAACAATTTCTTAAGGTCATAAATGAAGTATATTTATTTGGCTATTAAGCAGTCTCCCCTCTCTAAAACGACCCCAAATATCTAAATCAAGTCTTATAATAATCGGCTCTAAAAAGATTGGCTTTTCCCATCCCAAACAATCCCAAAAATCTATATGTGTCTTATAACAAGACAGAACTAGATATTTTAGATGGTTGGAAGGGGAAAACCCCCAGCTTATAGCAAAGAAATATGATATGCTCCATTTTTCTTTAATAAGAGTAAAAGGGAAAATGATGTGCTATGACAAGTTTTATAAAACAAAATCAGCATGAAGTATCACAGAATATCAACATATGAGTTTACTAAGATATCAAATACTGCCATTAAACAAAATAAATCCAATTTATACACACAACACCAAAATTATGCAAATTAACCATATTGCAGCTTTGCCATAACAAAAAGTAGAGTTGAAAAGTACACACTATTTCAGTCGCGACTTGACAAAACCAACAATGTGGCATGTGTGCCACTGGAAGACTCAGATCAGCCTTGGCATCAACGCAGTCTGATCAGAGTCAGCAGTCATGCTTGACAGGTAGCTAAGGGTCTAAGCAAGCTTCACATCGACAGCAAAGACTCAGGTCAGACAGGCTGATCTGAGTCTTTGATGGATGCACATGCCACTTTGTTGGTTTTATCCCGTTACGGCTCAAAGGCAGAGATGGTGTAGGAAAATTTGGGAGCTATACAGTGCCGTTATCAGATATGTAGTTTTACTATGCTTCACCTGTCCTTAAAAATTAAAATTGTATTGCCTAACCCATTCCATTTGGGATAACCCTTTAGGGGTATCTGGACAAACAGTTTGGATCCAGATCAGGCCCCACAAACGTGGGGCCTGATCTGAGATCCGAACTGTTTGCTGCCTAGCCATCATTTCTACGAGAGTTAGATCAATATTGTCAAAATATTCTTGATTTTTTTATGCAGACTACAATTTCAGCAGACAACAAAAAATACCCAGAATGCAATGGGTTATGTTATGTGTATTTTTCAGCCTGTAAAGCTGATAAAATTTACAGCTAAACCAATATCTTATAGTTAGTAGAATTTACATAATAAAACTATTCACAACAATCCTTTATGTCCAGCATGAAATACGAAGAACTAGAGTTTTATTACATATAACAACGCAAAAATATTTGAGACTAAGCTAACATCATTAACAAAATTTAACACATCTCTTTAAATTTGTATGAAAATAACCTTTAGGAAACATATTTAAAAACAACTTTATAAATGCCTGATAAAATACATGTACATCAATTTAAATTATTAGTTGTTGAAGGTCATAGAGTTGATATACAAACTTAAATGTGCAGATAAGCAGAAGATTTTGGGGTGGGAATATTCATACAAATAGAGCTGCTTTGTAAACTCAGTGGTCCAGATTTGACTCCCGCTGGAGGGCAAAAAAAAAATCAACCATAATGAGGTTCCACTGCACAGCGCCTTTCATCTCAATATAACTGAAATACAGTCAACTCCCGATATCTCCAACACTGATATCTCAAAGTATCTTCTTATATTAAAGAATATATTTCCTATTTTTACTTACATTTCAACTCCTGTAATCTCAAACTACTGATATCTCAAAGTAAATTTTCTGGTACCAGAAAATTTACTTTGAGATATCAGTAGTTTGGGCTGAAACTCCACTTCGAGATATCGAGAATATCCTATTTTTATTTACATGTCAACTCCTGTAATCTCAAACTACTGTTATCTCAAAGTAAATTTTCTGGTACCAGAAAATTTACTTTGAGATATCAGTAGTTTGGGCTGAAACTCCACTTCGAGATACCGAGGGTTGACTGTAGTACTGAAAGGGTAAAAAATCTGCAAGTCATCAACATATCCATGTATTTCTATAAACTTCCATAAGACTTGCCTCAGTGGCGTAGTTGGTCTTTCTATTTCAGTCTTTTTTAAGAAAAATAAGGGCACAAATTTTTCCCTGATATTTTTATCTTCAAATTCTTTGCTCCTCTTTTGCTCAATATTTAGATAAAACACTATCAACTAATTAACAATGCAACAGGAAAATGCCTTTGACAAAACTGATCTGAAAGTATAGACTTAAATTCGACTGCATCGTCATTAAGCCCTTGCAATTTCAATAAACCATAAATTCTTTGTACAAATGCTCTGTGTAAGTCTTCAATTTTGTTTTCAGCCAACACACCAAAGGAACAAATGGAAAACGAAGGTCAAAGATGAACAGTCTTTACATGAGACTTGTAAGGTGAAGGGTGAGGTGATCTTTAAGGTACATAGGTTCACCTCTAAGTTTTTCTGCCATTTTCTCCAAGTAAAACAACTTTTATTACCTCCTCTTTGCTTCCCTTGATCACAAACCTGATCTTTAAGGTCAACTCTTAAAGGAATGAATTTGCTCCTATAGAAGCAAATTCTTTTCTGTAAGAATTGATCCCTATTTTGGGGGAAGGCAAAAATGAAAATGGCTGAGTGCTTCTTTTTTGGGGGAAGGCAAAAATGAAAATGGCTGAGCGCTTCTTCTGAAAGTGTATCTATTTATCTTGAATTGTCTAACAATGGGGACCAGGGGCCATATTTATAAAACCACTTAAGTCGTTGCTATGCTGTTGCTAAGGCGAAATTTCTATGAAGGAGATTCCCTCAACTATGAAATTTTCTCTGGAGGAACAGTCTTTTTTAGACTGTTCCTCCAGAGCAAATTTCATAGTTGTAGGGAATCTCCTTTATAGAAACCCAGCCTTAGCAACAGCATAGCAACCACTTAAGTTGTTTTATAAATACGACCCCCTGAATCAAGCTAAACGCATAAATATGCTGGTATAGAGCTTCTCTGCTTCCAGCTAGGCATAAAACATAGCTTCTTGTTCAAATGTCAACTAATAATTGTTTGAAGAACTAGTTATTCATTATTGTTAGGTCTTGTTACTCGTTGAGGCTTTCGGCTTGCGGGAGGTTTTGGCTTTGCAAATTTTTTGGTGACTATGTCTTTCTTTGGATGAATTTCTTCATATATAAATTCTTCTGTAATTTCACTGGGATCGTCAACCTCACTCTGAAAAAAAAAACATCATAGATTATCTAACCCCATATGTCAGGAGTCCCCAATATAATTCTCTCTGACAATTTATCAAATACCCAAAGAAAAAGGGGAAACAATTACCACTTCTTTGAAAAGGAACAAAAGCTTATCACTAAATTATGAATAAATATTTCCACTGTCTGGAATTATTTTGATATATATTTTGTTATTTCTTCATTTGCTGAATTGGTATGCAACATGACTTGAAGTTTACTCAAGTCCTTGTTCCCCAGGCCATAAAAATGCAGACAGTCAGGCCATTATCACAGAACAGCTCCTCAGGCCGTTATCACAGAATAGCTACCTATCTGTCTGAATCCGGGTCAACTCGGCCTGGGGTCAACTCGGCCTGAGTCAACTTGGCCGGGTCAACTCGGTATGTATGTATGTATGTATGTATGTATGTATGTATGTATGTATGTATGTATGTATGTATGTATGTATGTATGTATGTATGTATGTATGTATGTATGTATGTATGTATGTATGTATGTATGTATGTATGTATGTATGTATGTATGTATGTATGTATGTATGTATGTATGTATGTATGTATGTATGTATGTATGTATGTATGTATGTATGTATGTATGTATGTATGTATGTATGTATGTATGTATGTATGTATGTATGTATGTATGTATGTATGTATGTATGTATGTATGTATGTATGTATGTATGTATGTATGTATGTATGTATGTATGTATGTATGTATGTATGTATGTATGTATGTATGTATGTATGTATGTATGTATGTATGTATGTATGTATGTATGTATGTATGTATGTATGTATGTATGTATGTATGTATGTATGTATGTATGTATGTATGTATGTATGTATGTATGTATGTATGTATGTATGTATGTATGTATGTATGTATGTATGTATGTATGTATGTATGTATGTATGTATGTATGTATGTATGTATGTATGTATGTATGTATGTATGTATGTATGTATGTATGTATGTATGTATGTATGTATGTATGTATGTATGTATGTATGTATGTATGTATGTATGTATGTATGTATGTATGTATGTATGTATGTATGTATGTATGTATGTATGTATGTATGTATGTATGTATGTATGTATGTATGTATGTATGTATGTATGTATGTATGTATGTATGTATGTATGTATGTATGTATGTATGTATGTATGTATGTATGTATGTATGTATGTATGTATGTATGTATGTATGTATGTATGTATGTATGTATGTATGTATGTATGTATGTATGTATGTATGTATGTATGTATGTATGTATGTATGTATGTATGTATGTATGTATGTATGTATGTATGTATGTATGTATGTATGTATGTATGTATGTATGTATGTATGTATGTATGTATGTATGTATGTATGTATGTATGTATGTATGTATGTATGTATGTATGTATGTATGTATGTATGTATGTATGTATGTATGTATGTATGTATGTATGTATGTATGTATGTATGTATGTATGTATGTATGTATGTATGTATGTATGTATGTATGTATGTATGTATGTATGTATGTATGTATGTATGTATGTATGTATGTATGTATGTATGTATGTATGTATGTATGTATGTATGTATGTATGTATGTATGTATGTATGTATGTATGTATGTATGTATGTATGTATGTATGTATGTATGTATGTATGTATGTATGTATGTATGTATGTATGTATGTATGTATGTATGTATGTATGTATGTATGTATGTATGTATGTATGTATGTATGTATGTATGTATGTATGTATGTATGTATGTATGTATGTATGTATGTATGTATGTATGTATGTATGTATGTATGTATGTATGTATGTATGTATGTATGTATGTATGTATGTATGTATGTATGTATGTATGTATGTATGTATGTATGTATGTATGTATGTATGTATGTATGTATGTATGTATGTATGTATGTATGTATGTATGTATGTATGTATGTATGTATGTATGTATGTATGTATGTATGTATGTATGTATGTATGTATGTATGTATGTATGTATGTATGTATGTATGTATGTATGTATGTATGTATGTATGTATGTATGTATGTATGTATGTATGTATGTATGTATGTATGTATGTATGTATGTATGTATGTATGTATGTATGTATGTATGTATGTATGTATGTATGTATGTATGTATGTATGTATGTATGTATGTATGTATGTATGTATGTATGTATGTATGTATGTATGTATGTATGTATGTATGTATGTATGTATGTATGTATGTATGTATGTATGTATGTATGTATGTATGTATGTATGTATGTATGTATGTATGTATGTATGTATGTATGTATGTATGTATGTATGTATGTATGTATGTATGTATGTATGTATGTATGTATGTATGTATGTATGTATGTATGTATGTATGTATGTATGTATGTATGTATGTATGTATGTATGTATGTATGTATGTATGTATGTATGTATGTATGTATGTATGTATGTATGTATGTATGTATGTATGTATGTATGTATGTATGTATGTATGTATGTATGTATGTATGTATGTATGTATGTATGTATGTATGTATGTATGTATGTATGTATGTATGTATGTATGTATGTATGTATGTATGTATGTATGTATGTATGTATGTATGTATGTATGTATGTATGTATGTATGTATGTATGTATGTATGTATGTATGTATGTATGTATGTATGTATGTATGTATGTATGTATGTATGTATGTATGTATGTATGTATGTATGTATGTATGTATGTATGTATGTATGTATGTATGTATGTATGTATGTATGTATGTATGTATGTATGTATGTATGTATGTATGTATGTATGTATGTATGTATGTATGTATGTATGTATGTATGTATGTATGTATGTATGTATGTATGTATGTATGTATGTATGTATGTATGTATGTATGTATGTATGTATGTATGTATGTATGTATGTATGTATGTATGTATGTAATGTATGTATGTATGTTATGTATGTTATGTTATGTTATGTTATGTCATGTTTATCTTATGTTATGTTATGTTATTTATGTAATGTAATGTAATGTAATGTAGTGTAATGTAATGTAATGTATGTATGTATGTTTGTATGTATGTATCAAAGTGCACTGTGCAAGTAATTATTGCCGACCGCTTGATTAATCACCTTTTAAACTAAACCTGCTTTAATTAGTATATTGATACATGAGTTATTTAGTGGGGATCTTTAAGCATTTAACACATTCCCAGCAAACATTCATTGGTGTGACGAATTACTCGCAAATATTCTTTAATTTGAAACAATATAAATGTTTGGTCATCGAGATTAATTACACTCTGGTGATCACAGATCACTTATAGAACTCATCTTTAGGGAAACGTTCGTAAGTAAGTACATATTGCTTTTCAATTTCTTGGAAAAATAAGGTTTTAACTGAACAATTCTATCCTCATAAAATATAGCATTGGCATTATTGTAAAATAACAGGCCGAGTTGACCCGACCAAGTTGACTTGAGGCCGAGTTGACCCAGGGGCCGAGTTGGTTACAGGCCGAGTTGACCCGTGACCATCTGTCTATTCTAGGTTTTAATAATATTTGGGAAACTTCTATTCATTTTCCAAACAAAAACATAAGATGAGCCGCGACACAACAAAACCAACAAAGTGGTTGTGCACCCAGCACAGACTCAGATCAGCCTGGGCATCTGCCCAGTCTGATCAGAGTCTTCCTGTCTGCATGGAGGTAGCTTGGACCCTTTGCTACTCTTTAAGTGCTCAGCAAAGAGACTGATGTAACTGGGCGGATGTCCAGGCTGATCGGAGTCTGCCCTGGGAGCACAACCACATTGTTGGTTTTCTGGTGCTGCGGCTCAATTATGTTGTCATTCCTCATTAGAACTATTTTGCAAAGGCAGTTCTGATGTGAGGCCTTCATATATTTTCTGGAGGAAAAAAAAAATCCAGTCTATCTTACAAGCTTGGAATTTCATAAGTACAGTAGACTGATTGCCCATATTTGGCTCTTACCTTTTTAGCAATTTCCAATCCTAGATGTTGTTCTATCTGATCAACAAGAGGATTTTTACAACTAGAATATAACATTCTCTCTTTTATAGGCGCTTTGTAACCCGGCATAGAATATATGAACACTGAAAATATAAATAACAAAATTGTCTGATGCAAAAAAACACAAAAAAAAAAACACAGGGAAGCACACAGGACAATAAAAGGAAATATAATAGAAATATGTATACCATATTTTTACACTGCACTTGCATCTATGTTTACATGTGCAACAAGTTCACCATTAAGAAATTTTGGCTAAACATGGGCAAAAAGTTCACCATTAAGAAATTTTCGCTAAGGTCAAACTAAAAGTTCATGATGTTCACAAATATATATGTTAGCAGTAGGACATTTACATTATTAATACTTCGTAAAAGTGGTAAATTTGTGGCATTTTAAGTCAGACCATAAAGCTAAGCACTAAAATCACCAACCATTAACAATTACAGTTTCTTATCCTGTGTCTATCCTCAACTCCAATACCGTATACACGATAATTTTTGCGGCTTCAAATTTTCGCGGTTAAGGGTCATAAACATAACTTCTTTTTCACTTGAGCCAGTTCTTTCATTAACCTGTAGCAGAGCCTGCCACAGGTTAAAGAAAGAACTGGCTCAAGTAAAAAGTACCAGCAATTACCAAAGCAAACAGAACTAAAATATATGAACATTGTGTCTACAGAAGATACTTTGTAAGGAAACAGGAAATTATTTCGCGATTTTAATATTCACGGTTTCTAAGTGACCGCGAAATACCGCGAAAAATGGAACACCGCAAAAATTACCTTGTATATGGTATCAGATCAGCTTTAACAAGCAGTTTTTGCTATGATATATGAGTACTTCAGTCTAGAAGATTTACTATACAAATTCTAAATTTTGGGACAGATAGGTGTGAGCAAACAGTGCAGACACATATCAGACTGCTCCACAGGAGCAGTCTGATCAGGGACTACATTGTTTGCCTTTATCCGCATCTTTTTGGGCATAATACTGTATTGCAAAACTAAACTGCTTTCTTTTCAGGACAATAATGATAATTTCCATAGGTTTCCTAATTTTTAAAATTGTTACAGAATGTGAAACTGCACAACTAGTCAACATATGTTCGGGTTACAGATACCTGCAACAGTTTTCTCATATGAGCCGCAACACAATGGAACCTACAAAGTGGCATGTGTACCCAAAGAAGACCAGATCAGCCTGGGTAGCCACTCAGTCTTATCAGAGTCTTCACCGTGCACTTAAAGTGTAGCTAAGGGTCCAAACTAGCTTCATGCAGACAGCAAAGCCTCTGATCAGACTGGGCAGATGCCCAAGCTGATCTGAATCATTGCAGGGCACACATGCAACTTTGTTGGTTTTGTCGTGTCCCGGCTCATATGTAGCCCATACAGGCATTGCCCTTTTATACTGATGCCAGCCAACCTGTGCACATCTTCAGTCTGGTCAGATTTTGTGCAGGTTGTTTTGGTTATGTGTAGTCAATTGTGATGTTAGACATGAAACAGTAAAATTTGCGCATTTTAACCCTATTGCACTCAGGGAGACCAAAATTGTATTGTATACAATTTCGGTCTTTCTGAGTGCAATTGAGTTATGGCCAGTTCAGGCATCTCTGATTCACATTTGTTATATGCAATGTCTGGTCATACCGTTTTAACCATAAATATTCGGGCACTGCCAAAGGCTCTAACCTATAGTCTTCACATTTGAACAAGCTTTACCTCAGAGAATGATTTATTTTTAAACTGTAGTTAGCTATTCTTAGGACATCTTTAATAAATATATATACTGTAAAAAATCTAAAGTTAGGAACCATTTGTTTTTACAATGGAGAAATGTCAAATAGATACAGATGGAATGGCAAAAATTGTAATCTTGATTGAATTGCTTCTAAAGGAGCAGTTTGATCTGGGTATGCACTGTTTGCTCAGACCTACCTGACCCAGTACTTAGAATCTTTATACAGTGGACCCTCTTTACAACAGCATTTGTTCCCAAACATTTTGCTTTCAAAGTGAATTTGCTGTGGTAAAGAGTACATATTTAGAACAATATAGCAATACTGTGCATATCAAAATGAAGTAATAAAGAATTTTGCTATTGTAATGAGTGCTGTTATAAAGAGGGCTGACTGTAGTAGTAAAGGGACTTATAAAACCTACCAGTACTTTCTGTATAGTCACCCTCATGTGTATGTTTATAGGTAAAAAGATGGTAGCTGCCGCTGTTAGTGGGGACACGAGACCTTATCCCTGATGCATTGAGTTCCCCTGAGTCTCCTAGAACCACTTTCTCTGATTCTATATCTAATCGCTAAAATGAGAAAATGTTATCATTAATATATTCTACACATATCTCTTACTTTTATTTGAATCTGCATACCGTATAATGGAAAATTTTTGTGTCGCCAAATTTTCACGGATTTGCCCCAAAAACATGAAGATTAATTTTTGTGGTTTTTAATTTTCACGGATGTGAATATCCACGAAAATAAAAATCATGTTTGTCCTGTAAAATATCGGCTTGACTGAAAATGAGAGAGAAATGTAATGAAAGTGTAATCACTATGTTATGAACAAATTTGTTTAGATAGCATCTGCTCCTTTTAGGTTTGGGAGGATACCCATCTTTTTTACAGAAAAGAAAAAAAAACAATAACTAGAAATGTTTTTCAGAAAAAACTGATGTCCCCCCACCAGCCCATTTCCCACCCCCTCTAATGAACAAAATGCCTGAACAAGTAAAATATCTAGGCAAGTTTGGGGAAAATCCATCCACTGGTTCTAAAGATATCCTACATAGATGACTATGACCTTGAAAAAGAGGTCAATGTCACCATAATCAAATCACCTCTTTAACTTGTCCGAATGATGTAAACATGCAAGTTTGGTGAAATTCCATCCATTGGTTCAAGAGATATCACTGGTACAAAAAATTGCCATCTAAGTCCTCCAGTGACCTTGAAAATGAGGTCAAGGTCATCAAAATCTAATCAGCTCTTAAATTTGTCCCAATGATGTATCCATACAAGTTTGGTGAAATTCCATCCATTGCTTCAAAGAATATAGTAGGAACAAGATATTGTCATGTAAGTCCTCCAGTGACCTTGAAAATGAGGTCAAGGTCACCCAAAACCTAATCAGCTATTAAACTTGTCCAAATAATGTATCCATGCAAGTTTGGTGAAATCCCATCCATTGGTTTAGGAGATATCACTGGTACAAGAGATTGTCATCTAAGTCCTCCAGTGACCTTGAAAATGAGATCAAGGTCACCAAAACCTAATCTCCTCTTAAACTTGCCCCAATGAAGCATCTATGCCAGTTTGGTGAAATTCCATCCATTGGTTCAGGAGATATAGTGGATACAAGAAAGTGTCATCTAAGTCCTCCAGTGACATTGAAAATGAGGTCAAGGTCACCAAAATCTAATCAGCTCTTAAACTTGTCCCAATAATGTATTCATGCAAGTTTGGTGAAATTCCATCTATTGGTTCAACAGATATCGCATACAAGAAATCTGTCACAGGGACACCGACTCCGACGCCCGGGATCCACACTGAAAACAATATGTCCCCCCTCATCTTTGGTGGGGGGACATAAAAAAGAACCTGTAAGATAGACATTTGTACAAATCAATGTTTAATATACAGAAACCATCAACTGAAATATGCGAGCAATTGATAGAATGGCTATTGTTCAGGATAAAAGTAAACAGAACTCACAGCCAATTAAAAGTATTTTAATTGCACTTGCATAATCAGGTACAAACCATTAATCAAGCGAAAGAAGTGACAGCCTGTAAAAAATTGTAATCATCTGCTAATTAGCAGCTAACAGAATTTCGCCGAAAACAATAGCTCTATAGCAACCTACTCTTAAGGTTTTCTGGAGTGCTTTGAATAGCATAAACCATATGTTTGGACGATTCAAATTTCTTATTGCTATTTTGTACAAATTTAGAGAATATTTTGCATACCGACCGCGAAATTCCGTGAAAATTAGGTGATGCGAAAATGTCCCATTATACGGTATATAAGGCTGAGGATTCATTTATATTTGAGGCAAGACAGGACAAAACCAACGATGTGGCACATGCAGCCAAAGGAAGACTCAGATTAGATTGGGCAACTGCCCAGTCTGATCAGAGTCTTTGCTGTTGGCATGGAGATAGCTTAGATCCTTAGCTACCTTTTTAGGGCAAGACTAAGACTCTGATCAGACTGGGTGGATACCTAAGCTGATCTGAGTGTTCTCTGGCGCACATGCCACTATGTTGGTTTTGTCGTATTGCGGCTCATTTAAGCTGGTTAGGTTTGATGGGGGAAAAACTAATGAGATTATGAATGGAATTACATACTCCAATAACCCTAAAATCATCAGCCCCTAATGCTTTCAACTGACAAGTCCTCTTTTATCTGGCCAAAATTCTTGAAATTACCCTAATGTGCTTAAGTATTGGGACACCTAAAATAATTAATTTTCCATTTGTCCCAAATGGAAAATTCATTATTTTTAGGTGTCCCAATATATACCCACATTACGGTATACAGTATTGTTAGCTTAACTAAGTTGTCAGTCAGTGATTTGTTAAGTCTTCTAGGATGTATAAAATCAATTATGCTTATACTTTTGGGGGAACATTTTTGGGGAGCAAAAAACAGCAGTGATTTTGCAAAAATTGTTTTTGAAAATTTAACATCTCATTTACTAACAACGTTGTTAATTTTGAACAACTGGGCCCAACCTTGTAGGGGCATGAGTGAGTGAGTGAACACGGGTTTAACATCTTTCCAACAAGGAGATCATATGGAGACAGGACCTTGGTTTAAAGTCTCATCCGAAAGACCGGAGAAGCCGGGGATCTATCTTGCGACCCCTGGATTGGTAGTCTGAAATGTTATCCACTACACTACAGCTGCTCCTGTAGGGGCATGAAGGACTTACAGGCTCATAAAGAGACATAATACAATATTATATTTATTGTGTCCTCATAAAGTCACAAAAACTGAAGGACTTACAGGCTCATAAAGAGAAATAATACAATATTATATTTATTTTGTCCTCATAAAGTCACAAAAACCTACCATATACTTACCAGTTGAACATAAGTAATAGCACCTTCTTTTAAATCATGAAGTTTATGGATGGCATCGTCAGTAAGTGGAAATGCTAAACCTGTAATTGTTTGATGTTTTGTATCTACACCTACATCAGCCCGAACCTGAATCAAAACATAGGTGAAATTCTTTGCATGAACAATGAACCAAAATATCCTAAAGTGCTGAATTATTGGGACACCTAAAAACCATTAATTTTCCATTTGGGACACCTATAACATTTAATTTTCCATTTGAGACAAATGGAAAATTAACGGTTTTAGGTGTTCCAATACTTGAGCACTTAAGGGTGCACCTAATATTCCCTATACAAAACTGCAGCACTTGCCACATCTTGCATAATTATTGCAAAAGATATGCCTGAACAAGTAGATCCAGATCAAAGAGAAACAGAGTAGATCCAGATCAAAGTACTCTCTAGAAGAAAGGGGCAGCAACTCTGCCATTTTGCTGTATGCATCCCATTTCAAAGAAAGTCAACTCTTAAAGGAAATTTGTTCCCCTCCAAGAGCAAATTCTTTCCTTTAATTGTAGACTCACTTTTTACAGGGTTTTGTCACCCTGTGAAGCAAACAAGAAGTCAAAAACATTGTCTCACATTAGGTGGTGAAAAACATGAGGATCTTTTCATTCTCACTAGTACAGGAATGTTTAAGGTATATAGATATTAATGCTCACTGCAGTAATTTGCTATACAATTTACATATTTAAACTTTTCCTCAGCATAAAATAAGGTGAACTCAGCCAGTATAAGATTTTTTTTTTCTCCTAGATCACTGTCTAAGCTGAGGCCTTTGACTTTCTTTGTCAACAAGCATTAGCTCCTATATTAGACCTAAACGATATAACATTAAAATTAAAATTTTTCCACCATGTGCACGTGACAAAGACTGTCAGGGATGCACTAGCTGCTATGCTGTGTTTGTCTAAAATCTAAAGTAAAGTGGTATACTTTCAGGGGAAACAACTGGAATATTTTTATTTCTGCCTCCTTTCTCAATGGGGGTCAACTCTTTGGTACCGCAAATAAATAAGTCCTCCAGAAGCATTTTCTCCTCTAGGAGCAAATTCTCTCTTTCAAAAGGAGAATGACTCTTATTGGAAAAGTTTTTCCATCTAAAGCTGCTAACAGGATGTAACAATAGTAGTTGTCTCCTTTGAAAAAAAAGGAGGTTATCCATTCACCCAAGTGTGGTTATAACGGCACTCCTAAGTAGACACTGTCTTGAGGACTACAGGTCTTTGTAATACAGGCCAACTTCGATATCTCGAATTCCAAGGGAATGGAGAAACCACTTCGAGTTTTCCAAAGTTCGGCAAATTGTGACGTCACCAAAATTTTTGTTCTATACATGTACAATATCTTAACTTTCGTAGAATCAGTATTTCTACAAAACGTGTGCAGCACGAACGTAGTAAAACTGTTTCTACTGAAAATGGAATTGTTACTAATAGCCCGCATCAAAGAGCGCCGCTCAACACTGTTCAATCAATTAAATTTCAAAGGCGCCTAATTGACTGAACTTTCCAATCGAACGCACCTGACCTGTGACGTATACGCGGTTCAATGTCAATTAACTTACACACAAAAACAGCTGATCAACAAAACAATCTCTGCATCGTTTCACGCAATCATTGGATAATTATGGGATAATTTGGGATAATTGATTGAACTGCGATCAATTAAAGACAATTGTTCGGTAAATCATTTTTCATTGTTATTGTTCGATGTTTGTACCAATTTGCTTAAAGACAAAAATATGCAGGTTTTTCATTACCGCAAAACGTCTACACAAAATGGCCGTCATTTTCTTTCCGTCGTTTCGGCGATCTTTTTCTGAATACACATTTTGACTTCGCCACAAACAGTGGTAAAACACATGGAAAGTGTCGGAGGGGAATCAAAAATCACTTTGATACAGCAGTGTTTTCGTTATAAGCGAGTTCGACACAACGGAGGTCGAAATGCAATATTATATAGGGGGGAATGTTCGGGAATGGGAGATCACTTCGACACTAGCAGGGTTTTCGAGATAAGCAAGTTTGACACAACGAAGTTGGCCTGTATCATGCTTAAAGATAATGGAAAACTAGACAGATATCTGAAAACCCTATTTGATAAGCACTTAAATACATCAAAAAGAATTAAGACAAAAGTGGATGTGATGTACATGCAGAAACATAGCAGCAACATGTTTTTTTGGAGAAATAGAAAACTGTACTAAAGATCATTAAACCCTCGTATCTAGACTTTCTGAGCTGTTTCACAGTGGCATGCTGTGTTAAAGATGTGGCCAATACAGATAAATACAGAAAGATGATTGTTCACAAGTCCAATGGAACAGAATTCAGACAGATCTTAGAACCAAGTTCTGTGAAGCTGTCAAACAGAAATGAACCAAATCATGTAACTTCCAACAAAGTGGCAGTTTTGTCATGTGATATTCAGATCATACGTATCGTTTACACTGAGTCTATAGAGGCTCACTGTTGGCTGTATGGTTTGAGCCAATTCAAGAGATGGCTAATGTGACAAGTCAAGGCTCTGAATAGACTGCACTTAAGTGCTGTCACATAGTTTGAAATCACATGAAGTGGCTCAAATATAGTCCAAGACAATCTAAAACAAACTTACATATGGTCCCATTGCCTAGAAGTAAATCTTTCTTTTCATTATTTCATGCTCCATACATCCATTAAGAAAGGGGCTTCATTAGCTGCATGTAATTAGAAATCTTGTTATTTACTTTCTTGTAACCTTTTACATGTACCATATTAATCCTATTAAATGCCCCGGGTGTTGCATTTTACAAAAGGGGGGGTGGGGGGGGGGGGGGGGGGGGTTATTTAGAGCCGAAAGTGTAGTAAATCAGCCACTGCCAAAATACCTCTAATAAGCAATATAAAGGGGATGAGTGTACTTTCAGAGGAAGCAATTCTACTATTTTTTTGCCTCCCTCCTCAGTAGGGGTGAGCTCTTAAAGGAAAGAATTCGCTCCTCTAGATGCAAATTCTTTGTTTTAAGAGTAGACCCCTTTTCAATGAGCTACCTCATCCAGAGAAGCAAAAGGGAATTAATAACGAAGAATATAAGATCATATTCGGAAAAGAGACAGGGGGAGTTTATTAAAGCAGATGCATTTAATAAGATTAATACGGTACATAATTCATCTTCCCTAAGTCCTTTAAATGTGCAAAATGAGATGAATATCAAACTGTACATCAGCCTGAGACAGTTCTACTGGGAGGAGAGGTGGAAGGCAGGTGGGAATTGTTTCAGAACTATCATCAAATCCTTTCTTTCTCTAAGAATTTTTAGCATGATATCTCTGCATATATTTTTCAAACTAATCTCTAAAACAAGCTTTCCTGGTTGCCAAAATACGACAACAATGTAATACATACCTCTGTTTGTTTGATCATGGCCAATTCTTCCTCGGCAAACGTGAGTGGTGCCGGAGCTTCCTGAGACACTAAATGTTTCTTATAACCAGAGAGGCTCACATCAGTCTAAAATATGAAAATTCACACTTTTTTTTAGTGTTTCCCCATTCAAATATGGAGGATCTTACACAAAATATGAAACGATCCTTCGGCCAATCAAACATCAGAAAAGCAAATCTACCAAACTAGCTTCCCACAAAAAAGAAAGGACAACATTTTCAGCTCAGGGTGCTCCCCAAGATGTATAAAAATGGATGGAAATTCATTTTTATTTCTCTTTCAGTTTTACAACATAGCAGATGACAATAGGATGATAATAAAAGAATGTGTGCAATGGAACTCTACAGTGTCTAGGACTCTGCAGCTGGTGACAGTCAAACCACTAGCCCAATAAGCCAGCACTTATTGCACTACTGATGCTTCTAAAGATGTAGACCCTTCAACTTTCTTTGCTGGTAAAATATCAGAACAAATAATTTGATACAACCATTAATATTGCTTTGGCCATGTAAGGAAGAGGTATGATTTACGTCAGTGACACAAAATATTGTGAATCAAAACACCTAGTTTTAATCAAAAGTTAATGTTATGAAAATATAAATGCCTTGATATTATTAAAATTATATATGTCCTCATTAATTTCATTCTAATTGTTTCATGTTATTCTCTTCTGTTACCATGGAACTGCTAAACATCAGCATTATCCCCTACAAATGACAAAGACTGGCAGACGCCATAAGGTCTGGGACCAGAGAATTTACTTTGAGATATCAGAAGTTTGAGGTGACCAGAGTTGAAATGTAGATAAAAATAGAAAATGTATCAAAACTATATTTGTTGATATAAGAGGTACTTTGAGATATCAGTATTTGAGATATTGAGAGCTGAGTGTATGAATCTGTTAATCACTGCAAATCAAGCAATCAAAAATGCAGACTTCTAATCTGCCTATCAGTGCTCAAGATAGGAGGCACAAAAACTCACCGGAACTGTGCCAAACACTTCCTCCTTGATCTGACCTCCTCCAAACTCTTGTTTCAATGTGGCCCTGGTAGCTGCATATAACATCTTCTGACGGACCTGTTAATGTATATGAAATCAAAACATGACATGTTTCAGTGGTAAAAATATTCTATGAAACACAAACAGAGCAACCAGTCATGTGAAATTATCCAGGCTGGTGTCAAAAAGTTCTGTTTTGCCCAGAAGCCTGGAATTATATTTCAAAGCTTCAGTTTTTTAATGTTTTCTTCTATCTTTTCATTAATTGGTGAACTTGAATATGGTGAAACTCGGCTATTTAAATGGTCTTCAAGGCTTCCACAATGGTTCTGTTTAATGTTTACATTGGTTGTTTTCTAGAAATTAGTGCCCTCTTGCTATAAAACATACAGGTTCTTCATGATACCTGGACTGTAGATGCTTGATAGGGCCATTCTGATAAAACTGTGTATAATTTGTTGGGGTTCTGAAGGAATACCAGAGACAGACAGTTCTAGATAGTAGTGGTACTTACGGGTGAGAAATCTGGGGACCAAGATATGAAGATATATGTATAACCTAGACTGTTTTTCTCATCTAATCTGTACAGAAGATAACATGGCTGCTGTTCATCTAGATGAGCTAGAACTAATTTATCATAATCTAGTAATGGTTGAGGAAATAACAATCTAAGATGACTGGATATAGATTCAAGGAAAGCAAACCCTACCATTTCCTCTTTTGCATCCATTCTCGATAGGGGTTACCATGGTCAGCCTAGAGCTTTCAGACAGGGAGTCGTTTTGCGACATTTTCTGGACTTTAGCGAGAAGTTTTGGTCCAAAGCTTGGATTTCCCTATATGTTCTATACATTTTCACTTCTCCCTCAGTTCAAAATAGGGAGAAGTCAGCCAGCAAAGGGAGACTATTTCTCCCAAATCGCCCTTTAGGCTGAGCCCTGGGTAACAGTGTATCTCTTAAAGAACAAGAATTTGCTCCTCTAGGAGCAAATTCTTCACTTTAAGAGTACACCCATTAGTTGCAAGGGCTATGTTGACCAGGGAAACAAACAGAATGTTTTAGAAGTTGTTCAGTGCTCCAGATAAGAAGGGGTAAAAAAGATAATTTAGGGATAATTAGCCATATTTCTCCATAACAACATATTTTGTGACCCATCATTAGAACCGTCTCGTCGAGACGGTTCTAATGAGGGGTCACAATATATGTTTTCGTTGAGAAATAAGAAAAATTATCTTTGAATTATCCTCAATACCCCCTCTTATCTGGAGCTCTGGTTGTTCCCCTTTTAACTAATGGCAGAAAATCATGCAGGTGTACCCATCCACCGTAACAGAGAGTTAACAAAATTTTACATGAATTGTCTCCAAATTATCAACAAATATGCACCTTATATGGAAATCTGAAAACTGAAATATTTTCTTTTTCTTGAAAATAGGCTTGCAGTAGGACCTTTTTAGACTGGAACCTCATTTTGGGGATATTTGCAAACAGTGCAGACCCAGTTAAGACACCCCAGAATGCAGCATCTGATAAGGGTCTACACTCTTTGCTTACATGAATTTCTATGTAAAACGAAATACAAATAAAAATGTCCACCAGAAGACACCCCTAACTCATCTAAATGATTAGGATGGATAAATCCACTGGTAAAAAAGGTTTAAAATCAAGCTTACAGAATTACTAGTACTTGAGAAACAGTTCAACTGACTTTATTTTGACTTCAGTTTCCTTCAAAAGTGGATAAAAGTCCATTCCAATAGAACTAAGGTTGAAAAACCTCTTATCATGCTTATCAATCAAAAATAGTTTAAAAATTTTAACTATTTGCCAAATGCTGTGGCAGCTTTTTTCAAATATTTCAATTCCAAGTACTTCAGTTTGAGAAAACTTGACAGGGCAGCTTCAACAGACAAGTGCCTTTTACATAAGCAGTTTGTCATTAAGTTATAAAGGATACCCTGCTCCCAAGTACCATCTGGTGGGTCACTGTGGGCAAGCTCTAACTTTTCTGGAAACAAAAAATAAAGAACTTTAAGTTTTATCTGAAAAAAAAAAACAAAAAAAAACAACATGCAGACTTAACATAATTTTTAGGTCAAAGTGCAATTCATCCAGCAGCTCTATTTAACATTACCTGACAAGGGATAAAGCCATAAATCATATATGAGCCGCAACATGAGAAAACCAACAAAGTGGTTGTGCACCCAGCAAAGACTCAAATCAGTGCGCATACGCCTAGTCTGATCAGTCTTCGCCTAGCGCTGAAAGGGTAGCTTAGGGTCTAAGCTACCTCCATGTGGACAGCGAAGACTGGGCGCATGCCCAGGCTGATCTGAGTCTGCACTGGGCACACAACCACTTTGTTGGTTTTGTTGTGTCATGGCTCATATATATACAGTGTATTAAACTGTCTCCATTTGTAAGATATAGACTTCCTTTAATCGATATCGGGTAAATCAGTAGTGTCTTCAATGACCACCCAGGTTCAGAAGCTTATCATCCGATTCTCACCATTATTTGAGCCGCGACACGAGAAAACCAACAATGTGGTTGTGCGCCCAGTGCAGACTCAGATCAGCCTGGCCATCCGTCCAGTCTGACCAGATCCTTCGCTAAGCACTCAAAGGGTAACTAAGGGTCTGAGCTACCTCCATGCGGACAGCAAAGACTCTGATCAGACTGGGCGGAAGCCCAGGCTGATCTGAGTCTGCGCTGGGTGTACAACCACATTGTTGGTTTTCTCGCGTCGCGGCTCATTTAATATAAGAACAGTAGACAAGGGAATCTGGGACAATTTATGCTCCTCTTCAAATTGGAGAATGTGCCAGTTATATACTAGTTCCCTTCAGCTTTATGGGGAACACTGCTATATAACAACTGGATGAAACAAAAAGAAGAAACTAATTTGTGATATTTCAGGGGCTAGCCTAGAGTTCTCTCAGTCTGACAGGGAGAATTTGTAGGACATTTTCTGAATTTCGGGGAGAAGTTTTGTCCCAAATTTTGGATTTTCTATATGTTTGATACATTTTGACTTTTCCCTCAGCTCAAAATAGGGAGAAGTCAGTCAGCTTAGGGAGACTAGTTCTCCCACTTCTCCCTCTAGGCTGGGCCCTGTATTTCTTGTCAATTCTGTATAAAAACATATGCCTCATCACTGCAGTCCACATGAAAGGACACAGCACATATTTTCAATGAAAAATAAGAAAAAACAAGACCTGTCACAGGAACAGGATAGCTCGCCTGACAGCACCTTGCCCATCAGTAAAAAACTTTGACGTCAAACTTTAACATTTTGCTAACACCGACACCAACGCCAACGGCAGTACAACAGCTCTTCCTGAACTTCGTTCAGGCGAGCTAATTATCCCATAATTAACTGACATATACTCCCTCTTAAAGCATTCAGCACTATGTAATATTTCTTAAATCTTTAGGGTTGTCCCACCATGGCTCTTACCTCCAATAAATTCCAAAAGGTGGCAATAGACTTGAGGTGTGTGTCAAGGCCAGGGTTTTCCCGGACTCAAGATTGAGAGTCTCAGACCCCCAAACTAGTGTCTGGGACTCCCAGAAAAAAAATCTGTGCATCCACTGAGGCTCCCAAAACAAAATCCAAGTCCCAATTCAAAGTGATGAATTCTTATAAAATTATATCATTCTTGGCATAATACAAAGTAATGATTTTCAAAATAAAGTATTTATGAAATTCTGATATTTGATTGGGACATTTTACAACTTTTTTCTGAATACAGGACCCTTTATTTCTGGCATTGGAGTTTGGACTCTTAAAAAATTGGTATGGGGGTCCCAAAAACTCCTTAAATACAAGGCCGAGGGAAAACCTTGCAAGGCTGAACCTGTTAAACAATTTCAAAGCTCAAACTGAACCAACTTTACTACTATATGAGCCACAACACAAGAAAACCAACAAAGTGGCTGTCCACCCAATGCACACTAAGATCAGCCTGTGCATCTGCCCAGTCTGATCAGAGTCTTCCCTGTCGGCATGGAGCTAGCTTAGACCCTTGGCTACCCTGTAAGAGCCAAACAAAGACTCTTATCAGACTGGGCGGATGCCCAGGCTGATCCAAGTCTGCGCTGGGTGCACAACCACTTTGTTTTCTCGTATCACGGATCATATGTTTACATGATGTACATACCATCAAGGATAGCAATCTTCATCAATCTAGTGCTGCCATCACGAGCCCCAGCGAAAAAACTTTTCAAGTCATCAG
This sequence comes from Ctena decussata, assembly GCA_963989385.1. Taxonomy (NCBI): domain Eukaryota; kingdom Metazoa; phylum Mollusca; class Bivalvia; order Lucinida; family Lucinidae; genus Ctena; species Ctena decussata. Next base: position 5,727,558 of record OZ022507.1, on the reverse strand, counting down.
ATGCTGAAAAAAGAATATACCAGAGTTAGTGATATAGGTAGGGGCTGACTCTTGCGCATAGCAAATGAAACAAAACTGCTCAGTGTTTTTCAGTGAGACTTCAGAGGCATTTGTAGAACCTAAATCTTACTGGAAAACAGGAAGAAATCTGAGAATTTATTAACATCAAAATTCAACTTTTTCTACTTTCTCAATCTGTAAATTCAATCAGGAATGCCTAGTGTTTCTCCCAGCCCTTTTAGCATGGCGATGCGCTTTTCCCCAGAGCCATGCCCTATTCCAATGTCATGCCCTTTTTGCACCAACTTCACCCACAAGAAGATACTATTATGCACATGTGTATTCACAGCATCAATTGTTTTGACAAGTAAACAAACACTTCAGTTGTCTGTTGACATTTATCCTGTTATTAAGTTGCTAAGAAACTCACTGACCCATGAAAATACCTGGCTTTTTGATCTGCTGAGTGTTGGTAAGGGAAACGGTACAAACGTGCGAGTCTTTGTTGCTTGAAAAAGGAGCCAATACTTCCCCCTGTTTCACAACTACACCAATCAACATTCTCAATACATTCAGAGACTTTAGTTTTCACTGTTTTTAGATTCCCTGGGATTCAGAGACTTTAGTTTTCACTGATTTTAGATTCCCTGGGATTCAGAGACTTTAGTTTTCACTGTTTTTAGATTCCCTGGGATTCAGAGACTTTAGTTTTCACTGTTTTTCAGATTCCCTGGGCTTCTTAGACTGTAACAAACTCTGATAAGAATGCACAGATGTGCATACTGATCGGTGTCTTCACTTGTCACTTACTCTGCAAGGTATATTTTTCACTGATACCTACTTAAATTTGGGTAAAACAGTCATGAACTTTGATAATTTATGGTACAAAAACATTGTATATATTTTGATATTTCTGTCTTGTGCATGGGGATTTTTGTGTCAGAAACAAAATTTGAACATTTTTATATACACTTTTAACAGGCCTGAGTACCCTAAAACAAAACTCATTTGTATATGAAAGATAGGAAGAGGATAAAAAAAAAATGAAATAGAAATAAATAGAAATTTAAGGGAGACAACACAGCATGAGATCTTGAGTAGCTTTATTCTGTGCCAGACTGTATTTTTTAAAAGCTACAAAAATAGTGATAATAATAACAGTAACTAATAAATAAATCAATGAATAAGAACAATAAGAATATTATATAATAATACTTAATAAAAATAAATTACAACTAGAAAATGTGTTTATGAAACACTATGCCCCCAACCATATGCTTGCCTCTAAAGAAGGTTCATCCAATACTGCTTGTACCTTTGTACCATAGGCTTCAATGCACAACGTCAAAAAAGGGGCTTAACTCAGTCAAAAATTCAAGATTTTTTTTTTCAAAAGTTAATCAGGTCACCTACACCTTGGGCAATATCTTCCTGCAAAAAATCATGATCCTAGCATCACGGGTTCTCCAGATATTTTGTTCACAAGGTTCCATAGTCTAACAATGCATTAAGTTGAAAAAGGGGCATTACTCAATCATAAATTCACAATTTTTATTCAAAAGTTAATCAGGTCATCTACACCTTAGACAGTACCTTCCTGCATAAAATCATGCTCCTAGCATCAGGGGTTCTTGAGATATTTTGTTCACAAGGTTCCATAGGCTTACAATGCACTAAGTCAAAAAAGGGGCATAACTCGGTCAAAAATTCACGATTTTTTTTCAAAAGTTAATCAGGTCATCTACACCTTGGGCAATGTCTTCCTGCAAAATTACATGATCCTAGCATCAGGGGTTCTCCAGATATTTTGTTCACAAGGTTCCATAGACTAACAATGCATTAAGTTGAAAAAGGGGCATAACTCAATCATAAATTCACAATTTTTTTTCAAAAGTTAATCAGGCCATCTACACCTTAGGCATTATCTTCCTGCAAAAAATCATGCTCCTAGCATCAGGGGTCTTGAGATATTTTGTTCACAAGGTTCCATAGGCTTACAGTGCACTAAGTCAAAAAAGGGGCATAACTCGGTCAAACATTCACGATTTTTTTTCAAAAGTTAATCAGGTCATCTACACCTTGGGCAATGTCTCCCTGCAAAATTACATGATCCTAGCACCAGGGGTTCTTGAGATATTTTGATCACAAGGTTCCATAGACTAAGTTGAAAAAGGGGCATAACTGTAATATATGACCGGCAAAAAAAAGAAAAAATACAGGTCTGCTTATTTTTAACGTACATGCCACATATAAAATTTCAAGATCCTAGCATAAGCTGTTCTTGAGTTTCCCACCTGCCAAAAAGCGTTACGGACGGACAGACGAACGAACGGACGGACAGGCCCAAACCAATATGCCCCCTCAACTTCTCCGAAGTTGGGGACATAATAAAAATAAGGATATTAAAATGTTTTAGACTATTATGTCTATTTAACTTTAAAAGTAAAAAAATAGGAAAAAAATATGGACGGGCACTCGGCACCAGGTGTGTGCAACTATAGTTACATACAACAGAGCCATTTGGGGAACGTTGTTACGAGAATTGAAACAGAATAGAACGGATTAAAATAAAAACAGAATAGGGAAAAAGCACTACAACACACAAAAAACAAAAATAAAATAAAATAACAAGTCGCCCAAGGGCAACGATCGCTCACCTGTATATGCTCAATTTATATAAAATTGGTAGTACTACAGTCCCAGTTGCTAGATACCAAGTTTCAAGGCAATTGGCCCAGTGGTTCTGGAGAAGAAGATTTTTCAAGGTTTTTGCCATTATATGGGCATGGTGGTCATCTTGGTCATGTGAGTGGACCGAATATATAAACTTTGTTTCCCGCTTTGCCTGAAGGCTGCATTTGAAATTAAATTGAAATCTGCCCAGTAGTTTCAGAGGAGAAGTCCTTTAAAAATGTTGACACATTACAGACAAACGACCTTTAGCCAAGATAACTAGATCCATATATGGGCATGGTGGCCATCTTGGTCATGTGACCCAGACCCCGGGTATAAACTTTCGTTCCCCCATCCCACTGAGACTCCATATGAAATTTGGCTTCAATCGGCCCAGTGGTTTCAGTGGAGAAGATGTTTGAAAATCTTGATGACGGATGGTCTGACGGAATGACCTTGACCATTAGTGACATAATATCTTCATCTGGTCATTTAGTCAACCATGTATACCAAGTATTGTACCTAATACTTAAATAGTTTCTGAGAAATCCACTGTTTAAGCGTTTTCCCATATAAAAGCCTAACGTACCAAAGTTGACCATCCCGTAAATTAGGTCAAGGTCAACGCGAGATCATGATTTGTATAAAATATAATGGGCCTGCATGCCCGATGCTACATACCAAGTTTCAAGGTCATAGGCCTTTTGGTTCTGGAGAAGAAGATTTTTGAAGGGTTTTTACCATATATGGGCATGGCGGCCATCTTGGTCATGTGACCTGGACCAAATATATAAACTTTCGTTCCCCCATCCCACTGAGAGTCCATATGAAATATGGCTTCAATCGGCCTAGTGGTTTCAGAGGAGAAGATGTTTGAAAATCTTGACGACGGATGGTCCGACGGAATGACCTTGACCTTTAGTGACATAATATCTTCATCTGGTCATTTAGTCGACCATGTATACCAAGTATTGTACCGTAGACTTAAATAGTTTCTGAGAAATCCACTGTTTAAGCGTTTTCCAATATAAAAGCCTAACGTACCAAAGTTGACCATGCCGTAAATTAGGTCAAGGTCAACGCAAGGTCATGATTTGTATAAACTTTGATGGGCCCGCATGCCCGATGCTACACACCAAGTTTCAAGGTCATAGGCCTTTTGGTTCTGGAGAAGAAGATTTTTGAAGGGTTTTTACCATATATGGGCATGGCGGCCATCTTGGTCATGTGACCTGGACCAAATATATAAACTTTTGTTCCCCCATCCCACTGAGACTCCATATGAAATTTGGCTTCAATCGGCCTAGTTGTTTCAGAGGAGAAGATGTTTGAAATCTTGACGACGGATGGTCCGACAGAATGACCTTGACCTTTAGTGACATAATATCTTCATCTGGTCATTTAGTCAACCATGTATACCAAGTATTGTACCGTAGACTTAAATAGTTTCTGAGAAATCCACCGTTTAAGCGTTTTCCCATATAAAAGCCTAACGTACCAAAGTTGACCATGTCATAAATTAGGTCAAGGTCATCACAAGGTCATGATTTATATAAATTATGATGGGCCCGCATGCCCAATGCTACATACCAAGTTTCAAGGTCATAGGCCTTTTGGTTCTGGAGAAGAAGATTTTTGAAGGGTTTTTACCATATATGGGCGTGGCGGCCATCTTGGTCATGTGACCTGGACCAAATATATAAACTTTCGTCCCCCCATCCTGTTAAGGCTCCATATGCAATTTGGCTTCAATCCACCCAGTGGTTTCTGAGAAGAAGATGTTTAAAATTGTGGACGCCGACGACGCCGACGCCGACGACGGACCAAGTCTATACTATAAGCTCACCTTGACAGGTGAGCTAAAAAATACAGAGAGCAGATGGAAATTCTTTATGTATTATCATCAGATGCAGACTCCAGTGTTAGAAATAAGCAATTGCCCACTTGCCCGACATGGGCTAAATTTGCTGGGGGCAAGCTGATAGTCTTGGAAGGTTGCCCCCTGGACAACCTGAAATTCTGGGAGATAGTTTCATGTATTTTTTGAAGTTTTGCATTAGAAGTTTGAAACCCACCAATATGGTGTTTTGATGGAGGAAAATGAAAAGAAGTGCAGTCAAAGTAGCACAGTGAAAATGATTAGGCAGCTGTGATCAAAACTTTTAGTCAATTATCTTGGATGTTAATGTATTCATGCTAAGTGTCTAGAAAGGGAGAGCATTTTTGGACTATGTTTACTTGTGTGACTTCAGTAGAATATACCATGAAAGTGGTTTAATTGCAATGAGATACAGAGGGGAGGGTGGGGAGGGGATCTCGGAAGTTCATGTATTCATGCTATGTGTCTAGAAAGGGAGAGCATTTTTAGACTATGTTTACTTGTGTGATTTCAATAGAATATACCATGAAAGTGGTTTAATTGCAATGAAATAGAGGGGGGGGGGGGGGGGGGGGGGGGGGGGGGGGCAAGCTGAAATCTTCTGGGGCAAGCTGAAATTCATTTTAGGCTGCCCCTCGGGCAAGTTGTTGTCTGGGCCTTATTTCTAACACTGAGACTCTAATGTAATGTGGACATTAAATTTTGCTTCATACCATGCACTACATCTCAAGATAAAAATGCTCCTGCAGCTAACAAAATAAGTATGGTAATTTATTACAAGAGTTATTATAAGATTATGCTTTATTAGCAGCATTAATTTCTATAAGCTAATATCAAAATAAAATTGTGACCTTATTATGAAAGCATATATACAACTGCCATTTATGCAAAGATCCACACGCTAAAGTGCCCATTTCTGAAAAAAAATATCAAGCTCTTTTTTTCATTTCTTTGGAAACACTAAATGCCATATAGCATCAGTGGTAGCCAAAGGCAGCTACTGGTAACCTTTTTAAAGTCCTTTATGCCTCTCTACCCCTCTGAGAGGGAAGGCAGTTGATTTTTCCATAATTAATTCTAACTGTGAGTCTTTTGGTCCTTTCCTAACAGGACTAAAAAGTTTCTAGTATGGATTTAGGAATGCCCTATGGAGGTAAGGTTGTGGTTTTCATATTAGACCATGTGGCAGAGTATTGGACAAATATAGCTATCATGCAGGTGGCCTGGGTTCAATTCCCAGCTAGCATTTAGGTCCTTTATGAGTCAATTAAATCTTAGCACCTACTTTGGATATTTCAAGCCCCTTGTTGACCAGTGCAGGTATCTTAAAACCATGATTTTGAACATTGTTTTACTGATTTTAACTGTACAAAAGAACCTCCCAGCAGAATGTTTTCAAGTTGTTCACAGTGTGGCCAAGCACAGGCGTTCGGTACATTGCAAGTTAGAGGGGGTCAGGACATAAAGATATAATAAGACAAGGTTACTAACTCTGCATGGGCCTTTCTAGGGGTTACTGGGTTTAACAAGCTAATTTGGATCACTCAATCATTTTTATGAATCCCTTTTTTGCCTTATGTCTCTTGAACATACTGCTCTTATGTACGAAACATGCCTTTTCTTTTGGCTTCAAACTGTTCTCGAGTAATTCACCAGACGACCCCACTTTCACGTTTGCCAGCACGATGTTGGCCAAGAAAAGAATGCTTTGTTTCACTACTGCACGCGCTCATCCAGGCGCTCTGCCATTAATCTGATATGTGAACGACGAAAAACAACTGAAACCATTTTCATTTACCAGCTAGTACAACTACTAGTTTCTTCCTGGGTGTCGCTACAAGATTTGTTTATTTTTCGTTTTCTGTCAGATGCAAATGTCCGCCATGACACCGTTCATCGAAAACAACCGAACATATCCGAATAAAAATCGCTTGTGTATCCCTTTTTTGATTGGATAATGGAAAACAGTACTGGTTCTCGGTTTTCTGGCATTTCTGCGATAGCGGAAAACCAGCGAAATCTCGCGCCATCTGTCAAGAGCAAAAATAAAGCTCGATGACAAACGAAGACTTGCGGTTGATTTTGCTGTTTCTGATCACAACTTTTTATTGTTGGGCGAGGCTGGGAATCGGGAAAAAATGTCTATTTCAGTTTGTTTTAGTTCTCAATTTCACCGCGGAAAAAATCTTGTTTACATTGGTTACGGAAATTTTACTGGACAGCATTCTTGGCCAAAAGCAATGCCGCTCTCAATGTGTCACATGAGAGCTCATTCGGATATCCATAAAACGGTGTCATGGCGGACACTTGCATCTGACAGAAAACGAAAAATAAACAAATCTTGTAGCGACACCCAGGAAGAAACTAGTAGTTGTACTAGCTGGTAAATGAAAATGGTTTCAGTTGTTTTTCGTCGTACACATATCAGATTAATGGCAGAGCGCCTGGATGAGCGCGTGCAGTAGTGAAACAAAGCATTCTTTTCTTGGCCAATATCGTGCTGGCAAACGTGAAAGTGGGGTCGTCTGGTGAATTACTCGAGAACAGTTTGAAGCCAAAAGAAAAGGCATGTTTCGTACATAAGAGCAGTATGTTCAAGAGACATAAGGCAAAAAAGGGATTCATAAAAATGATTGGGTGATCCAAATTAGCTTGTTAAACCCAGTAACCCCTAGAAAGGCCCATGCAGAGTTAGTAACCTTGTCTTTATTATATCTTTATGTCCTGACCCCCTCTAACTTGCAATGTACCGAACGCCTGTGTGGCCAAGCACTTAAAATTGGTAGACGTAGATAGATGTAGATGTAAACACGAGTCTTGGTGCACATCAGTGACATGATTAATTTCTTGAAGAAACTTGAACTGAGATTCTGGAACAAATCTGAAATGGAGGGGTGTATAAGTTGTTGCACAGACTGCCCAGGCTCGATTCCAGGCCAGTAATGAGTCTGTTTCATAAATAAATCAGAAGCAGCACCAAATAAGCGGTTCCTTAGTCACTCTGTTTGACGACGTTCATAAGGCGTGACTCTCAAGTTCTTCTTAAAAGAATTACCACACGGTGCAGAAACTAGCTAATACCCAACTCATGCAAAATCCATACACGCTCTGGCACACAATCATAAACAAAGAACAAACACAGTGCAATTTAAGTTTAGGCGATCTGCATTCAAAACTGTTCAACTAAGGTCACTGATACGAAAGAAAATGTATTAGTTATACCTGTTATTCCTGTTTGATGAGACATTTTACCGGTGACAGAAAGGCGGAAGTGATTGAGCCTCCCTTTTTTCTAGACGTGCTTGATTAGGCATTCGCGTAGAGTAAATTTAGCAGTCCAGCTAAACACCGCGATTATCTGTCTATCGATCGATCAATTGACCGGCTATCTATCTATCTATCTATCTATCTATCTATCTATCTATCTATCTGTCTGTCTATCTATCTATCTGTCTATCTGTCTGTGTATCTGTCTGTGTATTTGTCTGTCTGTCTATCTATCTATCTATCTATCTATCTGTCTGTCTGTCTATCTATCTATCTATCTATCTATCTATCTATCTATCTATCTATCTATCTATCTATCTATCTATCTATCTATCTATCTATCTATCTATCTATCTATCTATCTATCTATCTATCTATCTATCTATCTATCTATCTATCTATCTATCTATCTATCTATCTATCTATCTATCTATCTATCTATCTATCTATCTATCTATCTATCTATCTATCTATCTATCTATCTATCTATCTATCTATCTATCTATCTATCTATCTATCTATCTATCTATCTATCTATCTATCTATCTATCTATCTATCTATCTATCTATCTATCTATCTATCTATCTATCTATCTATCTATCTATCTATCTATCTATCTATCTATCTATCTATCTATCTATCTATTCGAAAGGTAGGTAAATGATAGGGCCTTGTACAAGTCTAACTATATAGAGACTACTCTACACCTATTCCTAGAATAGACGGTCAATAAAATTTCAAAAGAATGAAAATATTTTTCTGTGGAAAAACTTTTTTCTTTATTTTATGCATTTAACTATATTGCGAAGCATGTTTTGAAATCTCTACATTCGGGATGCATTTTTAGGCAAAATGCAAATCACTACAAAGGCGGAGGGTAAAGGAAGAAGTAATTACGCCACGTTATTTCCTCCTCTGTTATAAGATAGCACACACTGTGGATCAGGTACAGTTAAAATAACTTAATATGATATGCTTAGGTATATATGAATAGTTTACATACAAACAAAAGACATATTACAAGTCATATAATTCCCAAATTATTAGGATTACAAAACTTCATGTACTTATTTATAATTTATTACTATATGCGGTATTTGTTTTTAATTTCAATTTTACAGGAACAAAGACACTGCATTACCTATGAATATTTACATATATACTGTTTGTGATATTTAACTTGTAGAACTTTCAAGGTGAACATTCAAAATGCAAGAATTCACAGCTACGTGTATAGTAAACAATCTGAAAAGCATATTATATGAACTCGATTGCAAACATTTAACAAACTATAATCAGTGCTAAATATGAATATTTCCATTTTCAAAATAATAATAATAATAATAATAATAATAACTCGCATATTTGATTAAATCAAACCCGTCTAGTAATGCAGCTACTGTTTCCATATCTATATGTATGGTGTTCCTAGTTTCGAGTGTCAGAGACACTTAACCTTATATATTTGGAGGCTTAGAAGTAAAAGTATGCAAAGACCAGGAACTGAAACAATCAAAATCCAAATCCAGCCCTCAAACCATAGTTGGAAACAACTAAGATTACAAATAATCAAGATACAGAGAACATATGGCCAACCGAGTGAGCAGCTTGTTCCCAAAATGTGGCCACTCAGCAACCCAAACCGAACCAAAAATAATAAGAACATACATAAGGTAAAACATCACAGAAACTCTGACACCAAAAACAGGCAACAGAGAACCACAACAGAACTACCGCCTTGGAACGGTCAGTAATGAATTACTGGGGGGCTTAAATCGATTTTACAGGCCCAACCTCACCCTCAGTTTCTGAAGTGGTACAAAACATTTAGTTGGTTGTTTGGTTCGCATGATAACCCTCTAACTCGTCAATGAATCATCACGAAAGCTATGCTAATATTATGTATTTAGTTTTCGCCTTTCAACCCGTTTGTCCGTCCATTCATTTGTCAGTCTGTCAGTACGTAATTTACAGTTGCGTTACATTTTTGCGTTATTTTTCTGTTTTAGTTCTGTTTTCTCGAAAGCTTCACTGGAGCTTGTTCTTTTGTACGTACAGTCAAACCTGTCTTAAGGGGTCACTGTATTAAGGGGTCACCTGTCTTTAGCAGCCACTTTTGGGGGGTCCCTTAGACCCAAATACTGTGCAAATGAACCTGTATTAAGGCGTCACCTGTCTTAAGCAGCCAGTTTTTGTGGGTCCCATGGGGTGACCCCTTATGTCACTGTCCGTATGTGTACGGGTATTGCCACTCTTTTGACACTTACCGCAGTGACAATAAACCCAGCGGCAGTGTGTATAAAACTACTGTTCATCGTTTTGGAAAATTAAATGGTACAACAACACAGCAACATCATCAGTCAAGAGGTAGGTGTTATCATTTTTTTCCATTTAACTTTTCCACTGATTTTATGAATGGTCAATGAAGGTGTCATATATTATCGTCGGGTAATTTACGCTTCTTTTATACCTATATTTGAACGAAACAATCATACTGTTATGATAGTCGAACTGCAGCACTTTAAGTTTTAAAAAAGCTAACAAGGGCGTATGAAAATTCTGTACTTCGAATTAAAGAGGGCACGTTAAGCCTACTTGGAATCATAGTTACGAAATAGGATAAAAATAATAATAATAAAAAAAATAAAACGAAACGGCGCTTGAAGTTGTTTTTTTCCCATTTCATAAAAGTGTAAAAAAAATGATAGATAAGTACACTTCTCAAGTCCACCGTTTTGCTTATTTCAGGACAAGTGCCGTTAATAAGGATAATCGGTATAGCACGAATCTTTGTAATTATACAGACCCGACCAAGTTTTACGTAAATGTGCATTAAACATACTGGAATTATGCAATTCATTAGATGTTTATAAGAGAAGCTGTTCAAAATAATGCGATGAGTTAATGCTATTGTAATTTCGAATAGTTTGGTCTGCACTTTCTATCTGATAGAGCTTCCATTTTTCCTTTAAAACTTCTTTTACTGATTGCATATGGTTGAAACTTTGACTTTTAATAATACTACTAATTATAATACAGAGATACCGCGCCATGTAATATTAACAGGTGTCAACATCAGCACTTGATAATAAATTAGCATATTATAGCCAGGTAGTATTAACATACATACAGGTACATCGCTTTGTCATATATGCACTTGTCTACCGATACCACATTTCTATAGATTTGTCCGCTGCAATAAAAACACTTCTTTGTCAGCATGTCACTTTTTATTTATTTAGTATATTCACCCTATGGAAACGGTGACAATGGTACCCGGTGAAAATTCGGGGGTGAATTGGTATAATGTGTAAATTCGGACGAAGTGTAAGTGTAAAGTCGGGATTTTCTATGTTTACACGGTATGTACTTTTGATCTTTTCAATTTTATGTTCCCGGCATGGCCAAGCGATGTTGCATATTAAAAATCTACTTGTTGCAGGAGCTATAGAAATCAATTTTGTCGTATGGGATCACAACATGTTATGGGGAAAAGTTTAATGATAGCCGCAATTTAGCGCCCCATATCTCAAGCCATGTGTGAAAAGGTAGGAAAATCTCAATTTATACAGTTTGATTTTGATTTGCTAACAAAAGCAAATGGTGAGAGAGCTAATTTTGATATATGTAACTGAAGCCTTATATACTTGATAATATCCCAAAAATTCAAAATTCATTGAGCATGGGAAAAGGATAGAATGCCACGTGACTATATATAGTGCGAGTCGTCGGGCATGTGGGGTGAATCATCGGATCAAATTTTGTGAATCATCGGACATGTATTAGTTTTGCATCCGCCCAGTCTGATCAAACTCTTCGCTAAGGGCTTAAAGGGTAGCTAAGGGTCTAAGCTACCTACAGGCAGCGAAGACTCTGATCAGATTGGGCGGCTGCCCAGGCTGATCTAAGTCTGCGCTGGGCGCACAACCACATTGTTGGTTTTCTCGTGTCGCGGCTCAAATGTAGGCGTATATATTGTTTTAGACGGGACGAGAAAATCGTTTATACAAACGTAGTGAGAGAACACTACAAAATCTATAAATTTTGATTGGTATGTTGTGCAGCAGATGCAGCAGCATTGTTTGTGGTAGATCCCCGTATTTCCTTTCTCTCCTGTTGTTAAAGGTAGGATCCCACTGATCAACTCGATCACCCAAATTCTCGACCAAGTTCGACCAATTGTTTGATCGGGCTTGTAGAGGACTTTTTTCTCGACCGTACAGGGCCCAAACATGACTACTCACAACTCCATCACAACTTCAACCCGATAATCAACCAGATCTCTAAGCAAACATCCCGGCCCCTAAATGATCTCTATTCGACAACCCGACCTACAGACCAGATCAACCTGATCGTACAGGGCTCATTGAGGAAAGTGAATTAGTCGTGTATGGCCACTGCTGATAATCTTAGTCTAAAAACCTCAAGTTGTAAAGGAGAACGAGGCTGCTTTTGCTCCCAGCCCTGCTATGTTTGAAAGGGTAGTGATTGGAAGATGTACGTGATGCTGACTGCTGGCTTTCTTTCCTTCCCTTCTTATTCTCCTGAGGGCTTGGCGGAAGTGATGGTTGTGACTTCCTCATCAAAAAGGCAGCATCTTTGTGGCATTCGAGTGGTTGTAGTTATGATATCTTTGTGTAAAGGTTGGTTCCCACTGTCGATCAGATCAACACAATCGTCCCGATCGCCCACATTTCCCGACCAAGCTCGATCAACTGCCTGGTCGGGCTTGAACATGACTTTGTTCCGAACACTACTCGACCACACACGACTCCACCACGACTTCAATCGGACAAGTACCCCGATTTCTATATCCCGACCCCTGCACGATCCCTACACGATCTCTACTCGACCATCTCGATCTCTACGTCATCTCGATCCGACTAGATCGACCTCCTCATACTGGGAAGGTTTCTTCGGTTAGCATTCAGTTGACCTCAGAGCCTCTGGAGGATATGCATCAGCTCAGCATCATAATAATGTCACGGAGGTAGAGCAGTTGCAGTTGTGGGCCAGGTGGTTAGAGCTGCAGATAGACAAGGTCATGGCCGTGATGGAGCTCTAAGAGAAAGAAGGTGCAGGTAGGGCTGACTGCTTCCTCCCTTTCCTTCTCTTCTTAGCCTTCTGTGGCCGAGTTGAGGTGATCAGGTTGTTGCTTCGTCATTAAAAACTGTAGCAGCAAGGCGGACTTTTCTTCCTCTTCGCGGCATTCATTCTATTAATATGTAGATGTGATCTCTTCGTGTTTGCAGAAGCTTATAGGAGATTGCCAGATCTGATTTTAAGGATCGTGTTGCGGTCGAGTGCGCTCTTGTAAAGTCTAGTAGCGGTCTAGTAGCGATCGGAAAGCAATCGAATGTGGTTGAGTAACGAATGGGTAGCGGTCGAGTTGATCTGGATAACAGATCGAATAGGGATCGCGTGGATCGAGAAGCGATCGGGTATTGGTCGAATAGAGGTCGAGTTGATTAGTTACTGATCGGTACCTTTTTTTATCCCCACCACACTAGATCTCTACACGTTCGTTTCCTGATCAACTAGACCTCTACTCAACCAATACCTGATCACTTCCCGATGGCTTCTCGAGCGCATGGCTTCTCGATCTCTATTCGATTTTTTTGAACATGTCTAAAATATTGTCTAAAATATTCGGGTAGGAAGCCGGAGCGAGCCGAGCAAGGTAGACCGTCCCGACCACTCTTGCCGAGCGAGCTTGATCAGTCCCAAGATCGCTTGATGTTATATTCTATATCACGTTAGGGGGACACGTACAAAAGGCGTTTTTTTTTTTTTATTACAGTTCTCCCTTTTAGACTGAAGTTTTTCGACCCTGAATCATTTATAAACCAGTATGTATCGACCTTGATCAGTGTTTTCCAAGACACTGACTAATCTGGGTATATCTTGCTCGTTGTAAGGAAATGCATGTGTGAAAATTCTCAGTATGGAAAATGATGGAGGCCAATATAAAAGTATCATGAATTAATATTTTACTGATTAGAATTCATTGCCAACTAGAAAACAGAAGTAGTCGGGTCAAAACTTCTCTTACATATTGGCAGACATCTGGTTGCTGTCCGATGATCTACTTCACCTGTCCGTCAATTCACCATATCACTATACACGAGCGTGAAACTCGGTTATCTCCTTTTTTTAACAATGTGCTCCCTGTCGATGATAGGAGGCTTAAATGGCCTATCTAACTGTATTAAAATGCAGAGTTATTTTGATCCTGTCTCAAAGTACAGGTGGAATAATTAACAAAATTTGTTCAGCAAGGCGCCTGAAAATGTTTACCTGTAAAATGGGGCGCACTGTGGTGAGAACGCAGGAGATGCTTTCAACAAACTTTTGCTATCAACAAATGGATAAAGAACATCTACAGCTCCTGCAAGGGTCCGAATTCTAAAATTCCGCAGTATGTAGCTATGCTTTTGCTTTAAAATGAAAGTAAACAAAGTCCACGCCTTTTAAACAGTATAAATCCCGAATTTTCTCGGGCTCTTGGTCCGAATTTACACACTATACCAGTTATCCCCCGAGTTTTCACCAGGTATCGTTGTCACCGTTTCCATAGGATGATATTGTGAAACTGCAGAGAACATCATAACCGAGAGGTCTGTCGACTTTCGAGGACATATATGACTTCATATGTTTAAATAATTTTACAGCCCCGGATCCGGGGGTGAGGTTTGGGGCTTCAGCCCTCCGCCTCGCTCTGGTTAGATTAAAATATATGTTGTGCCATCTCATTTGAATCGCCACGGCAAGGCGATTCTAATGAGATATCACAACATGTAGTTCAAGGCAAAAAAGACATTATCAAAAATTCTCATCAAATTAACCCCTAATTATGTCATATATTTTCACCCCGCCCTCGCCCTTGCACACACACACACACACACACACACACACACACACACACACACACACACAAACACACACACACACACACACAAGCACACACACACACACACACACACACACACACACACACACACACACACACATGGCAAATATAGAAAAAAGCAACCTTTACTGATGTGAAGATTTGTCATTTCACAATTTCATAAATGTTTTCTTATTGTTGTTTTGCCATTGCATGTTATATTTCTAAGTTTAGTTGAACCTTCTAAGTTTCAGCATCCCAGCTTTACTTGTCTGTTTGATATTTTTGTGGTTAAGTGTTTATTTGAGGTCGGGTCATTTCTTCTACATCAGTTGTTGCATACCTTTTCATGTGCACTGTATCATGGATCTCTTGCGTATTGTTCTGATAATGTATCTATCTAATGGGAGAAACATGGCTACTGTGTGCAATGGAAGGTTTCACAAATTCAGAGCTCAAGTAGACACATAATGACAATAATTTAATTTCTGTTTAATTGTTTATTTTTGTATATATGTATATATGGAGGGCCTCATGGAAGATTAGCTATTACATGTATTTATGTATGCGCTAAATGTTGTAACCCTCGATAAATAAAGTCTTTACTTACTTACTTACTTACTTACTTACACACATCTTGGCACATACCAGCTTCACCAGTTATCCACAGCCTCACCGGTACGTGGTGGTCTGGATCCGGGCCTCATTTTATGTATCAACCACAAAGCACCATTTTCATGTGCTTTAATTTTCCAAAATGAACGAAGAATGTAATGGTGCAAATATTGATACGAACTTGCATGGATATACATCTTTTTTTTTTCTTCTTCTTATTTCTGCCCAAAATGTATGATGGGTCCTGGTTGTGGATACTCATCTAAACTGCCTCCGCCGATGGGGTAGTTTTAAGGAGTTCGCACAATTTGTGTTCTGAGTAGAAATGCAAAAACTGTTTTAAGCAGTATATAATGTAGAAAATTTGTTATATCATAATAAGAATGTAATGATGTTATGTTTGAAACAATCTGAAAAAAAAAGACGGAAAAGAAAATATCGATTCAATTGAAGGAAAATAAGATAAAAAAAAAAAAAAAAAAAAAACATTTAAACAAAAGAAATATTTAAAAAAAAATAAAAAAAGAAAAAAAGACAACAACAACAAAAAAGAAACCAAAAAATAATAATAAAAGAAAAAAGGAAAAAACAAACAAACAAAAAACAACAACAAAAAAACAACAACAACAGATAACTGTGCCATCGTTGGGTCCCAAGCCCCGAGTGAGAGAATCAGGAGGGTCTGTTTGAATTGCGCTGAACCTTTCACCACACACATTGTTATTTAAGACAGGCAGATGCTGTGTTACTTTTTAGCACATTTTCTGGCAGCGCTTTAAAGAAAAACGATTATTACAAAGCATTCTCAAAAGTGTCTAAAAATACTTTTCATACAACTAAGGCCCATATTCTAGAATTTCACACTTGAGTCCACTTTTTGCTTTTAGTGCCTCTTTGTGTTTTTTGGTAGTGCTCAGTGCCTATTAGTGCTTCTTAGTTGTTCTTAGTGCCTCTTAGTGCTTCTTAGTAGCTCTTAGTGCCTCTTAGTAGTTCTTAGTGCCTCTTAGTAGTTCTTAGTGCCTCTTAGTAGTTCTTAGTGGTATTTACCATGACCCTTCAGTTTGGGACCCTCAATTTGACAAAGTATACTTCTTCGAGACGAACTTGAGAAGGTGCAGAAAAGGGCAGCTAGATTTGTAACGGGAAATTACACATATGAAACTGGGAGTATGACTGGCATTCTGGAGAAACTTAAGTGGGAATCCCTGAAAAAGAGACGGAAAGATAGTAGACTAATAATGCTTTACAAAGGACTGAAGGGTGCAGCCAGTATACCCATAAATGACCTTGTTCCCCCAAATAGGCGTACCAGGAATCATCATTCCCTGGAATTTCAACCCCCATTGGCTGGGACAGACATTTACATGTCCAGTTTCTTCCCCCCAGACAATTAGAGGTTGGAATTCCCTGGAAGATTCACTTATTTCTGCTGCTGAGTGTGCAGAGGATTCAGTTACAACGTTTACTTCTCTTATAAGGGCTAGGGACTAGCTTCCCTGCTTCGACGTATCACCAGTAAACAATCTGTTTGTAATCGGATTCTGGTTCAGCCAAAAATAGGAAACAAACACGCATGACAGTGGGACTGCGTTAACTTTATTAGAAGTGAGTTGATTGGCCAGTTTTGTGAAGTCGACCAGAATTTAACCAATAGTGGCGAGTCTCTTGGGTCCCTATAAAACTAGAAACGGAACCAAAACGAAACGAAACGAAACGCAACGAAACGAAACGAAACGCAACGGAACGAAACGAAACGCAACGAAACGAAACAAAACGCAACGGAACGAAACGAAACGCAACGAAACGAAATAGAAATAAAACGAAATGGAGCAAAATCTGAAAAATACCATGAAAGTATCACAATAGAACAGCACCACATATTAATGCAAAAGGAAGACTAAAAAAGCCCCATGTTTATCCCTATACATTGCTATATGAAGTTATCAAGTTACTGGGTATTTGTTAGATCAAATACATTCACTTTTAAACAGATACTTGGCTGATGATGATGATGATGTTTTCATATTTGATTGTTGCGCATAAAAATAATTGTTGGGGACCGAGGCAAGAACACTATTTCAGGAACCTGGGTCATATGTATTGAGCTGGTAGCCCGAAAAATGTAGAAAAGCTCATACGACGCTCCACAACAAAAAAAAGTAAAAATTAATATTAATTATCTTTAAATAACAATAAAAAACTATAAAGATAATAAAGAAAATGCCCAGACCAAAACACCCAAAGACCAAATGAGGCCCCAAAATCGTATGTCAGTTTATCAAATTAAACAATTCAGCCAAGTATCTGTTTAAAAGTAATGTATCTAACAAATACCCAGTAACTTGGTAACTTCATATAGCAATGTATAGGGATAAACATGGGGCTTTTTTAGTCTTCTTTTTGCATTAATATGTGGTGCTGTACTATTGTGATACTTTCATGGTATTTTTCAGATTTTGCTCCATTTCGTTTTATTTCTATTTCGTTTCGTTGCGTTTCGTTTCGTTTCGTTCCGTTGCGTTTTGTTTCGTTTCGTTGCGTTTCGTTTCGTTTCGTTCCGTTGCGTTTCGTTTCGTTCCGTTTCGTTTCGTTTCGGTTCCGTTTCTAGTTTTATAGGGACCCCGAGTCTCTTATACTAACGTTTAGCAGACGAAAGAAAATGGCGACCTCTGTGCTGCATTTTCACATGTGGTTGTGAAAATCACTTCAGCATTGTTTATTGTAGAGAATAGAAACAAAATTTCGACGAATATGTCAAGAATTGCACATAGTCTTAAAGAAAAATCTAGAACTGAAGACGTTGTCATCTCAGAAAATGTTGATTTTAGCAGTTTACTGCTGTCGAAATCAGTGTCTCAAGGATTGGCTAACTCTGGCTTCCATAAACCCTCTCCAATACAGCTAAAGGCTATCCCACTTGGCCGTTGTGGATTAGGTACAGGAACTACTTAAAGAGGCATTATCCCGGTATTTGGTCCGCGGACCAAATACTTTCTAAACACAGAATCGGTCCTAGAAAACAGTAAACGCAAACAAATTCGCAGCCAGCGCAGTAATCCGTCAAATTGGCGTAGGTATACAATCACTCACACCACAGACGCTTGGGATTTGGACTTTGGCCAACAGAGCCACGATGAAGTCTCAATTTATACAAGATATTATTCTTCAGTAAGCAAAACTGTGCATGAGCCTGGGAAAGTATCGATGTTTCTCTCCATAATCAGTACAAACCTGTTAGTATTTGGTGTCCTTAGATTCACCAGTCATTTCGCTTCACAGTGAGATGCATGTCATTGCATGAACTTGTCTAGTCTTTACAAATTTATTCAAAACAATTCACTGCCATGTGAAAAAATGTCCATACACATAATTTCCCAGTCAATTTACATAAATGGTTCCCTGTTTCAATCTCTGTGCATGGAGACCTCTTACACACTAGGAACCATAATAGGGATTCCAGTCAGCTCTAAAATAAGAATACCTCACCTGTGTACATAACCTACCTTGGTACCTGGATACTTATTCTACAGATTTAAAAGCTGGGAGCCATTTGTGTAATTATTAGGTAAATTATGTGTAAGGACATTTTTTTCACATGGTAGTGAATTGTTTTGAATAAATTTGTAAAGACTAGACAAGTTCATGCAATGACATGCATCTCACTGTGAAGCGAAATGACTGGTGAATCTAAGGATACCAAATACTAACAGGTTTGTACTAATTATGGAGAGAAACCGCGATAGTTTCCTGGGCTCATGCACAGTTTCGCTCGCCAAAGACTAATATCTTGTATAAATTGAGACTTCATTGTGGCTCTAGGGTCTACTGGCCAAAGTCCAAGTCCCAAGCGTCTGTGACTCACACGGCCTTGGCGTAATAGTATAACCGCCCATTCATGCTTTACTGTCTCATTGATAGAAACAAACAAATCGGCCGTGCCATTTTTATCAAATATTACATGTAGCCATCAAAGAAACCCTTTTCCAAGCACACATAATATCTCTCATTATGTATAGAAATATATCTGTGTAAGTA
The DNA here is from genome assembly GCA_963989385.1 of Ctena decussata. Lineage (NCBI taxonomy): Eukaryota > Metazoa > Mollusca > Bivalvia > Lucinida > Lucinidae > Ctena > Ctena decussata. The sequence goes on along the minus strand of OZ022507.1, from coordinate 5,708,199 downwards.
TGTACAGTGTCACGCTTTGCAGTTTCATCTTGCCCGTCTCTATATATACTCCCGGTATTTGGTCCGCGGACCAAATACCAGGAGTATATATATAGCGAGAGAAACACGTCTTCTCACAGAACTGTTCACAAATGCCTTGCAAGAGGAAGATTCTCCGGGAAAAGGGTTTCTTTGGGGGATATTATTTAGAAAAACGGGGCTTGGTACTTGTGGGGGAACATTCTGAAAAACAGATATAATTAAATATTAGTTTTCAATTCTGCATTACTTCAGTATTTCGATGACCTGAGAAAGTATTTGGTCCGCGGACCAAATAACGGGAGTATATATATAGCGAGAGAAACTTCTATTCATCAATGCTTGCAAGAGGAAGATTCTTAATACGGAATAAACTGAAGCTTTTGAGACGCCTGAAATGTTTAGAATTTTAGCTGTTCAACATCAGTCTATTTCGTCAAATAATCTTATATCATAACGGGAGAGAACCTTAGTAGCTGATTCGCTTTATTCCGTATCAGTATATATACTCCCGGTATTTGGTCCGCGGACCAAATACCAGGAGTATATATATAGCGAGAGAAAGGTGTCTACACACAGAATTATTCACAAATGCCTTGCAAGAGGAAGATTCTCCGGGAAAAGGGTTTCTTTGGGGGATACTATTTTAAAAAACGGGGCTTGGTAGTTTTGGGGGTACATTCTGAAAAACAGATATTTCAAATATTATTAGTTTTTCATTCTGCATTACTTCAGAATTTTGTAGACCTAAGACAGTATTTGGTCCGCGGACCAAATAACGGGAGTATGTATATATAGCGAGAGAAACTTCTATTCATCAATGCTTGCAAGAGGGAGATTCTAAATACGGAATAAACTGAAGCTTTTATGACGCCTGAAGTGTTTAGAATTTTAGCTGTTATTTAGATGTTCAACATAAGTCTATTTCGTCAAATAAACCTGTATCATAACAGGAAAAAACCTTAGTAGCTGATTCGCTTTATTCCGTATTAGTATATATACTCCCGGTATTTGGTCCGCGGACCAAATAACGGGAGTATATATATAGCGAGAGAAAGATGTCTTCTCACAGAATTATTCACAAATGCCTTGCAAGAGGAAGATACTCCGGGAAAAGGGTTTCTTTGGGGGATACTATTTTAAAAAACGGGGCTTGGTAGTTTTGGGGGTACATTCTGAAAAACAGATATTTCAAATATTATTAGTTTTTCATTCTGCATTACTTCAGAATTTTGTAGACCTGAGAAAGTATTTGGTCCGCGGACCAAATAACGGGAGTATATATATAGCGAGAGAAACTTCCATTCATCAATGCTTGCTAGAGGAAGATTCTAAATACGGAATAAACCGAAGCTTTTGAGACGCCCGAAATGTTTAGAATTTAGACTTTTAGAATTGGCTGTTCACCATTAGTTTATTTCGTCACATAAGCATAGCTATCTCATAACCTCAAACCTTAGTTGCTAATTCGCTTTAACGTACGTTAATAGGCTGGTTTAACGAAAGGAACTATTTTATACCGGGACTACTTTTTTTGAACACAACAGTGGAAAAAGCTGAAAGGAAAGCAGTCTTCGATCTTTAACATCTAAATATTAATTATATTTCAGTGAGCAAAAGTATCTGGTCCGCGGACCAAATAACAGGATAATGCCCTTAAAGAACAGTATTTATGTTCCGAGATGCCACTCTAAGTTGATTAGCACCTAAATAATTAACAGGATGGGAATTACCAACAACTAGGTCCATAGTCAACTTCGCCCCAAGACAAGTGGCTCCAGTTAAAACTCGGACCAAGGCAATTCACCCCATACTGTAAGACAAGTTGTCTAATATAACTCACCCCATATTTCAAACATCATGTCCCAATTACTGTCACCACAGGAGTTGGTAAATTTTAATCTTGTGTCATGCAGAGTGACATTCTTGCGAGATACTTACATGGACAATGTCTGTATGAGCAAAGTTATCTCAGGTTTTGAAATCACACTTTTCTAAGCCTGATAATAATTACAGTGACTCATAATTGAATTTTACAATCATTTTGCAGGGATCTCCCCAGACCATTAAGCCATGTCGTTTTCAACATGCCTTCCTCTTCAAATTACCTTTGCAACATGCCTTAATTTCCAGTGAAAATTTATAAAAGTGCTATTATTTTCACTTCTTAGCCAGTAAAACTGTTTAAATACATTAAGGAACATCAATAAGTTATTTATAATGTAAATTTAGGCTAATTTTGACAAAACATTGCTATTTTAAGGATTTTAAAAATTTATCAACAAGTCAGAATCTGATTTTTGTGCCAAAAGCGACATGCCTGCTGAAATTTCTGGGGAGAACACTGATTTTGGATTGACACAGAAGGTGTGAAATGCAACAATTATTAGTGTGAACACGAAAACAATATGCTATTTTTTATGCAAAACAAACATACTGTTTTGATAGCCCTATAAATTAAATGTCTCTCTTCAGTGACGATCTTTTTTTTTTTTTTGTCTAAAACCATATTGTGCAAAACCACATGTAATTAGCGCTGATCCTGTCAACTTAGTCGATCAGACCTTTTATTTTTCAGTGCATATGGTTGAAATCAGACAGTAATTAAGAAAACTACAAGAGCAAGATACTCATGAAAAATCTAGGACAAGCTGTCATAATTTGGGGCGAGTTGACATATGGCAACTTTAAGATACGGGGCGAGTTGACTTGTGGCAAGTTAAAAATATGGGCAAGTTGTCCTGGGTCAAAGTTTTTGTTGGACACGTTTAGGGCTGCAATGATTAACTGGTATATCAGTTAATTGGTCGATAGACAGAGAAAACGATTATAGATTAAATAGAATTGCTAATCTGTTATTTAATGTATCTTTTGACTAACCTTTTTCAAGAGCAACCACTTCATTTTTACGGTTTTCTGCTGCCTGTGTTTTGCTTCCTTTTAACTGGAAGTTGCTGAAAATCCCATAAAATGTACTGCCTAAATAGTTGGGTCGAATTATTAGAGAAATTTTGGAAATTGGAGAATGAAGTTTGGACATCCAGTTTGCATTGGCAAATTCCTTTTCTCAACCAGATGTGCTTAATTCTTCTTTTTAATTATCCTCTTGTTTGTCTTGATTTAACCTACGTCCAGGTGATGAGTCGTTTTAACATATTAATGATTTAAACGTGAATAATACCGCCTTCGTGTTTTGCATTTCAGGTGCAATTTTACCACAGTAAGTGTTTCTAGTCACTGTTTTTGTTTTAATTATTCAAAAATTTCTGCGGAAGTGTGGTTGTATTTCTCACTTGATGCAACATTATATTGCCCTTTTTTACGTGACTTCATGCCAAATTGACGTGGTGGACAGGTTAAGAGCAGTAGGACAAGATGCACAATTACTAATTGGTATTATACCGCTAAGATTTCTCAAACTCAAAAGTAACCGACAGTATAAAAAAACGTACTTTTCTAATGACCAATATCCGATGACAGCAATTATTTTCTGATCGTATTTGATAATTACATGGATTAGATAGATCCCGTTAATTGATAACTATTGTCAGTGTTACAAACTGCAACTATCTTACCTTCCAGGTAAGCTTATCCTGTGAAAAACAGGTTGCGGTAGTTCTAATTTTTCAATTGCACAACACGTGTTGTAGGCAGAGATTACTTTGCATTTGATTAGCACAGTATAAAACTAGCTGCTGATTATGACATAACAATTTTCTGGCATAACATGTACGTCATTGTTTTGTATAGGGTACAAAGAATTTAGAAAATAAAGATTCAGACATTTCCAAGGATGCAGTCAAGTACATTCAGATTGACAACTGACGACTGTAAGATATTATGAATTTGTGGTGGTCTACCAGGTGTTCAGGTTCGGTAAAACGATATGTGAATTTTGTAAATATTTTGTACATGTTCACGAACTGTTACCGTTTATCTTGTAAACGTAGAAGCCCTATTCATTGGCTCAGATAGGCTTGGGACCATAAAAATTAGTTCTAGCGAAAGGTAGGTCTAGCCATCCAGCATAAGGCCAAAAATAAAATATTTAATGTTTCCCCTTACGCGACTGACCGTAAAAAAATTGTAGCGACCGGAAATATTTTTTTCCGATTTCAAAAAAAAAATATTTTTTTTCTACCTTTGTGCCGAGTACCAAAAATCTGGGTCTTCAGAGCTCTAGATAAAGGTGTTTCTGACGAAAAACGCTTGCAGTCCCAAACTAATGAGTCAAGAATATGCTACTCCCACTAAAACAGGATTATCCGTCATAAAAACGAACGACATTGTCTTTTTAACTATGTTTGGAGACATAAGAAGCAGAGCGGAATAGCCAAACAAAAATGCGCTCAACCACCTTAGATAAGAAAGGATTTCAGTCATCTTTTGAAGTCACTGGCTGCCGCTCAACGCACATGCCGATAGGTTTTATGTAGAGTAACCTGGAGCTGAAAATTTCGGTGTCGGGCAAAAACAAAGGGCCATTCTTTGATACAGAGCTGCATGCGAAAATTGTTGAGCAACGAAATTGCATTCCGGGTATTGTTATTTTCGATTTGTCTTTTTCTGAAATACACGGAGACTGTTCAAAAAAGTAAAATCGGATTTGAAATTATTAGACTAGCGAAAATCGCATAAAATTATGCTTTAAAGGCTACATTTTTAGGGTACTTTACGACATGTGCATATAGGGAAAATGCAGATAAGCATGTGCAGGGTTTTTTTTAAGCGCGGGTCCGTTGGCCCGGACCAGTTTATTTGGCCTCGGGCCACTTAAATCGCACTGTAGCAGGTCAGTCAGGCTAGTTGAATTTTGGGGAGTCATTTCAGGACATTCGGTTTGTTTCAAACTTGAAGCGAACACCAGTCTAAAACCAGTCTACTTTCGTTTTGCTACGGGTGATTTCATTGGACTATCAGAAATGTTTAATCCAATGAAATTTCTACATGCCTTGCAAATAGACATCATGGCTGACCGATGAAGTTTGGGGATGAATCGCGGAAGTCGCATGTAAAAAAATGGACCCAAAGGATTTCTGTGCTTATTTCAACCCCCGCCACCTAAAAAACAAAAACAGCTGTTTAAGTCCGATGAAGAAAAGAAAACCACCCGGGACAAATCTGAACAGTCTGGCTGCAATCGCTCCTTTCAACCCGGGTGGCTGACTGAATTCAAGTGGCTTGAGTTTGATGATGCCCTAGGAATAAAATGTTCGATTTGTAAAACTAGGGACACGGTTGGCTCTTATGTTACTGGATGCACCAATTACAAGAAAACCTCACTGCTATATCATGAGGTATCAGACTCGCATATTGAAAATGTTAAGAAGCACAATGCCTCGATTAACCCTGAGTCAACACAAGCTGCCTGTATGTTTTTATTGCAGGGAATCCCATTCATTTTAATGGTGTTTTATTTTATTGAATATAATTAGTCCTGTATATTCGCATTGGAAAAATAGTCGGGCCAGTTTAAACTTTGGATGGTCAGTAGATTTTCAGGCCAGGTGGCCCTGCAGGCCAATGGCATTTTGGTCCCTAGGAAAACCCCTGCATGTGTATTGGCTAAGTCTGATCAGAGCCATCCCTGTCTGGACAAACAATTCATCTAGTATTAGGTTGAAAACTATTTCGATAATTAGGAAACGCACATGGCTGAAATCTCATTTTGCCGACGCTAATCAAAACGTCTCCAGTGGTGCCAAATGTGTCCAACGGAACGCGAACCCGCAGTAAATATTCGCTTTTCTAATTTATGGTAAAAGTTTTCATAATCCAAAGATCAAAGTTGTGAATAGGAAACACCAGTCGCATTGCATTACTGCGCAGGCTGATCGGGGCATATGGTATACGGTACCTTTGCCTGTCTCACAGTTTTATATGACACGTGTCTAGTTCAATGCGGCGTTCTTTGATGTCTGATCAACATAACCACGTGCAGGTGGTTACCGTATTTAAATAAACTACTACCATCTTTACACTCCGTTATAGCGTATTCCCTGATGAGAATGCGTAACTCGCAATGACCATAATTAATGTTTGCATGCTGTTTTGATTCAGATTGACCCGTTCACCCTAATAAACTCATCTTACGGAGATAGATCTTCATATTTGGGTTGTTCCAATATCTAAAACAGGGTACAATGTATGTGACAAAAGTGTATAGACGACGATGCAACGAGAATGTGTTTATCTCCGGTGCATCCGATCCCATATTTGCTAACAATGCAGCCTCGTCGGGGTCACACTGTTCTTATCGTAAAACTTGAATGAACGTGTTATATACTGTTTTTGGCTATACGGCCAATATTAAAGAAGCAATGCGACGGACTTTATAAAAAATCTGTGTACCAGTTTGGACTGTCACCTCATATCATGATCAGAATGCGCATTACACATGTCCCCGATATGGCATGTTCACACTTACATTTAATTATGAGTGTGTGCGTGTTTTGTACGTGTGTGTCTTATACTTCCATGCCCCACGCACCTCAGCGGAACGTATCCGTAGTCGCAATAACGGGGCACCATTCGCCCGTCCCTATTTAATTATAAAAACTGTATCGTCTATTTTTATAGGACTTATATGCAAGTACTTTTAAAAACACTCCTACTTCTTAATTTGGGATGGAAAAATATCAGATGAAGCGGCTCGAGTGAGGCGTCAGCATGTCCCCTCTTATAAAGATTATCTGGAGCTGTGGCTTTTCCGGAAAAAAAAATATAAAATCCCGACCGACCTACCCACCATTGAGAAAAAGGGTCGGGTAAGGGGAAACAAGAATATTTCTAAGGATGGCCTAATTATGTTAGATATTCATATGACTTGCTAATTTTCTTACAGACCTGATAGTTCAAGCCAAGTCCGGGACAGGAAAAACCTGCGTCTTTGCTGTGGTGTCTTTGGAGACAATACAGATTGACAGTCCTTCAACTCAGGTAGCTTCATTGGTATATTATATTATTCTGCTATAAAATGAGCTGTGACACAACAAAATAGGTCTGGCTAATCGAAGCCAAAATGGTAATCGATTATCGGTCCAGTTGTTTCAATAATTAACCGATTAGTAATCGCTGAACGAGGCAAATTGCAAATGGGTATGTTTAGAAGCTTCGGTGGCACAGATTTGTGCTAAAACGTTTTGACAAGGTACACTAACAAACAACACAGTTGATAACTATTCAAATTATCAATTACCTTTGATTAAACTTGTCTTCTGATATGCCAGTCCACGCTAATTGGCTTCCTAATTGACAATAACAAAACAAGCGACCATCTTGTTCTATTCAGATTCAGATAAGCAACCTTCGGTAGTTGGTAGTACCTACTTCCAGTACAACTACCGGGACAATATCTATCGATTTGCATGTAAATACAGACCTAAATTCTAATCATTTTATTAAAAAGACTGGATTAAAATTATAAGCCAGGCTACTGAACTGATAAAATGTTCCGGGTTTCGCGCAAAACATTAACTTGGTCGTCTGAACTGACCAGAACACAACAGGTTTTAAATGCTATTTGTTACAACCTACCGTGTATTCACCCTATCACAAATACTCTTCAAAGTTTCCGGTTGGTCTCTGAGACATACGTTTTTGTTTGGAAGGAAATAAGAAGTGAATAACGAGAGAAATTTCTGATATTTTATTGCAGAAAGTGACAGGAAATTATCAGCAGGAAATCGATTACTTAATTTCGTTTTGCTTATCGACCAATTAACCGATATTTCCATTAATCGTGCCAGCCCTACAACACAACCAAGAAAATGGCATGTCTGCCCAGCAAAGCATCAGATCAACTTGGCAATCCACTCAGTCTAATCAGTGTCTTTGCTGTTGGCATGGAGATAGCTTAGACACTTAGCTACCCGTATGCATCCAGCAAAGACTCTGATCAGACTGGGTGGATGCCCAGCATAAGGCTGATCAGAGTCTTTGCTGGGCGCACATGCTACTTTTTTGGTTTTGTCATGTCATGATTTATATATTTATTATAGTATAAGATGATGCTTTCTGTCCAAAAGTACCCCAACTGTGTAATTCAGCTTTTTCATGCATTAACAGTTGCCTAGTCCCAAGTTTTAACATGAGGCATCAGCTGAGTGTTTTTAACTTCTTCTGAGGGACTCAGCAAAAGTTAACACAATGGAACAAACTTAAATGGTGTAGAACGGTTTCAATGTAAACACAGCTAAAATGCGTAAAAACTCCTCAAAATCTTCATTCATAGTGCATATTATCATGATGATTCCACAAAGACAGAGCAATGTTGATGCTGATGAAAAGTGAAAAGAGAATGCTAATTGCAGGGTGGCAACATCACGTCATTTAATGTCATGTCATACCGGTATGTACACGTTGAATAAGCAGGCTGAACTGATGTTCAGACAAAACAAGGATTCCTTGTTTCGAACATGGATTTTGTTCCATTCTATTCCATTCTACCGTGCATCATATTGCTATAGTTTCTGTCCCTTTGTCCATTATTCTGTTTGTCCGATCGGCCGTTCGTCAACAATTCACAGTGGGTCTTGTGAAACACAACTCCTCCTACACTTTTTGGCCAATCATTTTGGAACTTCACAGATCTTTTGGTCATGGTCTGTAGATGAACATATTGTTTGCACATTATTCCCAGATTACTTTTTGCCACTTTTTTCACATGTTTAACTTAGTCAATTTTTTACACAATACCTTCCATAGTAGGTGTCTTGTGAGCACAACTCCTCCTACATTTGTTGGACAGTCCCTCTGAAATTTCACAGATGTTTTGGTCATGATGGTCTGAAGATGTGCATATTGTTTGCTCATAGCTCCCAGATTAATTTTTGCCACCTTGTTCACATGTTTAACTTTGTCATTTTGTAACACCTGCTTTTGTCGCACCTCTGTTAGCATGGGCGATATAGTTTTCTGTACCAACTGGAACTCTAGTGACTTAATTCCCGCAGGTGCGACAACACTTTCTGTGGATTTCTTGTTTGTTGGATCAGGTGAAATTTTACAAAACTGAGCATTATAGTTTTCATTATGTTGTAGGTATTGGTTCTAGCCCCTACCAGAGAGATTGCTGTTCAGATATGGGAAGTTATCAATGGTATAGGTAGTGCTTTGTCAGGTCTCAAATGTCACACTTTTATTGGTGGCCTGCCACTGCAGGAAGATAGAATGAAGTTGAAGAAATGTCATATAGCTGTTGGGACACCAGGTAGGAAGAAGATTCTCCATTATGAAGTTTTAGATACCCGAAAATGCTTGAATGTTGGGACACCTAAACCACATTAATTTTCCATTTGTCCCAAATGGAAAATTAATGGTTTTCAGGTGTCCCAATAAATAAGCACATTAGGGTAAAATGGGTTTGGATGAGAATTTAGAGATCTTTTGTAAATGTCTTCCATGGGTGTGAAGCATGGATAGAGAAATTTGTTTAGAGAATCATTGTATGTCATCAGTCGTCTTGCCTAGTGATGCCATAAAGTGATCTCGAGAGATTGATTGCCCTCTCTCCACATCTCACATACATGATAGACACTTTCCTTATATATGTTTGGATGTGTACAATATTTGATTTTAAATGTAGAACTTGTTATTACCATTCGAGCGTTTCTGTTTAATTTGAGGGAAGAAGACGATTTCCTTACCAATATATTCATGATTATTGATGTGAACTACCACTAGAGCTGCTAAGGCAGTTCTAATGAGAGTAATTCCACATGTAGTTGTTCAAAATTTGTTTGACAATGTTAGAGATTTTGCACAACTGCGTCATAGAACAGGGTGCCATTAAAAATGTTATTTTTGGTGTTACAGTTCAACAAACTACCAAACAACAGCAGGACTCTTATAACACAGAATGAAAGATTTCAGACTATAGTGGCTACACTATAAAACAAAGGGAAACATAAAGTCATATTGCTGTAAAGAATCTATATATTGTAGGAAGACATTTGTTTGGTTGAAACAACTTAATGTATTTCAGCTATGGCAGAGTATTCCCATGGCAATCATTATGGTTCCTGGTCAGTATCAACAGAGGTCTGTCTACCAAGAATAAATTAGTAGACTTAGCAATGCAAGGAATATAGGAAATACATGTACATGCATGTAATAGGGATATACAGGTTGTACTGGGTCTGTTCTGTTTGCATTTGAGACATGTGGGTAATGATTTGATAACATATTAATGTTTTGTTAACAGGGCGAGTGAAGCAGTTGATTGAGACAGGTGTATTAAAGACTGACAGTGTCCGCCTGTTTGTTCTGGATGAGGCTGACAAACTGCTAGAAGAAAGTTTTCAGGATCAGATTAAGTAAGTGGTCTATTATTGGTCAAACCTTTATTATATGACATTGCTGTTATTCAGTGGATAATGTCTTGTCATAAAAATCGTATGACCACATGTGTTATAACACTTTGGCACATACACGTAACGTCATTGACAACGTCCGTGTCAACAGTGTTTTATGTTCATTATGAAGGCGATAAAATTCCATTTCAAAGGGTTGTGCGATAAACAGAATCTCACATTCGTGGTCATTTCATATGAAATTTATGAAACTCGCTGAGGACTTGTTTCATAAAAGTCATATATGAAATGACCTCTCAAGTAAGATCCTCTATTTACCGTATTTACCCTAAATATTCCCACAGAAAATGTTGAGTAAACAATGCTGATCCAGATGTGGGTCCGAGGTTATGAAACTTGAGAATAATCTTTAACTCCAGGGTTTTTTTTAAGCGCGGGTCCGTTGGCCCGGGCCCGTTGATTTTGGCCTCGGGCCAGTTAAATCCCACTGTAGCAGGTCCGTCAGGCCAGTTGAATTTCGGGGAGTCATTTCGGGACATTCAGTTTGTTTCAAACTTGAAGCGAAAATAATCTGAAAACCAGTCTACTTTCGTTTTGCTACGGTTGATTTCATTGGACGATCAGAAATGTTTAATCCAATGAAATTTCTCCTCGCATTGCAAATAGACAATATGGCCGATGAAGTTTGGGGATGAATCGCAGCAGTCACATGTAAAAAAATGGACCCCAAAGGACTTCTGCGCTTATTTCAACCCCCGCCATCTAAAAAACAAAAACAGCTGCTTAAGTCCGATGAAGAAAAAAAGCCACCCGAGACAAATACGAACAGTCTGGCCGCCATCGGTACTTTCAACCTGGGTGGCTGACTGAATTCAAGTGCCTGAAGTTGCTCGAGTTTGATGATGCCCTAGGAATGAAATGTTCAATTTGTAAAACTAGGGACACAGTTGGCTCTTATGTTACTGGATGCACCAATTACAAGAAACTCTCACTGCTATATCATGAGGTATCAGACTTGGCTTAATGGGTTAATTATCTTAAACATTCGGATACTAAACAACTACAGATACGACTGTCTATTTGGTGATAAAGGATCATACATTTTAATGTTGCTTTATTTTATTGAATATTATTTGTCCTGTATATTCCACATTGGAAAAATAGTCGGGCCAGTTGAAAATTTGGATGGCCAGTAGATTTTCCGGCCAGGTGGCCCTGCAGGCCAATGGCATTTTGGTCCCTAGGAAAACCCCTGAACTCAAAATAAAGCACACTGATTGGCATCCAATCAGTGTGCTTTTTTTTGAGTTTGAGAATGTATTCAAGTTTTATAACCTCTGGGCCAGACTGCTGCAAAGCTTTTGCAATGCATTTGAAAATTTAGGTTTAGTTAACTAAGGACATTGTTTGTTTTGACCAACCTGGCCTAGGAAAACAGTACATATAAGCATTATGCTTACTGTCAGATCCTATATTAATGATATTGCTCCTTTGTGTTATTAATATGTATGTATAAATTATTTAAATAAAATATTGTTTAAACCAAAAACAGAGTTAACAAGTGTGATGTATATTCTTTATAAATGTCTAACTTGCCTCTATGTTAGATGCTTGCTTGATTGTTACACTTTCCTGCCACAGACATAAATGAGCCGCGACACAAGAAAACCAACAAAGTGGTTGTGTGCCCAGCATAGACTCAGATCAGCCTGGGCATCTATCCAATCTGATAACTCTTTGCTAAGCTTTTAAAGGGTAGCTAAGGGTCTACGGTACCTCCATGCGGACAGCAAAGACTCTGATCAGACTGGGCGGATGCTCTGGGCGTGAAGCCACTTTGTTGATTTTCTCATGTCGCGGCTCATATGTGTGAGACTATTCATTATTTTTTTTTTCAGTTGGATATATTCCTCCCTTCCTGAGAACAAGCAGATGCTAGCATTGTCGGCCACTTATCCTGAATATCTGGCGGATCATCTGACAGCCTATATGAGGAACCCCACCTTCCTCAGACTGAATATATCTGATCCAGCTCTTCTTGGTAATACATTTTGAGATTTCTATAAACATATATATAAGCTGCGACACGACAAAACCAACAAAGTGGCATGTGCACCCAGTAAAGACTCAGATCAGCCTGGGCATCCGCCCAGTCTGATCAGAGTCTTTGCTTTGTGCTTAAAGGGTAGCTAAGGGTCTCAGCTTGCTTCATGTGGACAACAAAAACTCTCATCTGACTGCTATGCCACTTTGTTGGTTTTGTCGTGTCGTGGCTCTTATTGTGGTGTATCATTACAAGCACCTTGTTGAGGCCTTAAGGGGAGTATTTGATGATAACTCTGGGATAATTTTCTTAAGTTTCTAGACAAAAGTCTGTTCAACTTTAAACAGGGGTTTCATTGCACACAGCCTTTTACTATCACCCCCTTTGCCCTGATCTAACTGAAATACTGTTGGAAGGAACCTAATGTTGCAAGTTATGTATGAATCATCTTAGATTTCTAGTATCTTGGTAAAAACTTTTAAAGCTGTGACCCCACATTAGAACTAATGATGTTCTGATGATGGATTTTAATTGAAAATTGATTGATTACAGTTGGATTTTGATTTATTGATCCCAAATGTGTATAAACAGATTAAAACAGGGCAGGTAAATTCATTAATTTGTCAGCTTTATTGCTTTCTAATATCTCTAATTTGCAGCAAACCTTAGAAAGTAGGATTAGACCCAATTTTAAAGCACTACATCTGCCAGAAAGTCAATTTCAGTAAAAAAAAAATAGATTTCTTTGAAAATTTGGCAGAAAAACATGAGCTGCAACACAACAAAACTAACCATGTTGCATGGGAGCTTAGACCCTTAGCAATCCTTTAAGTCCACAGTAAAGACTCTGAACAGACTGGGCGGATGCCCAGGCTGATCTGAGTCTTCGCTGGGCACATATGCCACTTTGTTGGTTTTGTCGTGTCCTAGCTCACATAATGATGTACACACAGACTTTCTATCTACTGATACCACTATATTCAACAGGTATACGCCAGTATTATAAAACAGTGCCTTACCACCCAATGTCTCATGTGGTATTTGAAGAGAAGAGTAAAGCTTTGACAACAATTCTTTCATCTGTGAGCTTTCAACAGTGTCTTGTTTTCTCAAACCTACAAACTAGGTATGTTAACACCATTTTCTGTTTGTTTGCTTGGAATTTAGTTCTTGCAAATGCATATATGAGCTGCGATATGACAAAACCAACAAAGTGGCATGTGCACCCAGTACAGACTCAGATCAGCCCGGGCATCCACCCAGTCTGATCAGAGTTTTCGCTGGGCGCATGGAGTTATGAGACCCATGGCTACCCTTTAAGCGCACAACCAAGACTCTGGTCAGACTGGAGGGTTGCCCAGGTTGATCTGAGTCTCCATTGGGCTCACATGCCACTTTGTTGGTTTTGTAGTGTTGTGGCTCATATGTAGTATCTTTAAGATCCATGTTTTTTCCCCCTTCAGTTTTTCCAAAGGAGACAACTTTTGTAACTTGTTCCTTTCTCTGGACAATCAAACCTTTCAAAATGGGCCCTGCTCTAAAAGGAAAGAATTAGTTCTCAAAGGAGCAAAGTATTTGCTGTAAGAGTTAATCCCTTTCAAAACGGAGGAAAAAATGAAATTGGAAAATTTGCTTCCCCTGGAAGTGTATCAGTTCATCTTAACAACTAACTGACAGCTTCAAATTCATAAGACTAAATGTGATATACCATATTTATGCTAACTATTGTATACACACTTAAGCAAACTATATAGAGCCAGATGGTCACTCTTTTTGATAAAATATCAATCCTATTTAATACCCAGAGGGGGTGGCATTTTGCGGAAGTGGGGCGGGGGCATTGTTAAGAGCCTAAAGTGTAGTAAATCAGCCACTGCCAAAATACCTGTAATAAAAAGTATTAAGAAGAATGGGTATACTTCCAAAGGAAGAAATTCTTTCTTTTTTGCCTACCTATTCGTAAAGGAAAGAGGAAAGAATTCGCCCCTGCAAATTGTTTCCTTTAAGAGAAAACCCTATTTCAAAGAGCTATCCCATCAAGAGAGGCAATCAGGAATTCATGCAAATTAATATAACATAATTTTTGGTAAAGAGGCTAATATAACATAATTTTTGGTAAAGAGGCATTTATTAGAGCAGGGGTCTTTATTAGGATTAATATGGTAAAAAAATGGAGGATGAAAATGGTCATTACAGGAGTGGTTGCTGTTTGAATGTTATCAATTCTCTTTAACTAGTTAAGAAGTGTGTTCAAAATTAAAACTGAAAAGTCAATGATTCAATGATATACTCATTCAACTACATTACAGAGCTCAGAATTTAGCTGACAGTTTGAACCACAAAGGCTGGCCAACAGCCTGTATAGCTGGATGCTTGGATCAGAAGGACAGAAACCATGCTATGGCTAAACTCAAGACATACAAGTGTAGGATTCTTATCTCAACAGACCTGGTTAGTATTATCTTTAATGCTCAACTTTTGTAGGTACTGTATTCATTTGGTTATAAGACAGGATTTTTCTCTTCCAAACAATCTCAAGAACAAGTCGTCTTATAACAATCTCAAAACTCTAAATCTGTTCTTTATCCCAAAAATCTAGATCTGTTCTATTATCCCAAAAAACTAAATCTGTCTTATAAAGTGGATCTGGACTTTCAGGATTGTTTTGGAAGAGAAAACCTGTCTTGTGGCCGAGCTAAACAAGACTGATTTACATATTTGAGCTGTGACATGACAAAGCCAACAAAGTGGCATGTGCGCCCAGCACAGACATAAATCAAGATCAGTCTTTGCTGTCAGCAGTGCACAGTGAAGACTCTGATCAGACTGGGCAGATGCCTAGGCTGATCTGAGTCTTTGCTGGCCGCACATGCCACTTTGTTAGTTTTCTCGTGTTGCAGCTCATATAAATTTTGCATAAACAGGTTAAGACTATGATTGTATTAAAATAAAAACACACTTTGCACTAACTATATGAGTGCCTTTCCCGAAATAGAAGTGAGACGTATATATCACCTTTCCGGTGTTCTACATGTACCTCAGTGGCGTAAATTTTCGAGTTTTCGCATATACTACTGTTTTGTGACAATGCACTGACAGGTGAGACACCACATTCAGCGGAATTCTTGTTAGGACAGTTACAGTAATATGTTCCAGTTTTTAGATTTTTGACGGAACTCCTCATATATGAAGCACTTTGTCTATTTCAGACAGCTCGAGGCATTGATGCAGACAAGGTGAATGTAATAATAAACCTGGACATTCCGAAAGATCATGAGACCTACCTCCATAGAATAGGCAGAGCAGGCAGATTTGGTGAGTCTTTTACATTTGGGCAAAATAGCTAAGCTACCGTGATAATTATAAAATTTGGGGCACTTCAAACTGCTCCATTTTAGAACAATTATGGCATATTGCCATAATTGTCCTAGAATGGAGCAGGTTGATTTGGCAATGTAGTAATGCATGCAAAAGATGATGATGGAATGGCAAACAGTGTAAACCCTGTTCAGAGCAGTCTGATGTGGGTCTGCTTTGTTTGCTTAGACTTATGTGTCCCAATATTTAGAATCAGTATGTATATAGTAAATACTGGAAAACTTTGACCACTTAATGTTATTCACCTTTCCAAAACCATGCCTACTATAAACAGGTTCACTTCCCTCCATTACCTGTAAGATATAAAACTCACAGATTTATAGTGGGATATTGGACACATGTGTTTTGATTGTGGGACTATGTCACTTGCTAAGTTGAAGTTGCACTGGCCTCTTATACCCTATCATGTGACTTTTGAGTCACAGTCTGGGTGTGGCTTGGAAAGGTATGATATCTTGCTGGCTGGATCTTAAACAGTGCAGATCCTGATTAGACTCAAATACGAGGGATGATCCAGAAATTCGTGGACACAATCCATAAAATCCAACTGCAATAAATAATTTCTTTCAAAACTTGACCAATGCTTCTCTATATATGACTGAATAGTTTCTCACAATATCGGGTAAATTCAATAAATATTGGGTTTGGCATCTACGTTTGAATATACCAGGGGTTGTCTGTGCGGCGCACTCTAGATTTTTTACAGAAAAATACAAAATGTTCCTTTTAAAATAATCAAATATATTCTTTATCCTTAAAATTTCGATATAAAATTTCAGCCAAGAACTAACATAGCATTTCCCAATTTCAAACGATATGAATATTTATTATTGGCATTTGACATGACATTCTGTACACACAAAACAGACCACCACCCTCTAGCAAGAAAGAAGAAAATGACGACATAAAAAACATAACGAATACAACGTAAACAAATCATGTTTTACACGAAGCATCACAAGACATACACGTTTCAAGATACTGTGTAAACAAGTCATAAAAATAAATTTCGAGCGATATTTTTAGCTCGCCTGAGCACGAAGTGCTCAGGGTGAGCTTTTGGGATACCCTGATGTCCGTCGTCCGTCGTACGTCCGGACGTCCGTCCGGACGTCCGGACGTCCGTCAACTTTTGCTTGTGTACACTCTAGCGGGCACAGTTTTGATCCAATCTTTCTGAAACTTTGTCAGAATGTTTATCTTCATGAAAGCTAGGCCAAGTTCGAAACTGGGTCATGTTGGGTCAAAAACTAGGTCACTAGGTCAAATCTTAGAAAAACCTTGTGTACACTCTAGAAGGCACAGTTTTCATCCAAAGTTCATGAAACTGTGTCAGAATGTTTGTCTTTATAATATCTAGGACAAGTTCGAAACTGGGTCACGTCGAGTCAAAAACTAGGTCACTAGGTCAAATCTTAGAAAAACCTTGTGTACGCTCTAGAAGGCACAGTTTTCAACCAAAGTTCATGAAACTTAGTCAGAATGTTTATCCTCATAATATCTAGGACAATTTTGAAATTGGGTCACGTCGGGTCAAAAACCAGGTCACTAGGTCAAATCATAGAAAAACCTTGTGTACGCTACAGAGGACACAGTTTTGATCCAATCTATATGAAACATTGTCAGAATATATATCTCCATAAACTCTAGGCCAAGTTCGAAACTGGGTCATGTCGGGTCAAAAACTAGGTCACTAGGTCAAATCTTAGAAAAACCTTGTGTACACTCTAGAAGGCACAGTTTTCATCCAAAGTTCATGAAACTTTGTCAGAATGTTTATCTTTATAATATCTAGGACAAGTTTGAAACTGGGTCACGTCGGGTCAAAAACTAGGTCACTAGGTCAAATCTTAGAAAAACCTTGTGTACGCTCTAGAAGGCACAGTTTTCATCCAAAGTTCATGAAACTTAGTCAGAATGTTTATCCTCATTATATCTAGGACAAGTTTGAAACTGGGTCACGTCGGGTCAAAAACTAGGTCACTAGGTCAAATCATAGAAAAACCTTGTGTACGCTCTAGAGGACACAGTTTTGATCCAATCTATATGAAACATTGTCAGAATACATATCTCCATAAACTCTAGGCCAAGTTTGAAACTGGGTCATGTAGGGTCAAAAATAGGTCACTAGGTCAAATCTTAGAAAAACCTTGTGTACACTCTAGAAGGCACAGTTTTCATCCAAAGTTCATGAAACTTTGTCAGAATGTTTATCTTTATAATATCTAGGACAAGTACGAAACTGAGTCATGTTGGGTCAAAAACTAGGTCACTAGGTCAAATCATAGAAAAACATTGTGTACGCTCTAGAGGACACAGTTTTGATCCAATCTTTATAAAACATTGTCAGAATGTTTATCTCCATAAATTCTAGGCCAAGTTCGAAATTGGGTCATGTAGGGTCAAAAACTAGGTCACTAGGTCAAATCTTAGAAAAACCTTGTGTACGCTGTAGAAGGCACAGTTTCGATCCAAAGTTCATGAAACTTTATCAGAATGTTTATCCTCATAATATGAAGGACAAATTTGAAACTGGGTCATGTAGGGTAAAAAACTAGGTCACTTGGTCAAATCATAGAAAAACCGTTTGTATGCTCTAGAGGACACAGTTTTGATCCAATCTTTATGAAACTGTGTCAGAATGTTTATCTCCATAAACTCTAGGCCAAGTTAGAAAGTAGGTCATGTCAGGTCAAAAACTAGGTCACTAGGTCAAATCTTAGAAAAACCTCGTGTACGCACTAGAAGGAACAGTTTTGATCCAATCTTCATGAAACTATGTCAAAATGTTTATTGTCCATATATATTCCCCTTATGAAACTGAGTCACGTCAGATCAGAAACTAGGTCACTAGGTCAAATCTAAGAAAAACTTTGTGTACACCCTAGAGGGCTCAGTTTTGATCCAATCTTCATGAAACTCTGTCAGAATGTTTACCTTTATGAAACCTAGGTAAGTTTGAAACTGGTTTGTGTCGGATCAAAAACTAGGTCACTAGGTCAAATATAAGAACGACCTTGTATACGCTCCAGAGGGCACAGTGTTAATATAATCTCAATGAAACTTTGTCAGAATGTTTATTCTTACAATATCCGGTTTGAAACTGGGTCATGTCGGGTCAAAAACTAGGTCACTAGGTCAAATTTAAATTAAGTTATGTTGCAAGAATCAGAACTAACATTGCAATGATGCCAGCCACAAACTCCTTGGAATACATTAGTTTCACCACAGTGAGATAATGATGCTACCATTCTATCATCTGTGTTTGCCTAGTTAAGTCTAGTTGAAATCCATCAAAGGAACTCAACCAACATGAACGGGAACTTTTCGGAGAAGCGACTCTGCCATTTTCAGCTCACCTGATCGAGCCTTACAGTATTGGTGTTAGCTGCCTCTTTCATCCATCCATAAACATTTTCAAACATCTCTGAAACCACTGGGCAGATCAAATTTCATATGGAGCCTGCACATGGGTCAAAGGATTGAAAGTTCTTCAAATGATCTTGGTCACATGACCAAGGTGGCCGCCATTCCCATGTATGGTAAAAACTCTTATAAATCTTCACCAGAGCCAGTGAACTGATTAATGCTCAGGTGAGCGATTCAGGGCCACCATGGCCCTCTTGTTTATCCTCAGGATGGCAATGGTGCACTTATTTGATCAAATAGTAGATTTTACACCTTAAAACTGAGCCCAAGAAATGTTTACGCGATATCGGAAGTTGTTCTTTATAAAACCTGATGAAAAACTTGTGACTGTCTTATTGCTCTATTCCTCGTATCATATGAATGCTGAAACTGTGATTTTAATATCATGATTTTAATATCATGATTTCTCTAGTGGATCTTATCAGCTTCATTTTTTGGGCACTAACATATATCAGGCGTCAACGTGACGTTGTGGTGTGCGCCATGCAACCTAGAGTAACAGAACAAAATTGATTGTTATATATGAACCGTTTTAGATATCTGATTCAAAATTTACATGTGTGTTTATCAATGATGTGAGAATGGTCATGTAATGTTTCATCAATTTCCCTTTTCAGATTCCTTTGTTATTTAAGGTGTCCACGAACTTCTGGATCAGCCCTCGTAGCAGTCTGAGAAGTGTCTACAATGTTTCCCAAATTATTTTAGTCCCCGGATTTTGGATTGTATTGGTGACTCAGTCATCTATCTAATCAGTCATTTTTTTCTGTCAGTCGTGTGCTTAAAGGGTAGCAAAGGGTCAAATCTACCTCCATTCCAACAGGGAAGACTCTGTTCAGACTGGATGGATGCCCAGGCTGATCTAAGTCTTCTCTGGGAGCACATGCCACTTTGTTGGTTTTGTTGTGTCAAGGCTCAAATGGCTTACGAGCCACATAAAATAGTTCATTATAAGCTATATCACATGCATGTGACTGTACAATGAGTTTTAATTTTGGAACAGTCATGTTGAAATGTGAAACAGTTTTACTGCCATCCACTTTTCATCCTTTTGTAAAATGGTAACTTTACTTGCAAAAATACTGGTTAATCATGTATTCTCTCTCATGCATGTCTTGTAAAACATTGTCTTGTTTTATTTTTCATATGTTTGCTTATTAACATAAACAATGAACATATAGCTGTTTTCAAAATTGATCAAAATGCATGTTATGGATTGCAGTTGGTTTCAGTATGATCTAAATTGTCATTGTATGTATATCAGGTTCCTTTGGTATTGCTGTGACCCTGCTGAGTGAAGGTCAGGAGAGGATGGACTTGGATCTCATAGAGAAGAGATGTAATACCCACATACATCCTCTACCAGGTTTGTATACTTCAAAATAAATTGGAACACTTATGAGTAGGAAAATAACTCAGACCTGCAAGTTTTTGTTCTATCTTGCCAAAGGGGGAGCAAATTATTTCCTTCAAGAGTAGGCTTAATTAGAAGGTTTTGGTGGTTGGTTGTTTTGTGTTTAACAGCTCTTTAAGACAGTATTTCAGTCTACAGCAAGCGTTCTGCTGAAGAAAGGAAGAAAGATAAGGAAGAAAGATAAGGAAGATAGGATAGACAAGAATAAAAATCCAGGAAAAAATCTATCCTATTTTCCAAACTGTAATTCCAAAATTAGTAGGACACCCTGGCTCTGAAACTCATCCAGTGCCAATACTTGACATGATTCCCCCCACTTCCCCCATTCCCCCAGTGTGAAGGGATTCAAAAATCTGGGAAACAAGTTCTTTTTCGTTAGAGTGGCATCTATATATAAAGAGATTTTAAGAGAGGCAATACATGATTCAAGTCAGTCTATAGTTTTACGTGTGTCTTGTCACCTTTATATGTATCATTTGACTGCACTGCTATATGGTAAAAAAACTTCTTAAAACATAGAGCCCAAGTTGCTTAGTGAGTTAAGCGCTGGCCTTCTTATCATTACATATTAATTATATACTAATATGCTTAACATACACAGAAATCATATGAGCCGCGATGTGACAAAACAACAAAGTGGTTGTGTGCCCAGTGCAGACTCAGATCAGCTTGGGCATCCGCTCAGTCTGGTCAGTCTTCACTGTCCCCATGGAGGTAGCTTACACCCTTAGCTACCCTTAAAGCGCTTAATGTAGAGTCTGATCGGACTGGGCGGATGCCCAGGCTGATCTGAGTCTGCGCTGGGTGCACAACCACTTTGTTGGTTTTCTTGTGTCAAAACTGATATAGCAAATGTTATATTTTGGCAATGCATGTGAAGAAGCTTGAATTTCCAGGTGAGAATGGAATAGCAGGTTTACCTGGCAGTAGGATACACTTTACCTCGTATGCATTCCTGCAAAACATTTGTATTTGGCAGTCACTAAATTTTGGTGATATTGGTGATTAAAGCAAAGAGGCTTAAGTATAAGTCCACCATTATTTGATTTTCAGTACATTTACATACACCCAGCATAATAGAGGTTCTGATGGAAAAGGTGTAACTGATGAGTATTTAAGATATTTTTATACTATTCCATTAAGCTATACCTCGTGGCATCTCATTAGAATCGCCTATGCACAATTCTAATGAGATGCCACAAGGTATAGTTTAATAGAAAAGCAGGATTTTTTAAATAAAATTTATATTAAATTTTCTTTATTGTCTTGAGCCTTGGTGTATCATGAATGTCAAAACTGATGATGTTTGCCAACATTTCATTTTCATTTAACCATGAAATTTTGATATCATAGAAAAGTGTTTAATAGTAGATTCAGTTCCTTGGAACATGGTCTAATATCTATGTTAGATCAGGTAGTGCTTAAAAAGACTCAGCTATATGGCAGATTGATCAGGCTGCTTCTATAGGAGCAGCCTGATATGGGTTTATGCAGCTGGCTTTTGTATTTCTTTCTTTTATATGAGCTGCGACATGAGAAAACCAACAAAGTGGTTGTGCACCCAGCGCAGACTGAGACCAGAATCTTCGCTGTCCGCATGGAGGTAGCTTAGACCCTTAGCTATCCTTTTAGCGCTAAGCGAAGACGTTGATCAGACTCGGTGGATGCTCAGGCTGATCTGAGTCTGTGCTGGGTGCACAGCCACTTTGTTTGTTCTCTTGTTTCACAGCTCATATGTTTGCTTTTTTCCTCAGATCCGATTCCAGAAGAGTTGGCCCATGCGGGGTCTCCCATACACCTTGACGACCTTGTCTCCTCTGAAGTCATCAATACAGACCAAGGTGCCAGGAATAAGAATAAGACAAACAATGCTGAAAGAACAATAAATAATGTCTCAAAAGATGGGAAAATGAGTGGTAAGGATACCGGTGAGAATGGTGAAAATATCACAGTAAACAGTAATCACATAGTCGGTGGTGATGAAACAGAATCAGACATCAATAACGGTAACAACAATAATAATTCTGAGTCTCAAGTAGATGAATTTGATGGTGGTTGTAAAAGTCTTGGTATTGATGGCAGTGAAGCAATGTATAATCATGTCAAGGGGGATATTACAGAATCTTCAAGTGAGGTCAGGACTGGTCAGAATATGTTCACTGAAAAATCAGATAATCAAACTATTCTGAACAAAACTTCCAGCAGTGATGATGTAACTGACTCAATTTCTGATGATAGTAAGATGCAGAAATCTACAGAAAATAATGCTGGAATAGTTGATTTGGCTGTAACAAATGAAACCCGCTTGAATGGACATGAAACAGACTTAATCATTAAAGAGTACGATAATGTTAAATGTATAGCAGGTTCATCAAGCATGGATGAAATATCAGCTTTAGTTGGTTCAAACACAGATGTTGGAAAGCAGAAAAGTATTGTGGACTGTCCAGATTTTCAAGGTAAAAGAGATACAGCTGATTTGATCAGAACTACAGGAGCTGATAAAATTAAAACCCGTAACTCACAACAAATTTTGTCAGTAAAGGAAGATCCTCAACTGCTGGCAGAAGTTGTGGTTAAAAATTCTCAGGTACCAAAAAAGACAGATGATTTAGATAGATCTCTTTTTCCCTCTTCAGTTGTAGCAACCTCTGACATACTTAGTAGGAAGCCAGGCAGTTCTGTTGAACAAGCTTACTGTAATAAGGATTACTCAAGACTTCATTTGTTTAAGCCACCTAAAATTGACCTAATGTCCGTCTTCAAACAAACAATTGGACATAAAGATGTAAAAAATCCTCATACATATGAAACTGCAAAAGCTGAATTGCAATCATTTCACAGAGACAATACTGAAAGGTTGGGCAATAAAGATAAACCTGTTCTTATGCAGAATTTATGTAGCAGCAAAGCAGCAGAACATGAAGTTTTCATGTCTGCAGTGAATGAGCTTCAGGTCATGTTTGATAGAGCAGGAATAGCTCCAAATACTGTCTCTGGAATGAATGTTAGTGATACTTCCAGTTTTCCAGCAGCCAAGGAGAACAAGGACAGCCTTCTTGAAAGTGTGCCAAAAGTGGACTATAAAGAAATTCAGAAATGTGAAGAGTTTCAGTCTGTTCCAAGTCAGTTACTATTAGAAGGTAGTTCAAGGAATGAAATGAAAACACCTGATAATGAGCAAGATATGGTAGACTCTGTGAATGTTAATCTCAGTATTACTACAGAAAAAGTTGTGCTGAATGACAAATCCGATGATGGTGCTGGTGATGTAAATGAAGGTGCAGCTAAGTTGAAGCCTAGGAAACAAAACAGAAGAGGGTATGCTGGTAAATTTGCAATAGCTCATATGTTGGAACAGACTAGTGATAAGAATGAAGGAAATGAGAGCAGGAGTAAGACTTTAGGAAATTCTGTCATATTTAAGGATGATGGTGTCATAGCAAAAGAAAAGTTGAAAGAAGGTTTAGCAAGTAATGGAGCTGGTAATGATGAAGTTTTGTCTAACTTTGTTACAAAAAGCTTGAGTGAAGTAGATATAGCAGATAGAGAGGCTGATAGTAAAGACAGTTACCAAGAATTAGTGTATGAATCTCAGGCAGTAGAAACTCTCATGAAAGATGATACAGTTGCTCAAACTCAAATAGCTGTAAAAGCAAAGGATCAAAGAAAAGTATCATTCAGTTCTGATGAAATTGTGACTGAGGACTCTGATAGTGACAGTAGCTCGTCTGAGGAAGAAATTCCACCAAAAACTGAAGAGCATTTAAATGATTTTTATCAGACTGGTACAAGTCTATCAAAACAGACAGCCACTAAGTATTTGGGTCAGATCAGAAGACCTGGACTGGGGTTAAGCAGTTCCAGAAAGAAATCAGAAACTGAAATTTCCAGAAGGCAAAGAAGGAAAGAGTTTAAAATTAATGGAGAAGCTGAATTAAGTGATGGTGAAAGAGAAACTCTTGAGGAAACCACATATACTAATCATGAAAGAAAAGATGAAACTTTTTATACACATCATCCTGGCTACCCTGGATATCCACATTATCCACCAGCAGGTTACCCACCTCCATGGCAACAGTTTCAAAGAAGTCATTACAACCAGTGGTATCCACCTAATTATATGCATTTTCAACATCATCCTATGCAGTACCAGCAATATCCATATTATGCATTTCCTGGGCCTAACTGGCCATATTCTGTGCCATATTCAAATAATGATTCCAGTATAGATCAAAGCTCCAGTGTAAGAAATGAAAATATGAAACATGCTTTTGAACTACAGTCTGACTACATAAGGTCAATGTGTCAGAATCAAGATCAAAGGACAAAACAGAAGAGTAAAAAGAAAGTGAAGAAATGAATAAGCAGCAGTGTGTTTTGTTGTCCTATACGCTTATTACCTTAAGGTGTATAAGTACACAACCATGTTTTCTGCCATTTTTGCAAAAGGGAAACAGTTTTTGTGACTTCCTCTTTGCTTTTCTTGATGACGTAGCCCTTCCAAAAAGGGGTCAACTCATAAAGGAAGGAATTGGCTTCTAGAGGAGCAAATTCTTTCCATTAAGAGTTGACCCCTATTGGGAAGTGGGACAAAAATGAAAACAGAGTTGTTTCCCCTGAAAGAGTACCCATTCATCTTAATTGTGTCTTGTCAGAATACTGATAATAACCTCTTAGGAACAGCTTTACATCATGACTGCTTCAGCCTGGACAAGCAGTATAGCAACAACTTTCTGATAGTGGCGTCACCATCGTTTACCCACAACAGAAGCTCCATCTTGTGGAGACCAATTGACATTTTGTTGGGAAACTTCATACCATACTACCATACATATGTCAGAATGTTATTTGGTTTAAACTGTATTTTTTTTTTATAAATTACATACATATACTACAATACAATTTCAAAAGTATCAGGATTTGACAGTAAGCAAAATGCTTATGTATAAAGTCATTTCATGTGCAAAACTATCATTGCATCCTGACCTGCCCATGATTTTACTCTCTGTTGAACAGTCACATTTATGTCTATGCAATGTATGAAACTTTATGCCAGTTTTTATCAATCATGCTATTTTCTCCACAACACCAGTATCACTGACAAATCGCATCTACTTTCATGCTCTGTTGAACACAGCTTAATTCACATCTAACGCTGTGTTTAGTTCCGTTTCTCAGACTATAACTGGTTTTGTATGCAAAATGTAAGAGAAGCTTATCTCAAGGCATTGACAATGCATATTGACCTTGACCTTCTTTTTGTGCTGTGTTGAACATAGCGATGTGTTTGTTACTGTGTTAAAATGAATGGGTTCACTTTAAGGGGAAGCAACTCTGCAACTTTCAATGGTGGTCAACTCTAAAAGGAAAGAATTTGCTCTTTGAGAAGCAAATTCTATCTTTTGAGAGTAGATCCCACTCTGGAAAGACTTTTTTGCCCAGGGAAGCAAATAGATCACAAACTTGGCAGAAAAAAACACATAGCATTTCCAGATTCTGAACAGCTTCACCTTGGATGCTTATTTTAGGTTTATCATTGTTTTTGATGATGTAAAATCTTGTGTAAAGGTCAGACATGGGCACATTATTTGCAACTTGCAATGCTCTTGTTTTCAAAACTAATGAACATGTACTTATTTTTAAAGGCAGTGCCTTAATTTCTATTCTCTGAGAGGAAATACAGCAGAATATGTTCATGCAAGTGTTCGTTATTGCTCTGGGGCTCAACTTTGATTTGAGCTAAACCACAAGAAAATACCTGATGACATACCCTAATCAAATTGTTTAGATGCACAAAGTACAGTGACAAAGTAATCCGACTATTCGTAGACAATAGAATAACAGTCAGAGGAAATCTGTTGTCCAGTTCAAACTTGTACAGTCAGGGGTCAAAGTAATTCCATAAAATTGATTTTCCCATAAACTTCGGTGTATTTTAATGTTTACTGGAAACTATATTGTGGATCTTCTGTTGAATGAATTGCAATTATTTTCTTCTGGTAGAAAACAAATATTGGGTGCAATATGTATGTATTTGTTACATTTCAGTCATTCAACATATACTTAAACAGCATGACTTTAACTTTTACGTTTGAATTTTCGGTCCATTTTGTTTTGCAACGTCGCCATTAATGTCAATGGAAACTTGTTGATTTCAAAATTTATGCAAAGTTTGACAACCTATATCTTAACACTGAGGGGAGGAGGGGGTGGGGATGGGGTTGCAGAATTTAGTACTTTAAACAAGGTTTATTACATGGTTCATATAGCTTTTCAACCATAGTAATTATTTTATGCCTCACTGCAGCCTGGCCTGGGAGAACTGCCAAAATTAATTTTCTTGTGTACATGTAAATACACTGAAGTCTATAGGAAAAAAACTTTTGTGGAATTACTTTTGACTCTTTACTATACTTTGTAAAGACAGCATTTCTAAGTTCAGATCATCATGGTCTTAGTTTGAATCCCTTCTCATGACTGGATCTGTGGAACTGCAGGATGGTGCTTCATTGTATATAGCCGTAATACACGTTTTCGGATGATGGATGGATGACTTGCAATTTTACGTCCTTTTCAACAGTATTTCCGTCATATCAGGACGATGGGCGGGTGATAATGGAAGGCTGTGTGCATGGAACCCCGTTTACGATGGAAAGAACTCCGCCTCCGGCGGGGCTCAAACCCATGACCGCTAGATCAGTAAGCCAGCGCTTAACACACTGAGCTACCGGGGCTCCCACGTTTTCGGGAAGTAACATATGCCAAGTCTCAAGGAAGTGTTTGAACACAAGCCCATTGGGGAGGGGGGGGGGGGGGGGACTTGCTGAATACTGATGCAGCATGAAAAAAACATGGTTGACTGCTATTCTGCTATTCTTGCAATTTATGGTATGATTCCATTACTGAAAAACTTGTCAAAAATGCCTAGAAACCATAGTTGTCTTTTATAATGCCTTGTGTATTATGATGCCATTCTGCTAATGTCAGAATGACAGTGAAAACAAAAATGCTTATCCCACTGTCAGAAAACATCGAGTAAACAAGTTATTGCCTGAAATGTAATTAAGCAGCCTAAAACGATGTTCAGCACAGAATTCCATGACATGAACATGGTTTTTGTTCCATCCAATCATGGCCTTTAATAACTGTGTATAAGTATCTATGCAATAATGGTGTTTTAGATACAAGGCTAATGTCACTGTAACATCGTTTTGGATGCAAGGCTAACTTTTCATGACTTCTGTGACTGGAAATGGGCAAATGAACATTAAATTCTATTTATCATATGACGTCGCATCTGAGTGTAATAAAGCCATACATTAAAAACGATAGTCAGCTAGTGGATTAAATATGCAAATAACCTCGTAAAATTATGCGTTGACGTTCATAAGAACTTTGCGTTTTCTAATGGCGAAATTGTGACGTTTTAGTGCAAAATTCGCTAATAAAATGCTATTTTAGTGTCATATGATGAATAGAATCTTGCATTCATGTTCCTGTATTATTGTATTAAACTCGTTGGGGAAAACCAATAAGATGCTCGGCATAGCCTCACATTTTATCTTTTTCCCCAACTTGTTTATGAAATTCAGTAATACATGAGCACTTATGTAAGATCCTCTATGTCTCCTTATATTCCTTTGTTGTTTAGTCTCTATAAAAAGGTGTTCACTTGTAATGCTATGTTTTTGTACGAACCTCAAACATGGTATAAACAAGCAAATTCAACAAATTTATGTCCCCCGCCTTGGAAACTAGGTTTCCACTGTATATACACTTAGTGTTTGAGCTGGAAAAGCGTCTAAGTTAAAAATGTGAAAAAAGTAATATAAAAAATAATGTGAGGATTATATCCAAACCACATGCATATCTTCAGACGATGATCAAAAAACACCTGTGAAGTTCAAAGGAATCGGCATAAAACTAGGAGGAGTTGCACACACAAGGTACCCACTATCTATTCACTTTGATAGTAAAAATGTATGAAAAATGGCCAAGTTCAATTTGCGAAAAAATTGGTAAAAAATAATGTGAGGATTATATCCAAACCACATGCATATCTTCAGACCATGATCAAAATACCTGTGAAGTTTCAAAGGAATCGGCATAAAACTGTAGGAGGAGTTGCGCACACAAGGTACCCACTATCTAGTCACTTTGATAGTAAAAACGCCTAAAAATGACTAAGTTCAACTTGTGGAAAAAGTGACAAAAAATAATCACAGGATTATATCCACATCACAGGCGTATCTTCAGACCATGACAAAAACAGCTGTAAAGTTTCGAAAGAATCGGCATAAAACTGTAGGAGAAGTTGCGCACACAAGGTACCTACTACTTTAGGGGGACGGAAATAAGGACGGAAGGACGGAATGCCGAAAACTATGTCCCTCCGCTTTTCTTCTAAAAGGCCGGGTACAAAATAAGATTGTTCTATACTATCAGGGTGGGTGGGTGACAGTATTTCAGTCATATCAGGACGATGGGCTTGTGATAATGAAAGGCTGTGTGCAATGGAATCCCGTTTGCGATGGAAAGAACTCTGCCTCTGGCGGGGCTCGAACCCGCGACCGCTAGATCAGTAGGCCAGCGCTTAACCCACTGAGCTACCGGGGCTCCTCTATACTATCAACCTGTTGACAAAATCATTAAAATACTATTGAAGGGTGAAGTGAAACTAGAACTCATTAGCCATACAATATCCCAAACTCACCAGATCCACTGCTGGTAGAAGAGATATGGTTACATGCAGAATTTATTTGTCTACGAATTGGTAATGCTAGCCATATCACTAAAAATGATAGCTTATGGTGAAACTGTTATCAGCCTGCATATCCAGTCATCCAAATCATGTCAATATTCCATGGATCCTGAGTAATTAAGAAACTAAAGTGGAATACTTACTAAGTTATCCATCTGCAAAAAACTCAAGCTCTATTCTTGTCACAACTTGTTTACAGAAAAATGGAACCAAGATCCAACAAAACCAGGGTTCAAGGTTATAAAACTTGAGAATAATCTCTAACTCAAAATAAAGCACAGTGATTGGTGTCTTCCGAGCATGTGCTCGGAAGCAGCCAATCAGTGTGCTTTATTTTGAGTTTGAGAATGTACTCATGTTTTATAACCTCTGGGCCTGTCTGCATACAAGACAGCTTGTCTGAAAGAGCCTTGTCCATCACATGAAAACCTTTTATAAAATGCCAATGCTGACATGGACATCAGGCTGACAACAGTTATTCCTGTACCTTTGTACAGGTGAGCTCCTGCATCTAGCCAATAACTGTGGCTCTGATATGGCTAATCTCCAAGATATTTGAGCCTTTAAACACTGTAAATATTCGTACACCTCTAATATTTCTGTAATAAATACTCACATCTTAGAATCTGGACATATCACAGTCAATTAATTAACATAAGGTGAAAGCACTTTCAGATGAAACATTTTTCCATTTTCTTTTTTGACTCCTTTCTACATATGGGTCAATTTGAAAAGAAAATGATTTACTCACAAAAGAAAGAATTTGCTCCCATGGAGAAGACCTCATGAGTTTCCTCTTTAGAAGCAGTCTCTGTTTATGATCCTGGATTAGATTAATAGTACCGTAATGACCCTAAATATTCGGACAGGTAGGAATGAGCAAACATTGTAGACCCAGATCAAACTGCTCCTGAAGGAGCAGTCTAATCAGCATCTACAATGTTTGCCATTCCCTAAGGATCATTTGGCTGCATTAACCTGTGTAAAATCCACTTTCTAAGAATTTTTTGGACAAAAATTGTCCGACTTATGGGTGTCCGAAACTTAAGGCCTAGTCAACACAGTACTTCTGGAGCAGTCTAAGCAGGGTCTGCACTATTTGCCAACACGATTATGCAAACAGCCCTATTAGGTCCAATTTTAAGGCTACAAAAAAGTCCTGATACACATTTAGGCTGTAAGTAAGGCTTTATCAGTGAAATGGAGCTTTTAGAAGAATTTACATTTTAGCAGCCATCTTACTTGACAAATCTGAAATGCTGTAAAATAAGGGCCTCAAACTCAAACTCAAAATAAAGCACACTGATTGAATGCTTCCGAGCATGTGCATGTGCTTGGAAGCAGCCAATCTGTGTGCCTTTATTTTGAATTTGAGAATGTACTCAAGTTTTATAACCTCTGGGCCAGACTGATCTGTAGCTCACTTTTATACTGATGAAAGCTTCAGCTAAAATTTTTTATGAAGAGTGGAATTTACTAAGGCTTTTGTTTTTCTCTTTTAAAGGAAAACTGTTTGAATTGGTGCAGAAATTATTGGTTTGAATCTGTTTGATACATTAAGGGAATCAAGCAGGGCTCTAGATAAGAGGGAGTATTTGATGATAATTAAGGATAATTTTTCTCATCTCTCATTCAAACCATATGTTGTGACCCCTCATCTGAACCGTCTCGTCGAGACGGTTCAGATGAGGGGTCACAACATATGTTTTTATGCAGAATTAAAAAAAAATTATCCCAAATTATCACCAAATACTCCCTCTTATCTAGAGCTCTGGGAATGGGTACACTGTCATGTTTTTTTGCCATTTTTCCAAAGGAGAACAATTTTCTTGATGCTATTTGCTCCTCCTGGAGACAAAATCCTTCCAAAACGGGATATACTCTTAAAAATGAATTTTTTCCTACAGAAACATATTCTCCTCTTACACAATTGTTCCCCATGGAGAAGGGAGGCAAAAATGAAAATGGTAGAGTTGCTTTCCCTTAAAGCGTACTCATTCACCTCAATACATTTTTCAAGATCCATGATACTCTGACAACTTTAACTTGTGTTATTGTACATGAAACAGCTGCAGTTGGTTGGCCTCTGTTAACATATGCTTTCAGACTACATCATTTCATAATGTACAATTTTATGGTAAAATTGCAAGGCTTTGACTGCTACTGATATTTTCAACAAATCTTATAATGCCGTGTCTTGCCTGTGCATCTGTCATAAAACAGAGCTACATTAGAAAACTTGTCAAAAGTTTTACACCACCAAGAAAGTAATACCTATGTCTCTATTCAGCTAGTCACAGGTGAGCTAGAAATGAATATACTGCCAGATTCAGAGCCCTAGATAAGAGAGCATATTTGGTGATAATTAGGGATAATTTTTGTTAATTCTGGATACAAACATATGTTGTGACCCCTCATCTGAACCGTCTCGACGAGACGGTTCGGATGAGGGGTCACAACATATGGTTTAAATGAGAAATAAAACAAGTAGCCCAAAGGGCAACAATTGCTCACCTGAGAGACATTGTAAACCTATAGGGATATTTAAGATGCTCAAGGGCAGCTAACTCCACAGTCAGTGGTCCAATCAGGCTGAAAATTAAACTCATCCAAAACATTATGTATGCCCTCATTTAATATATAAGTTTAAAAAGTATCTGATCAAGAGCACAATAGACAGAGCTGTCAAGGGCAGCTAACTTCGTAGTGGTTGGCCTGATCTGGCCAAAATTTGAACTTCTTTAAGATATTATGCATTTCCTCATTACCTGCAAGTTTGAAAAGGATCGAATCAGTAGAAACCAAGAAAAAGTGGCAACACTGATTTTTTGGATGCTCAGGGCAGGTACTCCATAGTCATGGTGGGATCTAGCTGAAATGCTAACTAATCCAAGCTTTTATGCATATCCTCATTACCTGCAAGTATGAAGAGGATCCGATGAAAAATGAAAATGTGATGACGTTGTTTTCTCAATTATAAGACTATGGGATTTTTTTCAAACACTCAAGGGCAGCTAACTCCGTAGTCTGTGCTCGAATCCGGCCAAATTTCAAACTCATCCAAGCTCTTATGTATGTCATCATTACCCGCAAGTATGATAAGGATCTAAGCAAAAACAGTTGAGAAAACGTGATGACGCCATTTTCCCCATTATAACACTATGGGATTTTTTCAAACGCTCAAGGGCAGCTAACTCCGTAGTCTGTGCTCAAATCTG
The DNA here is from genome assembly GCA_963989385.1 of Ctena decussata. Lineage (NCBI taxonomy): Eukaryota > Metazoa > Mollusca > Bivalvia > Lucinida > Lucinidae > Ctena > Ctena decussata. The sequence goes on along the minus strand of OZ022507.1, from coordinate 5,675,621 downwards.
GCCAAATTTCGAACTCATCCAAGCTCTTGTGTATGTCACCATTACCTGCAAGTATGATAAGGATCTAATCAAAAACAGTCGAGAAAACGTGATGACGCCGTTTTCCCCATTATAACCCTATGGGGGCTATCTGTTGCCATGGAAACCAGAGTTCTGAGCTGATCTGCACCAAAACCTAATGCAGCCTTTCCCCCACCCCAATGATGCTTCAGATAAAATTTGATTGCAATCGGCCCACTGGTTTCTGAGATATTCATGTTTGAAAGTGTTGACGCACGGACAGACGCACAGACGGACGACGGCTCGACTCCCATCCTATAAGCTCACCTCTGAGCCTTCGGCTCAGGTGAGCTAAAAAAATTATCCCTCAATTATCATCAAATACCCCTCTTATCTACAGCTCTGCAGATTTGTCTGAAGTTCATCAGAATATTTAATAATCTGAGTACCATATCTCTGTCCAACTTCCATACACATTATCTGAAAATGCCTGAAAAGATTTTACGGTAAATCCTCAGCACCCCTTTTGTGCTTGTTGGTGCTCAAACACTACTCACTCCATAATGTCAAAACACCGACAACTTGTAGCTCCACTGCAGCTCATCCAGGTGTCTCTGAAGAATACCTATAACAAGGCTGTCTTCCTAACTGTGCAGGAACATGTTTAAAGCAAACCCTTTCACCAGGGGCCGTATTCATAAAACAACTTAACTGGTTGCTATGCTGTTGCTACGGCTAAATATCTTTGAAGGAGATTCCCTACAACTATGAAATTTGGTCTGGAGGAACAGTCTTACAAAGACTGTTCCTCCAGACCAAATTTCATAGTTGTAGGGAATCCTTACAAAGACTGTTCCTCCAGACCAAATTTCATAGTTGTAGGGAATCTCCTTTATAGATATTTAGCCTTAGCAACCGCATAGCAACGACTTAAGTGGCTTTATGAATACAGCCCCAGGTTTCCTTCAACTGATGGATGACTCGGAGGTTTTTACAGTCAGTCTTGACAGCAGAAAACCCAAGGTATATTATAGGACTTTGTAATCTTTAACAGATGTTCTTTCTTGGCTTTCCCATACACAGCTGTAACAAGGATAGTTTACAGTTACACATTGTCAAAGAAATACAAGTTGACAGCCATTTTCCAAATGCTTCACTAAATATCATTCCCAATAAATTGTGCAGACTCCAACATGGCTGTTAAGATAGCAAATTTAGACATAGTTTTAATTGCAATTAATTTAAATGGAGTATTATTGTTGTGTCAAGAACCCTGAATCATAGCATTTCAGAATCTTTAATATACAGACGACCCTGTTTTAATATACATGTACATGTGAGAACATTTAATATCCCAATTCTTTACAACAGTAAAACCATGATTAACAAATGAGCCGCGATACGAGAAAACCAACAATGTGGTTGTGCGCCCAGCGCAGATCCGCCCAGTTTGATCAGTCTCTTCGTTAAGTACCCAAAGGGTAGCTAAGGGTCTAAGCTATCTCCATGCGAATGGATGCCCAGGCTGATCTGAGTCTGCGCTGGGCACACAACACAACCACATTGTTGGTTTTGTCGTGTCGCGGCTCAAATATTATTAACATGAAATACTATAGTGAACCTTTTTGAAAAATAAAATCGGAGTTTAAAACTATCAAATTTTGCAGTTTGCAAAATATTAAATGTCACAATTTGGAAAACATTAAATTTTGCAGTTAATGAACTATCAAATTTCACAGTTGCAATTTTAAATCCTTACGTTTGAGATTTTTCTTTTCATGACATAAGTTTCTACCTTAGTTGGACATATAAATGATCACACACTGCTGTAAAGTTTATACTTACAATAAAAATGTCTCTGTGGCTCACTTCCAGCAGACAATAACACTTGGATCATTCTCTATCATATCATCTAAATCCTGGTAGCTCAGACCTGCAAGTAGGTAATGACCATGGATTATTTTATTATATGCATGAAACTATCAATGATACACCCTTTGAACTACAGTCAACTCTCGATATCTCAAAGTCGAACTTCTTAAACTATTAATATCTCAAAGTAAATTTTCTGGTACCAGAAAATTTACTTTGTGATTTCAGTAGTTTGTGATGCTACAGAAGCTGAAATGAATTAAATATAGGAATCAGTTCTTTTTAGCTCGCCTGTACGAATGTACAGGAAGAGCTATGCCCTACCGTCAGCGTTAGCAAAACATTTTTTAGTTGATGGACAAGGCACTGTCAGGCGAGCTATCCTGTCCCACTGACAGGTCTTGTTTATATAAGACGATACTTTGAGATATCAGTTTTCAAGATATCAAGAATTGACTGTATCTATTTTCTGGCCATCTGATACAGAAAACTGGATCAACATACTGACATTTTCTGACTCTGTATCTCTGTCTCTTAAAACAAGGATACACAAATTCCATCTTCTGATGCATTAGACTTTAATGTGCATCTTAAGTCCATGGATTCAACTGACCATGAGCTGATGTGTGTTCCTAGTGTCGTTACTCTAGCCCTTATACATTGTTAGAAAAAGACCTAAACGCAAATGGTTAACTTAAGTTAAATTGCTCACAGATGCCCATGTCGACGCTGACGCATACTCTGACTACGATGCTGGGGGTATAGCATAAGCTCTTCTTTGCTTTGCAAAGACGTTGCTAAAATGCATGGAGCTTCCCCATTGCAAAAGGCCCTTAAATTTTATCAGCAAAATACATCAGCATGGTTGACTTTATTTGTACTAGAAGACCTGATACATCCTTGACTAACATCAATTGTAGACTGAAGACTTCATTAAGAAGCTGATGCTCTTTTGAACAACTGGACCCTTATAATAACACTGGTATGATTTTTTATCCACAAGTACACCTGCCTCTCAGTAAAAATATGCATTGAGCACTAATCAGTCAAGTAAGATAAAAAGCTTGGATAAACGAGTGCACAGACGTTTTCCTAACAACAGAGGGCAGTAAAATGACTAAGTTGAAAGGAAAAGACCAAGCATGTAATAAATGCTATAACGCTTAATATAGACAAGAGCATGTGAGCAGGGGCTCACGTATACCCCCGGCCAGCGCCATAGCCTTATATAAACACACTTAATACAAAATTTTAAAGCAAATGTTAAATAACAGACAGATGAATGGACAATCATTTACAAATACAGTGAAAGGCCTATAGACAAATACACAATGGTTCCATTAAAATATGCAAATCATGTAATCAAAAGAAAATACAAATTTAACACAAAACTTCAACACAAGTTTACATAAACTTCTATGTCAGTGACACTGACCTAAAGTCAGCAACAGCATCTAGATGATGTCAACTAGTCAGTTTTATTATATAACTAAACCTAGTTATATGGCAATCTGGGAAATCTTTGACATAAATTTTCCCATTTATTCCATTGGAGATCAAGATGGAAAAACAGAAAAAATGCAAAAGAAGGCAAAAAAAAAATCTTAGCATTTTGATTTTCTTTCCCACAATAAACTTGGCCATTCTCAAGATGTATACAAAATTTGAAGACTGTGGCTCTCTTAGGAACAGAGAAAACTGTGACAAAAATAAATTGGAGAGAAAGAAAAATGGACAAACAAAGGGAATGATATGCAGAAGGAAGCTGATACTCTGTTACATGATGCAACCAGTCATTTCCAACATTTGCACCCAATTTCAAAATCCTAGCAGTTGTGGTTCCTGAAAAATCTTGGACAGGAAAAAAAAAGTTAATTTTATAGGAGAGAATGAAAAACTGAACAAAGGGAATGATAAGCAAGAAAAGGCTAATTGTCTCTTACACTGTACAACTAGTCATATCCAACGTTTGTACCAAATTTCAAAATCCTAGCTGTTGTGGTTCTGAGAAATCTATGACAAATTTATTTGGAGAGAAAGACAAAATGGACAAAGGGAATGATAAGCAAGAGAAGGCTGATTGTCTCTTACACGGTACAACTAGTCATTTCCAATGTTTGTACCAAATTTCAAAATCCTAGCTATTGTGGTTCCTGAGAAATCTGTCACAGAAATTTAAATTGGAGAGAAAGAAAAAATGGACAAACAAAGGGAATGATAAGCAGGAGAAGGCTGATTGTCTCTTACACTGTACAACTAGTCATGCCCAACTTTTGTACCACATTTCAAGATCCTAGCTATCGTGGTTCCTGAGAAATCTGTGACAGAAATTTTAATGGAGAGAAAGAAAAAATGGACAAACAAAGGGAATGATAAGCAGACGAAGGCTGATTGTCTCTTACACGGTACAACTAGTCATACCCAACGTTTGTACCAAATTTCAAGATCCTAGCTATCATGGTTCCTGAGAAATCTGTGACAGAAATTTTAATGGAGAGAAAGAAAAAATTGACAAACAAAGGGAATGATAAGCAGGAGAAGACTGATTGTCTCTTACACGGTACAACTAGTCATACCCAACGTTTGTACCAAATTTCAAGATCCTAGCTATCATGGTTCCTGAGAAATCTGTGACAGAAATTTTAATGGAGAGAAAGAAAAAATGGACAAACAAAGGGAATGATAAGCAGGAGAAGGCTGATTGTCTCTTACACGGTACAACTAGTCATACCCAACATTTGTACCAAATTTCAAGATCCTAGCTATCGTGGTTCCTGAGAAATCTGTGACAGAAATTTTAATGGAGAGAAAGAAAAAATGGACAAACAAAGGGAATGATAAGCAGGAGAAGGCTGATTGTCTCTTACACGGTACACCTAGTCATACCCAACGTTTGTACCAAATTTCAAGATCCTAGCTATTGTGGTTCCTGAGAAAACTTTGACAGAAAAAATGTTAACATACACACACACACACAAACATATTTACGGAAAAACCAAAAACTATATACCCCCTATATACTTCGTATACCGGGGGTATAATAAGAGGGAGTATTTGGTGATAATTAGGGATAATTTTTGTTACACCTAGATAAAAACATATGTTGTTACCCCTGATCTGAACCGTCTCGACGAGACGGTTCAGATGAGGGGTCACAACATATGGTTTCAATGAGAAATAAAGAAAATTATCCTTCAATTATCATCAAATAAACCTCTTATCTAGAGCTCTGAGATTGACTTAATAGGCATTCTAATAGTGGGGGCATACAAACTGATCACTACAGAAACTAATACCGTATATAAGATAATTTTCGCGGTGTTCCATTTTTCGCGGTATTTCACGGTCACTTAGAAACCGCCAATATTAAAATCACGAAATAATTTCCTGTTTCTTACAAAGTATCTTCTGTAGACACAGTGGTCATATATTTTGTTTCTGTTTGCTTCGGTAATTGCTGGTACTTTTCACTTGAACCAGTTCTTTCATTAACCTGCGGCAGTCCTGCCGCAGGTAAATGAACAAACTGGCTCGAGTGAAATAGAAGTAGCTCTGCTTTTCGTGCATGTTGCGAACCGTAAAAATTAAAAATCGTGAAAATTAATGTTTATGTTTTTTACCCTAATCCGCAAAAATTTGAACCTGCGAAAATTACAGCGTACACGGTACCTGATTTGCAACAGATTTCATCATAACTGTGTATGCCATTCAACCACTTGGTTATAGACTGTAGTTTATGATGAGATTCTGTGGCACTGGGAAGCTTCAGTGGGTAGCCTTGCAATCTACGTATAATCTTTGTCTTTAATCCAAACTGTATAAGTCGTCTGAAACAATAATCAGATACATTAGAAACAGAGCAAAAGTTCCACAAAATGCGATTTCTCACTTGTCTGTGCATTGTCAAAAAGCAGAACTAAACATGAAAACTCAACACCAAGTTTATGCCAATGACAACACCTGAAAAAGTAATACTTATGTCTCACTTCTGACAGTCGCATTTGAGGCAAAACAAAAATACTGCAATGAACAAAACACTTTAGTTTAATGCTTGCACATCTAAAAAGCATATATTCTTGTGGACTAACTAAATCTCATTTATAATCTACCAATAATCCCTTCTATAGTTGGTAATTTTCAATATCATCTCAAAATATTAATGACACTATCCATATAATCCTAGGCCAAGCTGTTAAAAACAAATGACGTCAATAGTTAATACCATGTCAGAGCTCTAGATAAGAGGGAGTATGTGGTGATAATTAGGGATAACTTTTGTTAATTCTGCATAAAAACATATGTTGTGACCCCTCATCTGAACCGTCTCAATGAGACGGTTCAGATGAGGGGTCACAACATATGGTTTCGATGAGAAATAAGAAAAATCATCCTTAATTATCATCAAATACTCCCTCTTATCTAGAGCTCTGCATGTTAAATTTGCAAAAGTATTGTAAGAACACTGCTGTATTTACCGAAAAAAAAAATGAGAGGAGCTTTTACAGTACAAAAGCTATTCACGATCTTTCAGCAAAAATATTACCCCAATTGATTTAGTGAACACTTAGACATAACAAATCCTAGACTAACAACTTTGTTAAGCTAATAATGCTCTGAACTAATGAGCCCTGGGGCCGTATTCATAAAACAACTTAAGTGGTTGCTATGCTGTTGCTAAGGCTAAATATCTATGAAGGAGATTCCCTACAACTATGAAATTTGTTCTGGAGGAACAGTCTTACAAAGACTGTTCCTCCAGACCAAATTTCATAGTTGTATGGAATCTCCTTTATAGATATTTAGCCTTAGCAACCGCATAGCAACGACTTAAGTGGCTTTATGAATACAGCCCCTGCTGATTAAGATATTTCAGGTCATTTTGGATGGGGAGAATGCCCTACCTTACACAGTGCTCCTGATAAGAAGGGGTAACAGGGATAATTTTAGAGATAATTTTTCTTATATGAAAACATATGTTGGGACCCTTATTAGAACTGTCTCAGTGAGATGGTTCTTATGAGGGGTCACAACATATGGCAGGACAGTTCTAATGAGTGGTCACAATGTATGTTTTTATGGAAAAATAAGTAAAGCTATCTCTCAATTATCCTTGTTACCATTCTTATCTGAAGCACTGTTATAGCAGAATAAATACAGTAATAATGATGATAATGCAACTTACTTTTCATCGACTTTGAGGAGATTTGGGTTATGTCTCATACACAAGTCTTTGACTGTTAGACCAGGTGTCAGACTAGAGTATAACATAAACACATCACGGAACTTTGGTTTCACACGACCTGAAAAAATTCAAATTTATAACTCATCTCAATAGCTTCAGATTTTCAACCCAATGTATCTGCAAGTTAAAACCTGTTTCTAACCATTTTGCACAGTATGGTTTAATATGGATCTCTATGCCAACATAAGTCTTACTAAGTCTTCAAGAATAACATAAAATGTTTGTTCTTTTTACCACAATCAACAAGTTGTTTAGAAGATCTGGGGCCGTATTCATAAAAAGACTTAAAAGTGGTTTCTATGCTGTTGCTAAGGCTAAATTTCTTTGAAGGAGATTCCCTACAACTATGAAATTTGCTCTGGAGGAACAGTCTTACAAAGACTGTTGTTCCTTCAGACCAAATTTCATAATTGTAGGGAATCTCCTTTATAGATATTTAGCCTTAGCAACCGCATAGCAACGACTTATGTGGCTTTATGAATACGGCCCCTGTAGTATTTATGTGTTTGACGCTGTCCTTGTTCTTCAGTAACAATCATATTTGCCACCTTGAATACTAAATATGTGTGTACCTTTTTTTTCCTTTGCTACCATGAGTTGCCTGAGATATTTATACAAAATAAAGTCTAGTTCTGTTTTTTTAACACACATAGAAAAAATTTTAAACTTCTAAAAATTTTGAAAGCTTCTGTATATACAGCTTACAATTAAAGATATGTTTGTTGGGACGCTTCATTAGAACTGACATGTATTTTTATGCATTAATACCAAAAATTATCCCAGAATTCCCAGCAATGTACATTTCTTTAATTTAATCCATTTTCACAAAATGTCAAACATCCTGAAACAGACTTCTATCTTTTAAATTGGACAAGTCTATTCATCATTTAAATGGCAATTCTATACAAAACCAGCTTTTTATTCCATGCAAAAAGTGTAGATTCAGATCAGATACCTTGATCTGTGGCATCTTATTTGGGTCTATACTGACTGCAAAGGTCCATATTGCAATGCTCAAACTTAAACATCATTTTATTGGACCGCTTTATACAATAATAAAGCAAAAAGTAAAAAAAAAATCAAGATTTCCTTTACCCCTAGGCTAGCCCAACTTTCAATTCTGACATAGGAAAAACACAATCAATTTACATACCTTTCAAAGCAACAAACTGAAGACATTCATCCTGTAATTGCAAATCTTCTGACAGATTCTGAATGTGAGCTGTTGTTGTGTATAAATTGGAATACTGAAAATATTAGCAAATCAAAAATAAGCAAAATGTTTATACTAATGATTTACAGATTGTTAGTTTTGGTTATTAAAATTCTTCTCCCAGAAGCAAATATAGTTCCTGCTAGAAAGATTTTATATCAGCTCAGATGTTTAACCCTTAAAGCACCAAAAATTGAAAAATTGTTGAATTTGCAAACAGTGTAGATCCAGATGAGGTGGCTCTTAATGAGCCACCTCGTCTGGATCTACACCGTTTGCCCTATAGTCTTTGAATTCTCAATATGATATAGCTTGGACAAGCCATTTTTTTAATTTTTGCAGATGTAAATTTTTGGCGCATTAAGGGTTAAAAGAAGTTGTTGGAAACAATAATGTATGTCAACCAACTTGCCACTTTATAACCATGAGTCTCCTGCTAATGTGAGCTTGAAATTCATTGCAAATATGGCAAACAATAATACATAATTAGCCAGCAATTGCAAAAAATTAACATAATGCAATGTGAATCTTATGGTTGCATATACATCCCTGCTGTACTGAGTCTGCTCATGTTAGATGATGGCAAATGCAACATCCCTCATGCCGCATAGCCTCGGGTCAAGCACTACTCCGCTCTCAAACAAGTCCAAAAGGACCAGAAAATGTTTTAATATAACAACACCATATCAATGTATGAGGAGACATTTTTGGGCCCATAATTAGTATATTCTCATAATTAGAACAGGTTCAGTCTGAAGAAGGATCACAACATGTTTACACAGATTTTTTTTTTCTCAAACCTGATATAAAATCAAGTCAAATCAATTTGTACCATTATGTACCTTAATATTGAGACACTGAGACAGAAATGACTTGGCAATAGTACAGACATAGATAAGACTGCCCCTCAGCAGGGATACAGACAAATAGGGACCCAGTCCCCCATGGCCCCTAAATTTGAGCTGAGTCCATGAGTTTTGATAGAAAACGTCTTTTATCTTGATGTAAAAGCAAGATCTGCTAGTCTGCCAACATTTTTTTAAAATTGCCTTATATTACATGAAGTCCAATGTATCCCATCTTAAAGTCAGCATTTATTATAACTGTAGACAGACAATGGGTAGCAAATAGAAAGCAAATTGGACATCCATATCACATATTACTAAATCAAGAACAACAGAAACCTTTGAATGATATAGTAAGTGGTTTTATGTATCTCAAGTTTTCAAATGATCACACAAACTCATTTAGGTCTCCCAATATTCAAGACAATGACAGCAAGTGAGCAGGGGTTCTTGTACACGCCTGGTGTCACCAAAACTATGCCACAAAAGTCAAAACTTAAAACTTTATTGCAAATGTTGATGGGATGAACTGATTGACTAATGGACAGATGAATACAAGGCAAATTCTTTAATCTCTGTCAAACTCCTATTCTGGGGGTACAATGACTATAATACCCCCATTCCACTGAGTGGCTCTTTGACTGCGCTCTTGGCGATCATGGCGCTTCTCCAAAATTTTCGAAATCGCCGCAGAAGCGTAGGCATTTGCCAAAACTTGGAACTTGTGCGCTTCCAGTACGCTGCCAGTACGCTTCTAATACGATCTCGCCACGCTAGTCACGATGCTGCCGCGATTTAGCTGCGCTTCTGCTACGCTTAACGGACTTTGAGGGCGCTTCTAATACGCTGCCACTACGGCAAAGGATTTCAAGCTACGCTTGGTCTACGCTTATTACGATGCGTTTGCGATCGTGCTACGACCTAAGTGCCGGAACTGCGCTCAAGCTGCGCTTGTGTTGCGCTTTGTAACCGCTTCTATGTAAATCGGCGGGAAATCGGGTTCAGCAGAAGATAGCCACCAGCCTTCAAACAATATTGATAATATAACAATTCCAGTGGCTATGGCCCAGCTGGCAATCATGAACTAGTGACTTTGAACAACTCGTCTTGTTCTTCTTCTGTTCAGGCTCAACTGGGGCCTCTGCTCGGCGTTCTGAAGGGCGCATATCTGGCTCAGTTTAGAGAGCAAGAGACTGGCCCCCTGTCAAAAGCAGAAGGCGAAATCCACAGCCAGGCCTGGTCAGGAGACTATTTTCACGCAGCCTGTACCACAGGAGAGTGTATTCCAACTCCAGCTCCGGGCAGCCTGCATCTTGAATGAAACGTGAGAATCGAGTTATGAAACGTCGTGGAAACGCGGCGTTTTCATGCCCAGATCGCCATAAGAGCAGAGGAAACGCAGCTAAAGCGCCAAGAGCGCAGCGGAAGCGACGTGGTTGCGCTATTCATAAATAATAGAGTCGCAGCAGAAGCAGCAAGAGCGCAACGGGAGCGCAAAGAGCGTAGCAGAAGCGTAGCTGGGTCGCAGACAAATCTCACTGTGCTGTCGGCACAATCCCGCTGCGCTGGTGCTGCGTTGCTCCCGCTGCTGCTGCGTTCATGAATTTCGAGCTACGTTCTTACTATGCTTTCGTTGCGCTTTGAGTCCACGGCGCTTCGGCTACGTAAATTTTGAGCAGAGTCAAAACAAGCGCCGTGACTTGGCGATCATACCGCTTCTGATATGCTTTCACTGCGACCTAGAAGCTTCTCCTGCGCTGCTGCCGTTTCTGCTACGATTCACGGCGCTTTGTCCAAAATTTCAGAGCGCAGTGGAAGCGCCGTCCAGTGGAATGGGGGTATAAGCTCCAGAGCTCCAGATAAGAGGGAGTATTGAGGACAATTCCGAGACAATTTTTCTTATTTCTGAACAAAAACATATATTGTGACTCCTCATTAGAACTGTCTCAACGATATGGTTCTGTGACCTCTCATTAGAACCGTCTCAATGGGACAGTTCTAATGAGGGGTCACAACATATGTTTTTGTGGAGAAATATGGAAAATTATCCCAAAATTACCCATGTTACTTCTTATCTGGAGCACTGGTAACTGGCTATAACTGTGTCATAAAACTTCAGGTTATTTCCATACATACCTGGAATATAGAAATAATGGTGATCACATCAAAATGTCTGAAATAGAAAAACATTCAGTGTTATTAGAAATGAGCCAAGCTATCAAATTAATATATCCTGTACCTGACCTTAACCAATACCCTAGTTATTCAGCTATTAAACCAGGCTGTTCCACCTCTAGAATGATCCCAGATACCTGATGCAGTCCTGTGTATTTCTGTTATTTCTGAATAATTTTTTTTTCAAAATAATCCTAAAAATCTAGATCTGTCTAACCCCTAGTCCTATAATCATATCACAACCTGTATCTGCCCCTAACAAATATCTGTCTTCAACCGTAAGGTAGATATTGAAGAAGGGCAGATATATGATAGAATATGAAACTGCATGTATTTCACTCTTGCAAACTTTTCCATGAAAGAGTTTGCAATGTCAAGACCTACATGTACACTGATGAGGTGAGTATAAGACAATAATTCTAGGATAATTTTTCCAATTTCTCCACAGAAACATATGTTGTGACCTCTAATTAGAACTGTCACAAAGAGACAGTTGTAATGAGGGGTCATAACATACATTTTTATGGAAAATTAACAGAAATTATCATAGAAACATCTTCAAATGAGCCACCACTCAACAAAACCAACAAAGTGGCATATGCACCCAGCAAACTCCGATCAGCCTGGGCATCTGCCCAGCCTGATCAGAGTCTTTGCTGCTGGCACGGAGGAAGCTTAGACCCTTAGTTTCTCTTTGAGCGAACAACAAAGGCTCTGATGAGCATGGGCTGATCCGAGTTTTCATGTGGTGCACATGCCACTTTGTTTTGTCATGGCATGGCGCAAATACTGATCATGATATGGATGTCTGTGATACACATTCAGTTGATCTTGGGTCATTTATATATCAAATACCGTAAGTATGATCCAAATGTATAGCCTTGCATGCTCACCTGACTGTTGCATCCTCTGACCCCTATCCTATTATCAGTACAAATATACTCACAACAAATTCTGCAGGCATGCCTTGACTAGATTAATTTCTATATCAGCCTCCGCTGCTATCTTTGCCACATGGTTAAAACCATCTATATATGGTAGTACCTTAAAAATTAAAAACAAAACTACAGAAAGTGAGCAGGGGCTAACATACACCCACAACCAGAGCCAGCATCTAGTAAAAAAGAAGGAAAAAATCTTGTACAAATTGACAGCAGTCAAAATTTGATGTAAATATCAATTGGGTTGGACAAAGAGAGACAAGAATTACGACAAAACTACAAACCTCTTAACATACAAACCATGTCATGGTATAACTAGAGTTCATTGGGAAGCCAAAATTTTGTGGATGAAAACTTATTTTTTCCCTCTTGTTTGCACACACACACACACAAAAAAAAAGAAAAAAACCCATCTCATCATGACTGGCTAACTGAGGCAATTATAATGAGATCTCACTATATGGTGTTGTTTTGCTGCTTTTCAAATGAGATCCCAGTATATATTATAAACTATAGCAGAAAAATGAAGAAGATCTATTTTCATTCCAAACACTCTACTTACCATATTAAGAAGGGGGACACCTTTTGTGATATACTGTTTGCTTTCCTGGGTAACAATGGCTTTCTAAAATGGAGCCAATTCTTAAAGGAAAGAATTTCTTTCCTTCAAGAACTGACCCCATTTGAAAAGGGAGATAAAATAAAATAGACAGACTTGCTTCCCTTGAAAGTATACCCACTCACCTTAAAGTTCTCAGTAAGGTGTAAATCATAAGACTTGCCTAATTTTTACAAATACATGACCATTTATGGATAGACAGTCCAAATTTCACACATCACCACCACAGTTTGCGTATGTATTCTTGGTCAGCTACATATGAAAACAATCAATGCCACAGATAAACTCCAAGACCAAAGTACCATAAAAACGCTATGTATTGGGACAGACAGGTCTGAGCAAACAGTGCAGACTCAGATCAGACTGCTCCAAAGAAGCAGTTTGATCCAGGTTCAGACCGTTTGCCATTCCTTCTTTTTTTTTTTTTTTTTTTAAGGAAGAATTACAGCATTGTAACGTCAATGCACATTAAGTCGTCAGGTTGTGGCATATTTTGTATTACTATGCACAAATGAACAAAGGTATTTGAGAACGGTTTTTTGCAACGGGTACCAGAATTATTAATCTAAACGATTATTTGTTTCAGTTATTCCTGAAATACAAATCTTTTTCGTGAAAAATCACTGAATAACAGAAGGGTGGACCTGACGACCTTATATTACATTGCATATTAAGTCGTCATCTTATGTACTGGAATGTCGTCAGGAGGTCTTAAATTATAATCTTCATAGATTCTTTTGAAAAAAAAGGAAAGGAAACATTTAATTAATTAATTCGGCCTCTTGCAAATAATAAGACGTAATATAAAGAACAACAGAACTCTATCATGACGAGGATATTTCAATAAATGAGCACTGAAATCATAACCACATGTGTGTGTGTGGTGGTGGGGGGGGGGGTATGTGTGTTTGTGCATACATTCCTGTTTATGTGCATTTCCTTCTAGTGTTCCAAGAAACATGGGAAGCAGTTCTGGGCAATTTATTCAAACTATGTCTCAAATGAGTTTGCGCATCTTCAAAGTCTGAGACCTCACTGACTGACTGCATAAACTTTCTTTGGAACCAGGCCTTGAAGGCATTGATTTGATGAAAATCAGATAATAGGAATAGGAGATTGAGTAATTTGAAAGAGAGAGAGAGAGAGAGAGAGAGAGAGAGAGAGAGTTTAGTCATGCTTGCTTCTATAGAAAGTATCCAATGCTGTTCGAGGATGCTTGCAAGGTGCTACCACCACCCCATACTTCTCAATAATTCCAATTTAGTTCGTTTCGTGCAATTTGATTGGCTAGAAGAAAAAACTTTAGACTTCTAAAATTCCTGCATCATGCAAGTAATCTCATTGAGCTATTTTCCGCAAGCTTCTAAAATCAACGATTTACAAATATTTTCCATGTTTTCATGATACGGCATAAAATATTGTGGACTTTATCGATGTCTACACGCTGGCGAATCGCCCACAAAAATAGCATAAAACCTTTCAGGCTTTACTCAGTTTGTGAGTGATTCGCCGGCATTTACATATCGAGAAATTCCACGGAAATAAATTGATTTCTATAGTAACATCAATACAATCGCTTTGATGAAGTGAAACTTTCTCGCGATTTATAGATCTGCTCGGTATCTAGTGTAAAACAGTGGAGACAAGTATACATAAAATGTCACATTAAGTCGTCAGATGTCCTATTAGGTCGTCAGTGCTCTTTCATGGTAATTACTTTATTTAATCGCACGATTTGGCGCAAGGGAAAACACTCTTTCGCTTCTTTAATCATTTTTCTCATGGCCGAGCACTTTACTTTGGCACATGGCCTCATCGGAAAGTTTTAAAACTCATTCGCAGTAGCCCGTTAAATCTGGACTATTCCGTCGCCCACTTTTCGATCAGGGTCGAAAAACAGTACCCCTAAAAAATAACATATATCTTGCCATTATCAAAAATAAATATTATTTATGGCAAAAGAATATGAAAGCTGAATAATTTTATTTTCAATTTTTGCCGCTCATCCACTTCTGTGATGACATAGGCAAAGAGAGCATTTTGAGAAGGGAAAGTGACGACTTAATGAGCCTGACGACTTAACCCGAATTTACGTTAGAA
Organism: Ctena decussata; assembly: GCA_963989385.1. NCBI lineage: Eukaryota > Metazoa > Mollusca > Bivalvia > Lucinida > Lucinidae > Ctena > Ctena decussata. Next base: position 5,660,614 of record OZ022507.1, on the reverse strand, counting down.
CCAAATAGTTCTATGTTGTGGACAATAACAGTAATTATTCTAGGTGTCCCAATATTAAGATTTTTATGGTACATGGGTAGTAGCCCAAAAGAAGTTGTCCAATGGAGGTACAGACAAATGCAAGAAGTGATTATGTTGCACATACCAGAAACAATGTATAGAAATGTCACAGACATCAAATTTACACACTCCAATGGGTTTTAATACCTGTTGTGTAGTTAGATCCCATGAGCTGCTGCTAAACTTTGTCTTTTTGCCAAGGAAAATAGGGACATCATGATCCTGTACAGGGTGGGGATCTTCTATGACAGGTGACACCTTCAGATGGATTGTACAGGACTCGTCTACAAGATAAAACAGAAATCCAAGATATGCCTGAAGTTTAAATGATGAAAACCAAAGCATTTTTAATCATCTTTGTGTCTTATTAGAACTGCCCACTCTTTTTTTAATACTAGGTAACACACCAATATTGTTGTTGCATAAGCCATTTCTAATGAGCTCCAAAAAAAACGATTTTTTCTTACTGATTTTTTTTTGCCCAAAATGCTTGTTTATCTGGATCTCTGAGAGAAACATCAGTACAGATTATAAATATCTTGGGTGTGAGGTACAGATAGAAAGATGTCCATAGGGATTGTTGTTGGTCATCAGGACCATGTGATGGATTCTTCTATCCAAATGTCATACCATGAATTTTCTTGTATACCTTTTGATTTACAATTTGTTTGATTTAAATGTAGAACTTCAAATGCATTATGTTAGCTCCTGAGAAGTTTTCATTTCATTTTGAAAGAAGAAAGTGCTACAACAGACCAACATTCAGTTCTTTATGTTAACTTCCAAAGATGGCATATACTGACTTCATTTTACTGTCTTCTCTACATAAAATCAGCCAATGATGTAGGTATATGACCTCACATACCGAAGATGTAATTTTTCAGCATCAGTTAACACAGTGGAAACCAGCCAGGTATGCAAGAAAAGGGGAGCCAAAATGTATGTTTGAATCGAGGAGTAAGAATCAAATAATCTCAGAATTACATGTATCATCTACACATAGCCCTTAAAGCAGCTGTGTGTATATATTTACCCATGAACATCCTACAGCTTCCTCTTTTGTTCAACTTCCTCAGGACTTCCTCTAAAAACTGAGGTATTTGTTCTTTCTTCTTCTCATCGGATAAATAGGAATTTTCAAGCTGAGAACAAAAACAACATACTAAAATCACTAAGCAATTCAGACTAAGTTGTACAAGGTTGTACTTCTCTTTGTTAAATTGTTTGGATTACCGAAAAGCTCGAGGTCCATTTTACAAGTTGGACCTTAATTTTTGCAACTGTTTTGGAATGGAAATAGACATCTTGTTGCAGAATTAATACAAGACTGATTCACATAATTGGAATTCTTATGAAAGGTCTCACCACCCCAATCTTCCAACATGTATCCCATCTTATTTAGCTGAATATATAATATATATGCGCACTCCATAAGAGCAGAAGTATAACATGGTCACGCCATAGAGGCAAAGCAGTCTGTTCTGATACTTTACACCTTACATCCACAATCTATGGCTACTGAAGGATCCATAGAGTTAAAAAAGGAAGCTTATTAGTCTGCCAAGATATACAGATGGATGACAGTCTAGGCCAAACTGCTCCAAAGGAGCACCTTGATCAGGGTCTACATTATTTTAATTTTTGACACAATGCTGAATCATCAAATAAACTTGTTCAAATTTTAGAGTAATGACAGAAATTGGGTTTTGTTTTGCAATATTGCAATGACCTTAGAGCTCTAACAATACCTGTCAGTGTACAAGATAGCTCACCTGACAGTGCCTTGTCCAACACACAAAATAAACTTTGTTGTAAAACTTTGAAGTGTGATGCCCACGCCAACACCCATGCCAACCTCAAGGTGACAGCAATAGCTCCTTGTACTTTTGTACAGGTGAGTTAAAAAAAATCAACCAAGTGTATAAGAACTTAACCTGTCGACTTGACCCAGCAGTGCTTCAGGTAAGGTGGGATTCTAAGAATAATTATGTTACGACCTGGCGGAGGTAACAAAAAGATGGAAGTAAACCAGCAACAAGCCTGTTTTTAAACTTAACAAAATTTATTTACTTGTACATCAAAATAAAACAGTCATTAATTAATCAAGAGAATATGTAATTAACGATACCTTATTTTAGTCTGAATGTCCCTCAGAATTTAAAACACAAGTCCTTTAATAATTTCTGATCCCAGAAGATAAAGTATGTATGAGCACATGAATATTTCCAAATCCAATATATTTAAATTCCAGTATAACTTATTTTACTATAGACTGGTGAAAGTTTTCATACAAAGATGATCTAAATGAAAATCTGTCCTCTTTATATAATATCTAGGAACATTCCGGAACTAACCAAAAATAGATCTTACCAAAAAGTACTCAATTCTGACATAATTTCATACTAGAAGATTCTTAATGTTTACAACAGAAAGGTCTAATATTTTCTCAGTACTAAAAATAGTTATTCCAGAATGTTCTAAAGTACAATGTAAACAACTTGTTTATTTCAAACCTAGTAAACATCTAAAAACTGCAAAATCATGGTAAAAGAAAATATTTACACCAACTTAAACACCATATTCATAACACTTCCCCTCTTCAAGGAAAAGAAAGTTTTATGAAATAAAGCTTTCTTTTGCCATATGACCAATTATGAAACAAAATTAAGTTTAATGCATATACACTGTACATATATCAGTACCAATCCAGACATCATGTAGTAATAGCCAAATTTAGGCTCTTGAAAGTGCATCCGGGATAATATTATCTTTTCCTCTGATATGTCTGATGTCAAGATTGTACTCCTGCAACATGAGACTCCACCTGAGTAACCGCTGATTTTTGTTCTTCATTTTATGAATGAAGGTCAGTGGATTGTGATCACTGAAGACAACAATTGGTGTGGCTGAAGAAGATAAGTACACTTCAAATTGCTGAAGAGCAAGGATGAGAGATAAACACTCTTTTTCAATAGTAGAGTAATTTCTCTGATGTTTGTTGAACTTCTTAGAAAAGTAACAAACAGGGTGATCCACACCATCATTATCTTCTTGAATCAAAACACTGCCTGCACCAACGTCACTAGCATCTACCGCCATTTTAAATGCTTTGTTGAAGTCTGGTGCTAAGAGAACTGGAGCACTCTTAAGTATGGCCTTAAGCTTATCAAAGGACTTTTGACAGTCTTCATTCCAAATATATTTCTTTCCTTTACCTAGCAAATTTGTCAAGGGTTCTGCAATTACAGAGAAGTTATTACAGAACTTCCTATAATATCCTGCCATACCAAGAAAGCGCATCAGTTGTCTCCTGCATGTAGGTACAGGAAAATCCGAGATAGCCTCCACTTTAGCTTCTACAGGTTTTACCTGACCTTGACCCACAACATGTCCTAGAAATGTCAAATTTGCGTGACAGAATTCACTTTTTGCTAAATTGATTGTCAATTTTGCATCACTAAGTCTTTGAAAGAATTCTCTGATAGTCTGTAGATGTAGTTTCCATTCATCGTTGAAGATGATTGCATCGTCGATGTATGCTTTACAACCATCCAGATCAGATGTCAAGCTATTTATAAGTCTCTGAAACGTTGCTGGAGAGTTTTTCATACCAAATGGCATAACCTTATACTGATAGAGTCCATCTGGTGTAAAAAATGCTGAAATCTCCTTAGCTCTGTCTGTCAAAGGAATTTGCCAAAAACCTTTCAGAAGATCAAATTTAGTAACATATTTGGCTTGTCCAATTTGATCAATACAGTCATCAATACGTGGGATTGGAAATGTATCCGTTTTAGTCACAGAATTAACTTTTCGATAGTCTGTACACATGCGAAAAGTTCCATCAGGTTTTGGCACCAGAATACAAGGAGAACTCCAGTCACTTTGACTTGGTTCTATAAAATCATTTTCCAGCAAATATTTAATTTCTTCCCTGAGATACTGTTGCTTCACAGGGTTCATTCGATAAGGATGTTGCTTCACAGGCTTTGCGCCATCAATGTCAACATCATGAAAGATTCTGTCAGTCCTGGCTGGAATGTCCGGAAATAAGTGCTCATATTCAAGAATTAACTGTTTCAGTTCAAGTCTCTTGACTGGATCCAGGTGTGACAGTTTCTGGTCGAGATCCTTTAAGATGTCAGAATTCTGGAGTTTTGATGATGAGGGATCAGATTTTATAAAGTTCATATCCTCAGAGTCCATTTCAGATTGCTCTTGAGGGACAGAATTTACTACGCTTATTGGTGAAACAACTGAATTATCCCTATCAATGTACTTTTTCAACATATTAATATGACATAACCGTTTATCCTTGCGCCTCCCAGGTGTGTTGATAATATAATTTACATCACTGAGCTTTTTGTCAACAGTGTAAGGGCCGTAATATCTGGCCTGCAGAGGTCTGCCAGGAATTGGCAAAAGAGCAAGTACCTTCTCTCCAGGTTTAAAATTTCTTTCCCTGGCATATTCATCATAATGAAATTTCATTTTGTTTTGAGCTGATTTGGGATAGGACCGAGCAGCTTCACAGGCTTTTGACAATCTGTTATTGAAGTCAGAAACATACTGAAGCAAATTCAAAGAACTGTTATCATCAGAAAGAAATTTCTCTTTCAAAAGTTTCAGTGGTCCACGAACTGTGTGACCAAAAACAAGCTCAAATGGGCTGAAACCAAGTGATTCTTGTACGGATTCCCTAGCTGCAAATAACAGGAAATGAATGCCTTCATCCCAATCCTTTTCAGTGTCAAAGCAGTAAGATCTGATCATGTTTTTCAGTGTTTGATGAAATCGTTCTAAGGCACCTTGACTTTCAGGATGATATGCTGATGACCGATATTGCTTTATGCCTAATTCATGCATCACTTGCTGAAATATTCCTGACATAAAATTAGATCCTTGATCTGACTGGACAGATTTAGGGAGACCTACAAATGTGAAAAACTTCACAAGAGCCTTAACTATGGTCTTTGTCTTAATATTCCTAAGTGGAATGGCTTCAGGGAAACGTGTGGAAGCACACATTATGGTCAAAAGATATTCAGAACCTGACTTTGTTCTGGGTAAAGGACCTACACAATCAATAATTATTCTGCTAAAAGGTTCCTCAAATGCAGGAATTGGCTGCAAATGGGCTTTAGGGATAGTTTGATTAGGTTTTCCTACCATTTGACATGTATGGCAAGATTTGCAATGTTTAGAAACATCCGATTTTAACCCTGGCCAGTAGAAATGATTAAGAATCTTGTGATAGGTCTTGTTTACACCTAAATGACCTGACAAGGGAGTTTCGTGAGCTAAGTTTAAAATTTCAGGGCGATAAACCCTTGGAACCACAATTTGGTGGTTAACAGTCCGCTCGTCTTCTGCTGAGACATCAGGAGGATGCCATTTTCTCATCAAAATGTCATTTTTGACATAATAGCAAACAGGAACCTGGGACATGTCATTCTCATCTAAAACCCTTTCAAATAAAGGTGAGATCTCAGGATCACTGTGTTGTTCTTTGCAAAGCTGTGACCTTGACAGCAGGTCATTACCTTGGTCATTTGAAAATGAAGGAGAGTGATCTGGGTTGGACACAGATGAGGTGTGAGTAAAGTCTGTCTGCATGTCAGACAGGCTGGGTGAAAGAGATTTTGAAATCTCATCATTAAAAGACTGACCTATAAAAGTATCAGTTAAATCAATGTCCTGATTCCCATCATTCAATATGGCTTTCTTTGCCATAGCCCTAGTGACAGCACACGAGGGGTAAAGGTCAGGAATTTCCTGCTCAATGGGGTCAGGTGGTTGATCAACACAAGGTGTGTTGGTCAAAAGTGGATTAACCACAACCTTATCTCCTGCTAGGTCATTGCCTAACAATAAGTGAACACCTTTAAAAGGTAATGAAGGTCTAATACCAACAGCCACTGGACCAGAAATTAAGTCTGAGGACAAATAAATGTTATGAAGCGGTACACTAACAAATCCACATTCTACACCCTGAATAAGGACACTTGTCCCAGAAGAAGTCTTCTCGGAAAATGGCAGGGTATCTGCCAAAATAAGGGATTGAGAAGCTCCAGTATCTCGTAAGATAGTAATAGGGGTAGACTGGGCAAAGTCACAATTTAGTGACACAAAACCTTCTGATAAGAATGGTTCATAAATCTCCATAACAGAATCAGTCTCAGAAATTTTGGCCTGAATAGGAATTTGATCCTGAACACAAGACTGTGGCATTGACCGTAAAGAGGTAAGACCTGTGGGTTTTGGACCCTCTTGTTTTTCTCTCTTCCTCTTTAAAAGTAAGCATTCAGAAATTATATGTCCCGTTTGCTTACAATAATTACAAATAGGCTGAGATAAGGGATTTTGACCTTTGTTTTCACCAGGGGGTTTTGGTTTTGGAGTATATGAGGGACTGGAATTGCCAGATGGATTACTGGGACTGAATTTTGGACCTGACTGAGGGAAAAAGGTCTTTTTAGGAAAAGGCTTGTGCACAAAAGAAGTCTTATGAGTTAAAGCATAATCATCAGCCAAACGAGCTGCTGCCTCTAACGTTTCAACTTCCTTTTCATCTAAAAATGATTTAATGTCAGAATTAATGCACCTTTTGAATTCTTCAACAAGCATGAGCTGTCTAAGTTTACCATGATCAGAGCCCACTTTCTTTGATGAGCTCCACCTATCAAATAACTGCTCTTTTGTCCTAGCAAATTCAACATAAGTTTTGTCATTTTCTTTTCTACAGTTCCTAAATTTCTGCCTGTAAGCCTCAGGGACCAACTCATAAGCCTTAAGAATAACTTCTTTTACTTTGTCATAATCTGAGCTCTGCTCAAGAGAAAGTTGAGTATAAATTTCGCGAGCCTTGCCGATCACAACGCTCTGAAGAAGCAAAGTCCAATGCTCTTTTGGCCATTTCAAATTTTCAGCTACTTTTTCAAAGTGAAGAAAATATTTATCAACTTCTTTTTCTTGAAATGGAGGAACGAGTCTGATGTGTTTTGTAACATCAAAAACTTTTTTAGAGTCCAAAGGCAAAGACTTTGATGTGGTCTTTTCTTGCTTTTCCATTTCTTTCATTCTAATCTGAAATTGTCTTTCTCTTTCTTTTTCTTCTTTTTCAAATTTTAATTTCTCTTTTTCTATTTCAACTCGTTCTTCCTTTTCTAACTTCAGTTTTTCATGTTCTAGTCTTTCTTTTTCTTGCTCTAATTTTTGCCTCTGCAACCTTTCTTCTCTTTCTAATGTTTCAAGCCTAATTCTTTCCTCATGCTCTAACCTTAATTTTTCTATTTCAAGTTGTCTCTGAATTTCTAATTCTCTCATCTGCAAATCTGTCTGAGTGACAAGAATGTGAGAGGTTGCAGAGGAATCAAAAATTTCTTCATCAACAAAGAACTGAATCAAAATATTCTTAATTTCATGTTTTAACATAGACCTTTTGACTGAAGATAATTCATAATGTGCTGCAAAAAGTCTGTCTTTTTGGCCAAGTTCAACAGCTCCTGAGAAGGCGCAGCAATGAATTCATTGAGATCAAAAGACATGGTTGCTTTTTGCTGGCTTTACTTGTTTGAATAACAGTGAAAACTTTTCTTTTTTTTTTAATTCAGAATTATTTGATGCACTAGAAATTTCAATCCCGGACTCGAGCCCCCAATTTGTTACGACCTGGCGGAGGTAACAAAAAGATGGAAGTAAACCAGCAACAAGCCTGTTTTTAAACTTAACAAAATTTATTTACTTGTACATCAAAATAAAACAGTCATTAATTAATCAAGAGAATATGTAATTAACGATACCTTATTTTAGTCTGAATGTCCCTCAGAATTTAAAACACAAGTCCTTTAATAATTTCTGATCCCAGAAGATAAAGTATGTATGAGCACATGAATATTTCCAAGTCCAATATATTTAAATTCCAGTATAACTTATTTTACTATAGACTGGTGAAAGTTTTCATACAAAGATGATCTAAATGAAAATCTGTCCTCTTTATATAATATCTAGGAACATTCCGGAACTAACCAAAAATAGATCTTACCAAAAAGTACTCAATTCTGACATAATTTCATACCAGAAGATTCTTAATGTTTACAACAGAAAGGTCTAATATTTTCTCAGTACTAAAAATAGTTATTCCAGAATGTTCTAAAGTACAATGTAAACAACTTGTTTATTTCAAACCTAGTAAACATCTAAAAACTGCAAAATCATGGTAAAAGAAAATATTTACACCAACTTAAACACCATATTCATAACAATTAAGAGACAATTTTTCTTATTTCTCAATTACAACATATGTTGAGACACCTCGTTAGAATCATCTCAGTGAGATGGTTCTAATGAGGGGACACAACATAAGTTTTTGTTGAGAATACAGAAAATTATCCCTAAATTATTCTTATTACCCTCCTTATCTGTAGCACTGACCAGTCAAGTTGACTAGACGTATTAATGAACCTGTTACTAACTACCTCTAACTGTGTAAGGTATGTAGCTAGTTTCTTCACGGCGGGTCCATAAATATGGGTAAGTCGGGTTGAGGAGTTGAACACAAGGCACACATTAAACATAAGAGCATTTCTTTCATACTTCTTGTCTTCTATACACACTGGGCACCCAACAATTTTGTGGCCAAGGGCATTTCTAAAATTGGAAAAATAGGATTAGTAAGTATGTATAGCCATGATATAATGACAAGAATTCTATGTAATGCTATGCCGCATCTGCCATGCACTTCCATGGTAGCAGAGAGCATGGTAAAAAGCAGCCGTACGCAAGAACTGATAAAATATTACAGTCTGAGATTTGAGAGAAACAAATTAATCAAGGTCAATGCAATTCTGGATATGAAATTTCAAAGCCAAGAGATTATGACTTATAGATCAAGGGTGTAATAATAGAAAAATGATTTAAAGAACAAACTGTCTTGTTTGATGACTGCAGTCAGCATAGTTTGATTTGATGCTTAACGTCCTCGGTAAACAGCTATGGTCATGTTGGGATGGTCAGTTAACCTAACCACACTATTCCTGGCAGGCTTAGACCTCCTAAGCGGTTAACCAGTACTAAGTGCACATACTTTTGCCAGTAACTGACAACTGCCCTACTTGAATCAGCAGAAGGAGAAACGAAAGTATGTGGCCAGACCGGTTTTAGTTTTAGGGAAATGGGCATACTGTAACACATTTATTATCTGCATTTCAAATTTTGACCAGTGTAACTGGTCAAAATTTGAACTGCAGATAATAAATGTGTTACATTTATTATCTGCATTTCAAATTTTGACCAGTGTAACTGGTCAAAATTTGAACTGCAGATAATAAATGTGTTACAGTATGCATATAACACATTTATTATCTGCATTTCAAATTTTCACCAGTGTAACTGGTCAAAATTTGAACTGCAGATAATAAATGTGTTACAGTATGCATAATATAAAAATGGAATAGTGGTGCCACTTTTAGCACTTATATTCTAGCTATGCTGATGTTTTGAAAGCTGAATAATAATTTTTGCGAAGTTTTGTAAGACTGATTTACATATTTGTAAACTATCTAAATAAATTTTATAAGACTGATCTAGATATTTGGGGTCATTTTAGAGACACAAAATTGCCATTTTATAGCCAAATAAATACCGTTGTTATTTATCATCAATCTAACACTTAATGAAGAATCTAAACTCACTAACTGGCATTATTGACCTTGTACATATGAAAGTTTCTAAGCAAACAGCACCGACCTAGGTCAGACAGCTGTGATTATGGTCTGCATTTTTCTCATTCTCAGAGCTCTAGATAAGAGGGAGTATTTGATGATAATTAGGGATAATTTTTCTTATTTCTCATTGAACCATATGTTGTGACCGTCTTGAGACGGTTCAGATGAGGGGTCAAAACATATGTTTATATGCAGAATTCATAAAAATTATCCCTAATTATCACTAAATACTCCCTCTTATCTAGAGCTCTGCATTCTGCGGACAATTTCTGACACACTGCCAGATTAAAAATTTGTTTTAACCCTTAAAGCACTGAAAAAGTAGAATACAAAATTTACGTCAGCAAAATTTCAAAAAATGTTTCATTCAATATATATCATATTGAAAATTTAAAGACTAGAGGGCAAACAGTGTGGACACAGAGGAAGCAGCTCATTATGAGCTGCCTTCACTGGCTCTTTGTTGTTTGCCGACTACAGTCGAACTTCGATGGCTCGAACTCGCCGGGACCACCGAAAACAGTTCGACCGATCGGTAGTTCGAGCCATTGAAGACCAGCTCAACATGATCCAACTTTATGTACTATGTTTTTCCATCATAACTACAACAGCTTCCTGTATTTTGATCGGTCACTCTTTGAACCTTAGCACTTTCAGGTAGATAAAACAAAACAACACAGAATTTTAATTACAATATCAAAAGATCAAGATAAGCATGGACGTAGCAAACCTGATGACCAATACTCGTAATCGGTAGGATCTACATTTAGTCCGGTCATAAACTTGGAAATGTTTTACAAGGAAATAGGTGCGAGCCATCCATGTTTTTTTACATAGAAAGTGGTTTCTAGGGACCAGACTTGGGGTTCGAGCGTTCGAGCCATCGTTGTTCGAGCCAAGTGTGGCATGTTTAGCTAAAATGAATAGGGATTTAGCCGGGACTGGAAAGTCAGTTCGACCGAAACATGGTGTTCGAGCCTTCCGAGTTCGAGCCAGTGAAGTTCGACTGTATTTTCCTTTTAGCCCTTGAGGTTAATACAGAAAATGGTTGGAGTGTCATAATATTTATGGAAATTTTGTGATACCCACACTGTGATGAGCCTTGTCTGTAGCTCTGGCTTGGTAATAATATAAGTATGGATAGCATCAAATACCTCTTTACTTATGTAATCTTCAGGTACCTAAAAAGAGAAATCAAACTATCTGTTTTACAATACCTCCCTAAAGAAAACTTTCACATTATAGTGGGACAATTTTTTTTTTTTTTTTCTAAATAAAAGTTCAACAAAACAGTGCTGCAGATGATAGTGGTACAGTGTCCCTCATTACAAAAATTCCTGACACAAAGACCACACAAGCACCCCCATTAGTAAGAAAGGTAAAACATGAAACAGAGCTCTAGATAAGAGCAGTCTTCACGAAACCCCGTCTGACCGCCTGACATGTCTGGTAAAAATTCATTCGGTCTTGTAAAAATATTCAGAATTTTCGAGTGCATTTTAATCATTTTACCAGCTTCGGTCCTGTAAACTCTGGCAGACTTTCGTGAACTCTGTAAGAGGGAGTATTTGGTGATAATTCAGGATAATTTTTGCTAGTTCTACATAAAAGCATAATTATGTTGTGACCCCTCATCTGAACCGTCTCGACGAGACGGTTCAGATGAGGGGTCACAACATATGGTTTCAATGAGAAATAAAAAAAATTATCCCTCAATTATCATCAAATACCCTTCTTATCTAGGGCTCTGATGAAAACAGAAAAGTATCTACCCCTGACAGTGTGTCCATTCACCTTAAAAGATTTTAACTCTGGCATTTACAGTACTTACTGATTTTTTTCTCTCTCTCATTTCATTTGAAGTCTAAAAGCTGCTATATTGTTTTCAAATATTTGAAAGTTATAAGGAAACGGTCATGTCAACTGTCAGCTATATATATAATATAGCTGACCTCTGATTAAGATCAACAGAGACATCAATTAATTTGCAATATACAAGATATCTTACACATCGATGCCCTAAATTACTCATTCTTCCCACTTATCAGTCTCTTTTAAAATGGTCTTAAGGCAGTAAAAAGCTACACATATCAGATGTTTTGTATTTTGTAACCCTACTACTTAAAAGTTGTATTATACTGACAGAGGTCACTGGTCTCATCCATTCTGAGTGTTTCGATGTGGCGTACCAAAAATTGCTAATCATTAAAATTTTAGCGCTTTAATCAGAAATCGAAAAAAGCCATTTTCACAATCTTTATTAGAATTTATTGGCTAAATCATTCAATTTTAAGCCCCAAAAATACCTAATCACTAAAAATAAAGGCATTTAATTGCTAATCACCAAAAAATAAGGTAATGAATCGCTTATCGATAAACCCCCATACATGTGATGTCTCCCGGATCATCCGGGAGTCTCCAGGAAATGAAGCCCAGCTCCCGCACTCCCTGAAAGCCTTCAGAATCTCCCGGATGCTGAGTTTTCCCTTCATATTTTTTTTCTGATACCCCTTTTCCAACGCCATGCCCTTTTTGCCTGCCCAGTAACTTGAGTAAGGAGATCTCCACATGTGTATTCACAGCATCAAATATTGTTTTCACTGTGCAATAAACAAACACATCATGTCTGTTGACATTAATCCCATTATTCAGGTCACTAATAAACTCACTGACCCGTGAAAACACATGAGTGTTTCAAAGAAGTGTTAAGAAGATATGTCACGTGAAAAGAAGCCGGTAGCCCTGTTTCACAAATACACAAAATAAACATGCGCAATACGGTGTACAGTCGGAGACTTATTTTCACTGCTTAGATTCCCTTAGAGGCATAGACAGTAGATGCGAAACTCTGTTTAGACTGCACAGAGGTGCAGGCTGATCGGTGTCTTCACTTGTCGCTCACTCCGTAAGGTATTTTTTCCCCGAAGTGCAAATTATATCTGGATTATTATATATATGGCAGATAAATTCGATCATTAATGGTGTAAAAGTTACGCATGAAAGTTTTGATATTTCTGTCTTGTGCATGGGTATAGTTTGTGTCAAAAACAGAATTTGAACATTGTTATATACATTTTTATCAGTTTTTACAGCTCTGAGTAGCTTTAAACAAAACTTATTTGTTTCTGAAAGAAGATAAGTAGATAAACTGTAATAGAAATTTCAAGGGAGGCAAATCTGTATGACATCTCAAGTATACCCTTTTGCAAAAGTAAAAAGTATGCAAAGACCAGGAACTGAAACAATCAAAATCCAAATCCAGCCCTCAAACCATAGTTGGAAACAACTAAGATTACAAATAATCAAGATACAGAGAACATATGGCCAACCGAGTGAGCAGCTTGTTCCCAAAAGGTGGCCACTCAGCAACCCAAACCGAACCAAAAATAATAAGAACATACATAAGGTAAAACATCACAGAAACTCTGACACCAAAAACAGGCAACAGAGAACCACAACAGAACTACCGCCTTGGAACGGTCAGTAATGAATTACTGGGGGGCTTAAATCGATTTTACAGGCCCAACCTCACCCTCAGTTTCTGAAGTGGTACAAAACATTTAGTTGGTTGTTCGGTTCGCATGATAACCCTCTAACTCGTCAATGAATCATCAGGGTAAACACATAAATCAAATTTCAACACCATGAAGAAGCAAAGACGAGGACTCAACAGATACAACGGGCTGTCTGACAGGTGGAGATCCCTGTCCTGCCAAACAACCCCACTGGAAATCTGAAGCAAAAGAAGGTCACCAGTTGAGCCCCGGTGGACCAAGCAACAGACAAAAAGGCTCAGGTCCCAACCAACTAAAATATATAGCTTTAGGTCGGGGCCATCATAGAGTCTGACGACCGATCCCCCGGTGTGCAATTAAAGAGTGCAGCAAAGTTATCAACCGTGATTGGGTTAATCACAAAAGCTAGATTCTGTGCCAGACAGATACCAAAATAATGACACAAATAACAGTAATATAATAATAAATGAATAATTATAATAATTAAACAGTGTTCCCACTCAAATTTTAAACTGAGGGTTTTTATACCCCCTATCTATAAAATTTGCGGGTGTGAAGTAAAATTTACGGGTATGACTGTTTATCTCGAAAAAGTTATGGGCCGAAATGGACATGGGCCGAAATGACCCGGAACCCTTGGCCCGCTTCTTTTACAAACACTAAAGTGCCGATATGTTTCCAATTGAAGCCTGAAAAAACGAAGAAAACGGCTGTCGTGCCTTTTTCCGGTCCTCGTTTTATCCAATATTAATCATTTGATGGATTCCTTTCCAAATGAAAAATAGAAAGTGCCGTTTCCAAACAGAAACAGGGAAAATAAACGCAAAAATACGGACAAATTCTGTCGGCCATTATGACAGTTCTAGTGTGCAACATGACCGCGCATGTCATTAATATTCATGCAGCCGATTAGTGGTAGTGTTTTCCAATAATGAATTTGATTGGCCGTAGAACGGATGTGACGGACGTGAATGAAAGCATGATATCCTACTACGGCCCACATTTCAGATCAAAACTTCTGACTCTCTTCTCGGCTACAAAAATCATCTGGCCTGGCAGACTCGCAATAGAATGAAGAAAAATGATGATTTTTTTATATTTTTGAGAGAAACATATGTGCGTGAATACACGTTCTTGCCCCAAAATTTATGCGTGATTAGAATGATTTCCGCGTGATTCACGCACAATTCTACGTGAATGGGAACATTGATTAAAGAAAGGAGGGGCATTTTTTTCAGGGGGTGGGGAGGGGGTCTATGACGAAACATAGAACGACAAAACATAGAAAAGCCAGAACATAGAAAGACTAAACATAGAAAACAAGATCGAAAAAAAATCGAAATAACATCGAAATTACATCGAAAAAATTCAGAAACATCAAAAAGTTTATTTACAACCATTTTACGACAACAATAACTTTTTTATATATATTTTTTAATTTCGTTATTTGTTCTCATCTGGAACTCAGGCACAATTTTCTGGAGTCATTTCTCAGGACTGACTGCTTTGCCAGATGTATTTTAACAAAGATTCCCCAAGAAGCAGAGCTTGTTTCCTCAGTTCAGTATTGGACTGCTCTCCCTATTTGGATGTGCCTGTCCCAGAATCAAACTAATACATCGGTGCCAACCTTCCAGAAAATTTGTGGTCCTAGGCTTGCTCCCTAGAGTTCTCTCATGCACCGACCAAATAGATGGAGGAAATGGAAGTACGCAAAGGGTGCAATGCATCAGTAGCTCAGTACTCGTATCAGCACTGAAATACTGTCCAATAACGTTTTCATCGAAAATTAACCAGTTTAATCTGGTGCTTAACTGTAATTATTGTCCCCTTATTGTTTTCCCACTTATTGTTCTATTATTGGTCATTCTATTATTTGTTGATCTATTAAATGTCTTGTCTATGTTTTGACTTATCTATTAATTGTCGCTTCTCTCTTTTGTCTTTCCATGTTTTGTCGTATACCGGAAAAAATAAAGTAAAGTATGTGAAACAACGTGTCAAAGTTGCTGTCAAAAAGTCTCCCTGATGGAGAACTCAATCTCCCTGAAAAGAAATCCAAATCTCCCACATGGTCATCGGGATCGAGTTCATCATATGTATGAACCCCATTCAGACGCACTATTCTGTAGCCTTGATCTGCAGTATTCCCTTGAAAACTGAATTAAGGTCCGCCTGATGTTTCACTGTTAATAAGATATGCAGAGACCAGAACTAGTATATATGGCTCTTATTTCAGCTTCAGTATTGAGGTATTTTCGCATATTAAACACTGATGTGCTTCTTGTAAAAAGATTTTTTTTTTTTAATTTCAATTCTGTCATGTGCAGAATTGAGTCAGCGAAATTAATGTACACAGAAAAAGCACTCTGTTCACAATCATAACCTCGGGTATATGGACACATTTATCAGTTAATATAAAATTGTTAAAGGAAAATTGTCAATTGACGTGTATTCGAAACAGAGTCTGTTCGAAAATATGTTCTCCATAATGCTTAAATTATACACGAGTTTTTTGTGCACAAGAAGATTGTCATGCCAAGAGTTTTGTAATGTAGTGAAGTACGCTAATAAAAGGTATATTCTTTGCCTGATATGTAATCTTTGGTCCCGCACTGGGATGAAATTCACTAAAAAAGATGCATCGTATTATTCCCTCAGACATATTTTGGTCGTGTTTGTTTTCCATTATTTGACCGGTACAACTAAGCACCGACAGTGCAGCGGGTTAGTACAAGGGTTCAGGGGATTACGCATATTCCATTCTGCCCAGAATGTCTAATAAACAAAAACCTTCTCCAGTTCAAAAGATGATCAGCTTTACTTTGATTACTAAAAGTTGATATCATTTCATTTCTCTGACGTTCCGAAAGTGAACATAGGCCATATAGTTGTAATGATTAAAGTGAGTACAAACTATCAATGATGACCGGACCTGTTCAAGTGTATTGTTCCAGTTCAGGCTCTTTACAGCTTGTTTTTATCAGCTTCAAGCCTGTTCATGCTCTCCTGTTGATTATACTAATTTTTTTTGCTCTCCTGTTCAGGCTCTTTACAACTTATTTTTATCAGACTCAAGCCTGTTCAGGCTCTTTACAACTTATTTTTATCAGCTTCAAGCCTGTTCAGGCTCTCTTGTAGATTATACTAATTTTATTGCTCTCCTGTTCAGGCTCTTTACAACTTATTTTTATCAGACTCAAGCCTGTTCAGCCTCTTTACAACTTATTTTTATCAGCTTCAACCCTGTTCAGGCTCTTTACAACTGATTTTTTATCCGCTTCAAGAAGCCCGTCCAGGCTCTTTACAGCTTATTTTAATCAGCTGCAAGCCTGTTTATCCTATCCTGTTCAGGCTCTTTACAACTTATTTTTACTAGCCCAGAAAAGCCGGTCCATGGTCTTTACAGCTTAACAAGTTTAAATCAGCTTCAAGCCTGTTCCGGTTCTTCTGTTCAGGCTCTTTGCAACTTGTTTTTATCAGCTTCAAGCCTGCTCAGGTTCTCCTGTTCAGGCTCTTTACAACTTGTATTTTTATCAGCTTTAAACCTGTTCAGGATCTTTACAACTTCTTTTTTTATCAGCTTCAAGCCTGTTTAGGCTCTTTACAACTTATTTATATCAGCTTCAAGCCTTTTCAGGTTCTCCTGTTCGGACTCTTTACAACTTGTTTTTATTAGCTTCAAGCCTGTTCAGGCTCTTTTCAACTTATTTTAATCAGCTTCAAGCCTGTTCAGGCTCCTTTCAACTTACTTTCATCCGCTTTAAGCCTGTTCAGGATCATTATTACGTATTCTCATCAGCTTTTCGCCCAGTTCAGTACCTTAATGACTTGTTCCCAACACCCTCAAGCGTTTTCAGGATCCTTAAAACTTGTTCCCTTTCAATTTAAAGTCGCAACGTGTTCCCCTCAGCAACAAGCCTGTTCAGGATGTTTACAATTTGTTCTCCAGAGCTTCAAGCATGTGCAGAATCCCATCAACTTGTGTTCATCAGCTTCAAACCTGTTCAAGAGCTTATTCTAATACAGTGCGCCTGTAGAAGCAATGGAAAGTTTCCGTGTATTATTCTGCAACAATTCACTGTTTCGGAGCGCATGATTCTAATTAAGAAATAGATCAGCTCTAGCAGTGAATTGTTGAGTAATAATTCACTGTTTGGAGGTCAGTTGTAAAGTAGATCATATCACGAGCGCGGAGCGCGAGTGATATATCTACTTACAACTGACCGACAAAGAGTGAATTATCACTCAACAATCCAATGCAAGAGCTGAACTATTTCGATTCTAACACTCAAAAACGCCGCAAAACTATTCTTTTCATTCAAACTCTCCCAACCTTCCTGCCAGCGCGTTCATGCTCCCGCCAATATTCTAAACTGTATCTAAGACAAATGTACGTTTTTAAGGCAATTTTAGAAAGAAAAAGAGCCGTTACACCGTCTAACGTCCAAAACGTCACAAAATTACGTCAGCAATTGCAGTGACGTCAGCAATTAGACTCACGCGCTCCCAAACAGTGAATTGTTGCAGAATAAAACACGGTAACTTTCCATTGCTTCTATAGGCGCACTGTGTTAGAATTGCTGACATAACCGGTAATTATTGACGTAAGTTCGTGACGTTCTAAAATCGCCATAAAAGCGTAAATTTCTCTTATATACAATTAATAATATTGGCGGGAGCATGACCGCGCTGGCAGGAAGGTTATGAGAATTTAAATGAAAAAAAAAAAAAAATCAAAACCTTTTTTTCAGCATTTTCGAGTGTTAGAATCGAAACAGATCAGCTCTTTGAGCAATAATTCCCTGTTTGTCGGTCAGTTGTAAGAAGATTTATTACTCGCGCCCCGCGCTCGTGGTATGATCTACTTTTCAACTGACTTCCAAACATTGAATTCACTGCTAGAGCTGATCTATTTCTTAAACAAGTTGTATTCCTCAGCTTCAACTCGGCCTGGACAGGATTTTTACAACTTGTTTTCATCAGCTTAAAACCTGTTTAGGATCACTACATCAAGTTTAGACCTGTTCAATATCTAGCTTCCATGACATTTGATCGAAAGTGATTTCGTCGACACGACGTTTCGTCGAATACGACGTTTGGACGACACGACGTTTAGACGACACGACGTCTGGGCGACTGCGATATTTCGTCGATTTTTCGTCGAATTTATGTTGAATTCGTCGAAACTTCGTCGAAAACTGTTTGCCGGTTCTAAAGTGCTTGTTTCATGAATTTTGGTGTTCAGTTAGGTCTGATCGGTATAGCAGAGTAATCCTTGCGACGCTGACGTTGTATTCGGCGCTTAACTGTGGCCTCTAAAAGGTTAAGCCAGCACGCCCTGGTTTCAATTGGCAGATTGTCCTTTGTTCACTTATCGACTTAGGTCATCTCGTGACAAACCTGCAGCCTCCTTCAAACGTGACATTTTTTTTTTTACTTCTACTTCTTGCTTGTTTGGGGCATGCTGGGTCTTAGAACATTCTCTTACAGGGTCATTTTTTATCATTGTTACCCTAACGCCAATATATTTTAGTCCCAGCATCACTTTTGACTTCCTTATCTTTCGTATATGTATATGCATTGAGGGTCTTTTTTCAATAACCTCATTTACTAATGAACAAGAATTCCGCGGAATGCGGTGTCTCG
Organism: Ctena decussata; assembly: GCA_963989385.1. Lineage (NCBI taxonomy): Eukaryota > Metazoa > Mollusca > Bivalvia > Lucinida > Lucinidae > Ctena > Ctena decussata. Next base: position 5,641,665 of record OZ022507.1, on the reverse strand, counting down.
CCTGCCTGCGCAACACAGAGCTAAATCAGCAAAGATGTTTGCATGAACCAAGTTTTTTGGCTCTAGCCCTTACAGTTTCTGAGAAACAGACCTACACGCGGAAAATTGACAAAAATTGCAAATTCAGTCAACCGTAATATGTTGGTAAAGACTCAATATTGATTATGACTTTGAGTTTTTCTCTTCCAGAAGAAAGCAAGGTTTGTTTTGAAAATGGATCCAAGGTCGCATGTAGGGTCTGATGAATTCAAATTTCTTGGTTGGTTACCAGTATCACGAAGGGTTGATCAGATAGTCCTTAACCATGTTTTTAAAATCAAATCTGGGAAATCTGCTAATTACATGAGTGAGCATTTTGTTCCAGCAGCTTCTGTCCATTCATATGGAACTAGGTTTCAAGAAAATGGATGTTTTTCAATTTCTAAAGTGAAAGGTTTTGGCAAGAAGTCGTTTGCGTACAATGGTTGTATTCTGTGGAATAGTCTCCCAAATAGTGTAAAAGAAATACAAGGTTTTCATAATTTTAAAAGGGTGGTTAAAGAATACTTTTTAGATCTAATAGTATGAAAATTTAACGTGTATTAGACTTGATCTTATTGCATTCTTAATGGTCTCTAACGTATATATTTAATGATTTAACGTTCCTTGTATCTTAATGATCAGTTTTAGGTTTCAAAGGTCTACCATTTTATGATTTTGTGCCTCACTGTGACTTGCAATCAATCCTTAAGGACCACAATGGAAATAAGAGAAATCACTTTCTTCTTTTTTTGTGTTATCCTTGATATTGATTGGCAAGCCATGGTACATTCAAATGTGAGATATTTTAAATGTGTATGTTTTATATGTATATTTAATATCCCATTGTTTTATCATGTAATGCTGATCTGTGATATCGAAATAAATCAATCAATCAATCAAGACCCAAGTTTCATGGCTCTAGCCCTTATAGTTTCTGAGAAAAAGACCTAACGGTGAAAACTTGACAAAAATTGCAAGTCAGTCAACCGTAAAATGTAGGTCAAGACTCAATATTGATGATGGTTTTGGGATATACTCTTCCAGATGTATGCATGACCCAAGTTTCATGGCTCTAGCCCTTATAGTTTCTGAGAAAAAGACCTACACACAAAAACTTGACAAAAAATTGCGAAGTCAGTCAACCGTAAAATGTAGGTCAAGACTCAATATTGATGATGGTTTTGGGATATACTCTTCCAGATGTATGAATGACCCAAGTTTCATGGCTCTAGCCCTTATAGTTTCTCAGAAAATGACCGAAACGCAAAAACTCGACAAAAATTGCAAAGTCAGTCAACCGTAAAATGTAGGTCAAGACTTAACATTGATGATTACTTTCAGCTGTACTCTTCCAGATGTATGCATGACCCAAGTTTCATGGCTCTAGCACTTATAGTTTCTGAATAACAGACCTAAACGCAAAAACTCGACAAAGTTTCAAAGTCAGTCAACCGTAAAATGTAGGCCAAGACTCAACATTGATGATGGCTTTCAGCTGTACTGTTCCAGATGTATTTATGACCCAAGTTTCATGGCTCTAGCCCTTATAGTTTCTGAGAAAAGGACCTAAACGCAAAAGCTCGACAAAAGTTTACGCCGACGACGACGCCGCCGACGACGACACCGGAAAAGCAATACATATGTCTCGCCTCTGCTTCGCAGGCGAGACAAAAAATGACGCCACAGCCATTTGAACCCAACAAAAGCAGTGACGAAAAAAATTACTTCTCTTGACTTTTCCGTGACAAAATACGTAGTTAGGCCCTACTAAAAAATGGATAGTTATAATTTCTACCAAATGTCATACCTGACATTTTTCGCCTAAACTTCGAGTCGCCCAAACGTCGTGTCGTCTAAATGTCGTATTCGACCAAACGTCATGTCGACGAACTGACTTTCAACCAAACTTTGTGCTTCCATGACATTTGGTATAAAGTCATTTCGTCGACACGACGTTTAGACGACACGAAGTTTGGGCAACAAAAGCAATGGCGAAAAAATTACTTTACTAGACTTTTCGTGACAAAATTCGTAGTTACTTAAAAATTTGGGTAGTTACCATTTCGTACCTGACTTTTTTTCGCCTAAACGTCGTGTTGTCCAAACGTTAACGTCGGCGTCGACGAAATGACTTTCAACCAAACTTCGTGCACCCCAATATCTCTACATCTTCTTCCCTTCAGCTACAAGCATGTTCAGCATCTCCTCAATTGTTTTTACGTAGCTTCATACCTGTTCTGGATCTTTGCAACTTTATGTTCATGTAAACCGCACGTCGCGGCCTGATTGACGCCAGCCTTTCCCGTAAAGTTTACGTCATAAGACGTAACGTGCCATGTAAACTTTCTTCAAAATGGCGGATGTATGAGTTGATTTCAACCAAATGTGTTTCCGTTCCGTTTTGAACCTAAGATGGAAAATGATAGTGACACACAGAATATATTAGCGTCTGATGAGAACGAGATTGTAAATGATACAGAGGAACATGATGAAAATGAACTACCACTGCAGAATATGGTAAGATATTGGTTCAACATTTTTATAGCGGGGCATACAAAACAGAATAACATACCTGTGAGCTTATGGACTAGCAGGCAATATTTAGACAATTTACCGGAGTGGTTCTACAGCTTAGTAGCCTTGCTTAAGACTAAAGGCGTTGTGTGTGTAAGTGAATGGAGGAGGGGCGGTACAGCGGAGTTGCTGAGTTTGCAGATAAGCTGGGCATGGGCAACACTCTAGATACTATTAATGAAGCTTTACTTACAGAGGGAATTGACAATTTATTCTGGGCACTATGCCATAATTAGTATTTGATATGTAATGTCAAACAAGATAAGAATAAAGACAAAGTATTGAAAAAATGAAGTAAAACAACAACAACTGGCTATACAGTCATTTTTCTACCTAAATTTTTATATCGAACTCTAAAACGTTCCAGCCAGCCATATTGGCATTACTTTTACTGCATGCTATTTCCGTCGCGGTTATATTTTTTCTTCCCTTACTACTCTGATTCCTGCGATCACATGAGATCTTTGTATCAGAGGACTGTTCAGCTTTAAACAGTTCCGTTTAAAGCCACGTAGGAAGGCAAAAACAAACCACGAAAATGCGTTAGCCGGAATGGTCGTGAGACAGTTGAGCTATCCGGGCAAAATGAAAAAAACTTTCTGATAAAACGCTTTTATCTTTAAAAGATTTATATATCTTTTTCATTTATTCATTGATTATAAGACTATAAAACCATATGGCGTACCATATAATAGCTCTAGACTAAATCCTAATTTATTTTGTTGTTTGTTTGTTCTAGTCGGAAAGACCATCAGCAGAAAGCACGTGTTCTGTAGCAGACGACAATGTAATATACGTGAGAACTTGTAACGGCACTCCTGCAGATGACAATGGCACGACACAGCTCAGTTCTAGCTCTTCTTGCTGCAGAATCTGTCAAAATGGAGACAGTTCAGGTAACTTCATCAACTTACAGTAAAAAAAAATATGTGACACTTAAAATAAGCAACTAACAATGAACAGGCCCCGAGGTTATAAAACTTTTTTCGTGCTCAGCTCAGCTGAGCATGAAATTTTCTCTGCTGATAAATATGAAAATGCCAACTCATATTCATAAGCAGAGAAAATTCCATACTCAGCCAAACTGAGCAAGAAAACAACCATACTTATCAGTAATTTGCTATTTATTAGCAGGTAAAATTTCATGCTCAACTCAGCTGAGCATGAAAAAAGTTTTATAACCTCGGGCCCAGTTTCTTTGGTTCTTCAGTGAAATAGTTAATGCGTCGAAAAGATGAAATTGGAACTGCAAACAGTTTAGACCCTGATCAGCAATCGCATCTGGGAATTTACACTGTTGCCTCAGATCTATCCGTCAGATTAGATCTGGCCCGGAGGTTATAAAACTTGAGTACATTCTCAAACTCAAAATAAAACACACTGATTGGCTACTTCCGAGCATGTGCTCGGAAGCAGCCAATCAGTGTGCTTTATTTTGAGTTTGAGATTATACTCAAGTTTTATAACCTCGGGGCCAGAATTGTTTACTGGTGATACGTCCAAGGACAATCATTCACCAGGACCTGTGAATCAGGGAAGCTAGTCCCTAGCCCTTATAAGAGAAGTAAACTTAGTAACTGAATCCTCTGCACCCTAGGCAGCAGAAATAAGTGAATCTTCCAGGGAATTCCTATCTCCAATAGTCTGGGGGAAGAAACTGGACTTGTAAATGTCAGACTTGTAAATATCTGTCTCAGTGTTGAAAATTTTTTCATTAATTTATTTTTTCGCACATTTGCAAACTTGCAGTCAAAGTTCAGCGCTGGTCAACGGCATAGCAATCAGTGAGGACTTTTGGAGGAATCTGGTTTGAGTCTGTTTTTTTCTTTCTTTCTTTGCTTTTCCCCCTCCATTCGCGTAGGTTTGCTCCTGGATACTTCAGATACATGTCCGAAAAATCAATAAATTTTGAAATGCACAAAAATGTCGTTTCTTGTATAATCTACTAAAGACAGGTTTCTATTTCTCTGAACATTCATTAAAATTACAGTCTATCTTTAAATCTTGACTACAAATGTTTTTTCTACGTTGTGTGGCTCTGTTTGCTGGTTAGTAACGAGTATGAGTCAAAATATATCCGAGATATTCTGACGTATGAGCTTGTCCAGCAAGCAGATGTTGATTCAATAGTGATTCTAATGCACTTTTGAATGTAACGCGACGTCTGATTGGATAACGCCAAAAATTTGCGACAGTATAACCTTCGATATACTGTCGGAAAGCCGACATCATAATGAAACGTCGCTTCTAATTGGCTGACTTTTGGTTTTACGCCGCTGAAAGTATATGCAATTGGTGAAAAGTAGTATACTTTGAAAGTGCATTAGAATGGAGATAACTGTATTGAAAATTGTCAGTTGGGGACGTAAATCGTCGATTTTGTGGTCGCAAATTGCGTTTTACGGCTCCGCTGACGCGTCGGGGTAAAACGAAATTTCCGACCATTAAACCGACGATTTACCTCCCCAAATGACAATTTTGAGTACAGTTATACCCTAATTCAAAGTCGTATGCCCGGTGGGTGTCGACTAAAACAGCTCGCCATAATCTTCACATATTTCTTTCAGAGCAGTTACTTGAGGAAAGTCCCTGTAAATGCCGAGGTTATCTTGGTAAAGCCCATAAGAAGTGTCTTGTAGAGTGGGTGAGATACAAGGGAACCAATAAATGTGAAATATGTGGAGACACATTTTCCAATATTTCTCCACCCCGGGAGCTAGGGGTTAACCAGCTTGAAGTAGGTAACACCAAATAAAGCGCTGTATGACATGCAAGCAGGTCTTTAGGGCTTTCTTCCATTTTTCGAAGGGAGGAACTTCAATGATTTTAGAGGTTTAAATAAGAAAATGCTCACCCAAAAGGCGTCTACTCTCTAAGGGAAAAAATTAACTCCCACATCGGGAGCAAATTCTTTCCTTTAAGAGTTGACCGCCATTCATATGCTGTACCAAACTGAGAGCTATAATTTTGATGAGACTGTGCGCTGTGCAAGCTAATCTGAGGTATGCCTGATACCATGTGACCTAAGTTCTTTGGCCGCCATGTCATGTTTCTAAAACACAGCGTAAATGCATTTAGCTTTATTTATCATATGACGTCGCATCCGAGAGTGTAATAAAGCCATGCATTAAAATCGATAATCCACTAGTGGATTAAATATGCAAAATACGTCGTAGCGTTATGCGTTGACGTCTATGAAAACGTCGCCTTTTCTAATCGGGAAATCATGACGTTTTAGTGCGAAATTTGCTAATAAAATTTAGTGTCATACGATAAATAGAATCTTGCATTCGTGCTCCTGTATTATTGAATTTATTAAACTCGTTGGGGAAAACGATAAGATGCTCGGCATAGCCTCGCATCTTATCTTTTTCCCCAACTCGTTTAATAAATTCAATAATACATGAGCACTCATGTAAGATCCTCTATGTAACTATTATTATATGTAGGCTATTCACGTTCCCGCCCCGAGGGGTAGATAATTGAATCATCACTAGGGAAAGGGTGCCGCTCGGTCATGTCTTGAAGATGCAAGATGCAAACTTAAAAGACATCGACCAGGGGCCGTACTCATAAAGCCACTTAAGTCGTTGCTATGCGGTTGCTAAGGCTAAATATCTATAAAGGAGATTCCCTACAACTATGAAATTTGGTCTGGAGGAACAGTCTTTGTAAGACTGTTCCTCCAGAGCAAATTTCATAGTTGTAGGGAATCTCCTTCAAAGAAATTTAGCCTTAGCAACAGCATAGCAACGACTTAAGTCGTTTTATGAATACGGCCCCAGGCTTTGAAACTGCTCAAAAATACAAGCCCAGCAACCGCAAAAATCAAGATAAATAATAAATAAATAAATAAAATAAAAAACATATCAGAAGATTCAAATCCGGAAGTCAGTATTCACGTTCTTTTTTTTCTTCTGTCTTTCTTTTAGTATACTACCATGCCCGATGTTGAGCCACCAACAACTAATTCTCATTTTGAGGTGAGCTTAACTTTCTTAAAACACTGATAAAATAAGTTTTGATACTTTCTCTTCGTTTACCATAAATTGATCTCATCTTCGAATAGGCTCCGATTTTTCACGGAGAAATAAAAACAAGATAAAAAAAATCATCAAAGCATATCAATGATCTGCTCTGTTACTAAACATTCGTAACTGTTAAATAAATCTACTGACAGATAACATATTTCCCTCGATACTGTCGCGATTCTCATCAGCTGGAACGTCGCCGAACTACAGTCAGCTCTCGATATCTCATTGTCGAAGTTTATCTCAAATTACTGATATCCCAAGTAAATTTTCTGGTTTCAGAAACTTTCCTGTGAGATAACAGTAGTTTGAGACATCCGGAGATGAAATGCAAAGAAAAATAGGAGATGCATTCCAAGTTTATTCTTTATATTATACGATACCTTGAGATATCAGTGTTTGAGATAACGAGATTCAACGTAAATGTATGTTTAGTAATGACGGTTTCCTTCGTTGTTGTTTTTTTATTTTAGTATGGGCAGTTTTCTTTTTTGTTATGCACAGGCACTTGAGGCGCTTCGATGGCAGTTGGATAGATTACGACCTTTATCACGGGGACGAAGGAGTGCGATGGCAGGAGTGATCGTTTTCCTTGTACTTGTTACCTTCGTGTCCGCCATCTTAACAGTTGGAGCTGACAGAGACTTTAGACGTGTAAACCAAGATCCCTGGTCATCTCGAGGGGAACAAGAGAAGACACATATAATTTTCTCAGTTTGCATATCATTTCTATTTTTCTCTGGAACATTAACAATTGGACTAGCTCTACTCTGGCTGATACTCGAGTGCTATTACGCAATACACCGAAGACGAATACTTCAGCGCACTGCAGAAAGAATGGTCGCTGAAAGTGCGCGCCAAAGACGACTAGGATTAAACGCTCATGAAAGAACCGCCACTAGCTCTACACGTAATAGCAATCAAGCGGGAAACACACCAGACGGAAGTGATGCAGCGACAGAAACACTAACTGATAACACGGCGGAGGGAATAGACACAGCAAGTACAGGTGTGAGAATAATGAGCGACAGCTTACGTGCTGGAGTAAGCAATGAAAATGTTCAAATAGAAGAAGAATAATTTAAAAAAAAATGCCATGATTCCTAACTAAATAGAAGAAAAAACAAGAAAGAAAAAAAGGAACAACTGTTAGTCTTTGTATCGTGTATGAACTGTCAAACTCTTATTTTGCACACTTCTAGATTAAGTTTGCTATTCGGGCGCTGCGTTTCTTAATCAAAAATTAGTCTAACAGTACAAGACTCTTCAGTACTATATTCTGAAACATCTAAAGATGAAATCGTTTGTTTCTTTGTTCACCCAGCCTCACAACCCAACGTTCTGTAGATTATGCTGATAGATTCGGCATAACCTCTGAGCATTTCAATGAAATATGCCGTAGCCTCGATAAAGTATGTGTTAAATATATAACGTACATGTGGTAAACTAGGCACTGCTAACATGAGGAAGTAGCCTGCGATCTGCAGTCGGCAACGATGAGCTGGCTTCAGGGTTATGATGTCTGGACATTGGCTCCGGGGATCCGCCACATATTCCCAGAAGCCAGCCCTACGTGGCCGGCAGTTTACATTCCGATATTAATACTGGTGCAAGCCGTGTATGGTCTACCACATTCATAGATGTTACGTTGTTGATTTCAGTTTTCAGAGAAAAATAAGTTACATTTTATGGTGTACTAGCTAATCCAGCAGCTCTCCTTCATTGACTGATGCGCTGTATGTATGCTGGAGTTATAACTAAGGCTCTATGGTAGTGTGTTGCTTGTTATCCTGAATAATGTTGTGAAATTGTACATGTATATATGCTCATGGGACATATGGCTTAATGCATTAATAAACTATCAAGATAAAAAGAATCTATCATTGGTCTCCGATGCGGACAGGGAAATCCCAACCCGAGGGCAAAAGGGTGTGTCGGAAACGAGGCTTGCCGAGTTTCTGAAACACCCCTTGTGGCCGAGGGTTGGGATTTCCCTGTCCGCATCGGAGACCAATGATTGATTATTTTTCTTACCTACAATTATATTTCAAATTAAACGGTGAATTATGAGGCCTATTTCATGCGAACGTGTACGAGTGTAAGTAGTATAACCCTGTCAGCCTCATGGCTTCTGTAGTGAACAAACAAGTAAAAAGTAGGTCCTTGACAAATCCGCAATTTTTTTTTGATTTTCTAATTGAAATTTATATAAAAGAAAATAAAAGTATTGAGACGACTACAGCAAGCGCGTATATGACGGTAATTGTGACGTAACGTCAACGTTATTTCAAACGTCAGTTGGTAACGTTTTCAAAATGGCGGCACCCTCGACAATGTTTGTCACAGTGAAACATTTCGGATCCTTTTCTGACTTAAATGCATAGAAACAGATTATAATGGAACTACAACGAATGAATTGCCTTTCTTGGAATTTTATTGATGTGGAAATTCGTTCATATGAAGAAACAAAATAATAATAAAAATAATAATAATGCATAAAGTATAGAATCGCCAAGCCGGGCGCATGAGATTTCAAAAAGCGCGTATTGATACGCATAATTCAAGCTCGTGTGAGCTATCCCAGCCCACGGGCAAGACAGAATTTTCCAGTTCCGCTAAAAAAAAAAAACTCTGTCTAGTAGGTGAGAAAAATGAAGCTCTGACAAGTCACAGTGCTCTACAACTCAAAGCTATTCTGAAGCCTCTGCCAAAACTGCGAATACTTCAATCCGTGATAAATCAAAGTCTCCATCAGTCAAGCAAAACTGAGAGAGATGCCTGGGACTTTGAGATTTCGAGGCTCTATGCCTTCTTTTCCGGTGATTTTCTTGACTCAGTCTGTTTTACCGGTTATGTCCAAAATTACAATGTCGATCTCTGTAAAATGAATGCGCCTACTGTAACATTCTTAGAGCAGCTTTTGCTCCACTTATCCCTAACAATTCTATTTGATGATCGGAACATAACAGTCTCTCTCTCTCTCTCTCTCTCTCTCTCTCTCTCTCTCTCTGCGTGTGCCCATACAAGTGAAAAAGCAGGTATTTAAAAACTGAATCCCGATTCCAAAAATGAATGTGCCATGGGCATGTACGGATATACGTAGGCTCCTCCCTGCGAACTTCAACGATCGCATTATACCAGCTGAACAAGTAAAACTGCTTTTTGGATTCTTCCTTTCATTTCTGTAAATCTTGAACGATCTCGAGGCTTTTTTTACTAACGAAGAATTACAAGCAGACCTACACGCTTCCATTAGACGCACTACATCAAAATGGCATCGTATCAACGTCGATTTGACGCTACTGCATTTCATTGACGTCGATTCGACGTCATGTAGACGTTGTGTGTCCGCCGGCTATATCCCATGATTTGGCAGCCATTTAACCAGGGAAAATACTTCATTAGATTTCTGATAGATGAGGATTAACCCCTTCTCCAAATAACATCTATTCCCTTATAGGACGGGGGTTGTTCATGCAAAAGTAACGCAAATTGTGTAATTCAACATTACTATATTTTTTCTCTTTCAAAACAATCTTAACAATCTAGATCCGTTTTCCAAACCAATCTTAAAGATCTAGGCCCGGTTGTTCAAGACTAACGACATCGTTAGTTAACGAGACGTTAAAATTTCGAACGTTAATATCTGAAATACACCAGTATCTTTTGTTGAAACAATGTGAGAAGCTTTTGCACTGCAAAAGCTTCTCGCATTTTTTCAACAAAAAATATCAGTATATTTGGTAATAAAGTTGTAAAACACGTAACGAGTTGACCTCTTAACGAGCTCGTTAGGCTAACGATGCTTTGAACAGCTGGGCCCTAGATTCGTCTTATAAGACGGATCTAGATCTTTGAGATTGTTTTGGAAGGGAAACCCGTCTCATAACTGAAGAAATACGACAAAGTCTACTATTTTATATCCTTCAAAAGTATTCCCTTTGCGAGAAGCTAAAAGTATAATTCATTATGAAATCTCCAAATCTCCAGCCACCTAAAATGGCTCTAATTTTCTTTTTTTTGCGGTTTTAAGTAGTACCTAGATCAGCCTCAACGCAGTCTGACCAGAGCCTGTACTATTCAGTATATATGTACAGTTTCTGCAGGGTCAGTAAGAGCAGATTCCAATGGTATTAACTGTGGCGTGGGTGTCCGCACCATGAAATTTGACAGACATTTTGTCGTGCCGCCATTTAAAATTGTTAGTACAGATGGCTGATAAACTGTAGTTGCAATAATTATTGCATTGACATTATACTGCATTTGTCTTTTTCACTCGGCATTATATTTGACCTTTAAAGGAAAATGGTTCACAAACTGGTGAAAGTTAAACGATCTGATATTTTACATGGAACGATACCGATGCAAATAGCTGCTTCCAAATGCATCGTTTAGCCACATGACGTCGTAATGACGTCATTTCGACGTTAATTAAGTGCCCATTAGACATGGACCTCATAGCATACTGATCCAGTACGGACATTGTTAGCCAAATCAGTCAGAGGAAGATCACAGATATGGGTTCTTAATCTTTCTTTAAAAAGAAGAGGGGACAATTTTAACATAACGCTCAGTCAACACATAATCATACAGTCTGTTCTAAGAAGTGAATCTTCCCAATGATGTTGTCGTTGTGTTATTGTTTAACGTCCACGGTAAACAGCTATGGTCATGTCGGGACGGTCTGTTTACCTAACCACACTATTCCTGGGCAGGCTTAGACCTCCTAAGCGGTTAACCAGTACTAAGTGCACTTTACTTTCACCAGTAACTGACAACTGCCCTTCTTGAATCAGTGGAAGGGGAAATGAAAGTAAGTGGCCGCACCGGGTATCGAACCCAGGACCTCTGGCTTATAAGTCAGATGCGCTACCGACTGCGCTACGTGGCCCGGCTTCCCATTGATGTATATTATTGTATAAAAAGGCTCTACCTTAACTTTGGATGAAAATATGAAGATTGATAACATACAGTCCGTCATATAACTATCAGAAAGTAAGAGGAATAGATTTTGAAAAAAAAAGATAAATAAATATAAATAAATCATATAAAGTAAAATAAATAACGGAGTGGCTATTGACAGTTGACTGGTAATAGTGATTGCCACATGAAGTCGCTATTGCAAGTTGACTGATAGCAGCGCAAATAACATTTGAAACGCTAATGCCAGTTTCTTTAAGTCTTGAAGTTTTGGTCCAAGAAGGGCAATTTCTATTTGTCAGCAAGATTTCTTCTTTGAATTTATTGTGGCACTCTCATTTATGCATGTATGAATTACTTATTTTTGCAACATTTTTACAATGGCCACGATTTCATGTATCTTTATTCCATCAATAGATAACAGGATACTAAGAAGTGATTTTACTGCTTGTGCGGGATAAGCTGTGCTTCTCCGCGGTCTTTTCGGAGTCTTCCCTGTTATCATCAACAGTATTAATTTTGCAAACTATACAGAATAAAAGCAAACCGTCTGGCCAGTCTGTGCAGATGCGTAGGCTGAGATGCTTATTTTTTGTGTCATGAATCAGAAGATGGTTTCCCTTGTACTGAAGATGTCTATTACTAATATTTACACTTGCCACTGACTTCCCATAGGTGAACCCATTAGAGCAACTAGCTTCATACACCGATGAAGGACAATTGACCATGTGACGTTGTCGTCAAGCGACGTCGTATGTAAACAAACGTCTTGATTGGTTCTTGTTACATTCGATTGACGCCACGTCAGGGCGACGGCTGTTTAACGTCGTGGCCGAACACGTCGTTACTAAAAAAAATGTCTACCCATAGTTTTCTACACCTTTTCTACACCAAATTACCACGAAAACGGCACAGAGAGGTTCACAAATAAAGTGTAAATATAAGAACAAAAATTTGATTTTTCAGCGTTCATCGTGTGAAGAAGCCAGTGGTCGTCGCTAAAATTCTACAAGAAGTGCTTCGCGCTTCATGGAATTTTAGCTCATTTTAATGTAAAATGGCTATTACCAGCCGACTGGCACTTGACCTTTCCAATAAATAAATAAATGAGTATAAATAAATAAATGAACAAACAAACGGCATTTCTCCACAACCTAAGTAGATCCTAGACCTATTTAGTGTCTGGCTCTATAACATAAACATGATTACGTAAGTAGTTTGATATGCCCCTCTGTATGACTTCGAGTGGATGGACCCAGATTACAGAGATACACGAGGCACTTGCATCCCGGCCCAGTAGGCGCATGACGTAAAAATGTCGCCGTCTTGACGTCGATGCGACATAACGAATTTTAGCTCCGCTCACTGTCTTCATCACACGATGAACGCTGAAAAATCAAATTTTAATTCTTAAATAACCGTCCTGATCATCCTACTATAAACCCTTACCAGTGTATATTACCCAGCTTAGCGGAGTTTTTGGTATGCAAAGGTAGGGGAAATCAGGGGTTTCCACAGAGAATCACACGCCCTTCCGGGAGCAGATCTGTTCCCCGAGCAAGGCTCGAACCTTTTTAATCTTCTATCATGTCTTTGTCTGGACTGGATAAGTTTTCCCAGCAACAGAAGCATGGAACTTTCATTTTGACTGCAGTCGTAGTTATACTTCTAGTCGTAAAACAGGAGTTCTTCATCGTAACATTTTCTAAACACTGCTTCACACGTTCAATTACTGATCAGTACAAATCACAGGAACGCCATGTTTGACTTTACTCCATCAGTCCCATATGCCTTGATTCCGCATTTACATAATACATATAGAAAATACGCATCTGAACCACGGAAATTCTCCCCAGCGGGCACATAACGTCGAAGTGACTTCGTATTGACGCCAATGTGACGTTATTACGTCGCATCGACGTCAGTAAGACATTGTTATGACGTCATGTGCTTATCCAGTCACACTATATGCGATAATAACGCTTTCTTTTGCTAATCAGTATATAAGCATCACGATGTGTTTGTAATGAGCGTATTTAAACGATAAAAAAGTGCAAGTAATTTTCAATATTGAGCGGAAATACTGCTTTAGCACAGGTTGTCTCATTCAGCATAATTAAGTAATCAGAGTCGCCTAGCTCTACACTTGTCTACTTGGTCTGTCATCTCTTTGGACTTTCAATATGATCAGTTTCCTCAGTATAGGATTATTTGCTAGCTGTCTGTGTGTCTGTAGCTATAGAGTTTCGGCAACTACAGGTATATAGAGTTTATTGCATGATTTTTTCTCATATCCTATGCCATATCAACCCTAGACTTCGGCCTTCGGGCTGATCTGGATCGATGACTGATATGGGACATTATCTGAAAAATCGCCATTTCATTATCTATTTATCATACACTTCACTTTGTGTGTTTTTGAAAAGTAAAATCAACAGTATTAATAATAAGAATAAGAAGAAGAAGAAGAATAACAATGAAATTTAAAAAACAGCGAATGATCGACTGGAAGGTCTAAGATGCATGCTTTCATTTGGGGTATCGCTTTTTCTTGGTAAGATATGAAAGTGGGCGCAATCAGTTGCCTGTGGACATTTCGAAATCTTCTGCTAACTTTTCTGATCGGCCTCAAAAGCCACGGCTTTCTCTAGCCATACTCATTTATAACTCATCTGGCATATGCTGTGACGTCAAAGGTGCAATATGGGTTTCGGTCTGTGATTCTGAAGTTTAAATTTAATAGGATGTGATTTGGGGTATGCTTTAATGCGTGCGATTTATAGAGATTAATACGAGTTTGTCGTTATCCCAGAGACTCCGATATCGGACCGAGGGCTTGTCCGAGGCCTGATATTGGGAGAGGGTTGATAAATCTGGTGATAACGGAAGACTCTTGTTATGAACTGTTTATCGTTTAGAAATTAGTTTAAAGAGAGATCTATAGAAATAGTTTCTAGAAGTCAGCATTTTTAGGTGGCAAAACCTGTTACCGCTGCTGAAAACTATAGTAATCTAGCAAACACAACATCGAGGATGTGTAATAGATATATCCATTCTTTTTGAGATGTATCAGTAAATATCAGTACTGATTGTTAGGTGTACAGGATAATGGACGAGCCCTTTAGGGCGAGTCCAATTATCCTGTACATCTAACAGTCAGTATTGATATTTACTAATACATCTCAAAAAGAAATGGATATATCTGTTTTAATCCACAGCTTTATTGAACTTTTCACCTAAAACAAATAATTAAACCAATAAAAAATATATTTTATCTTCTTTATTTATTTTATCTAATTCAACCTGCCTCACATTGTCTGGAAAATGGACCTTCCTGTCTGATGCAATAGGGTCATCAGTTACCTGACCAATCAGAAACGGCTTGAGTGATCAGAGGGAAATTTGAATCAGAATGTTTGTCTCATTTTAAGTTTGTACACAGGAGAGAAGAGACAGAAAATTGGGCTGCAGCTTAAACAAATTTTGTTGGGTAAGCTCTGCTGTTCTATTCAAGGAAATGTTTGTTCAGGGTATTCATTAATCTCATTTTGTTTGGGTTATTTCAATCACGTATGTTTTAGTGTGTGTTTTTTTTCTATTACCAGTTATGCTGTTTATGATCACTCAGAACCCATAACATA
The DNA here is from genome assembly GCA_963989385.1 of Ctena decussata. Classification (NCBI taxonomy): domain Eukaryota; kingdom Metazoa; phylum Mollusca; class Bivalvia; order Lucinida; family Lucinidae; genus Ctena; species Ctena decussata. Next base: position 5,626,478 of record OZ022507.1, on the reverse strand, counting down.
GATTTTTTTTTCAATAAAGCAAACGTTGTGCTACTGAAATAACCTTGCTGGTGTGCCTTTTTATATGGATTACCAACAAGTTTCAGTGCTTAATTTTAACATTTTTCTACTAAAACTTATGTTGTAGGGACTCACCTAATTGATGAGTAACCACAACATATGTTTTAAGATGTATGGGTACGCATCCAAGTTTTTCTGCCATTAATGCAAAAGGAACAAATTGCTTCTCTGGATGATGTAGCTCTTCCCAGTGGTCTGCTCTTAAAGGAAAGAATTTGCTCCTAAAGGAACAAGGAGTAAATTCCTGCTTTCAAGAGTCGTCCCCATTGAGAAGGGAAGCAAAATGAAAATGGCAGAGTAATACTATGACCTTAATTCAGTGCTCATTTTCTGAACAAAAAGTTGGTAACCATCAACAACCTCTGAGGCGAATCTAATGCAATTATATGATTTAATGGATTATTTTCATATAAAATATGTTGTGGAGACTCATTTAAGCGAGGGGAGTCAAATGAATACCCTTAACGAATATTTCTGTGGCTAAAAGGAAAACAGCAGAGTTCACTAAGTTTGTTTAATTGCAGCTCTGTAATGATTGGTCTATTCAAAACTGTACATGATAACTGTACATAATAACTGTACATGATAACAATACATGTACTGTCCAGTTAGGATATTCAGAATGTAAACAGACTGAACCATTACTTTGCAATGGGTGAAACCGTAGCGTATCATAGAATATTCAGCCCGTTAATTCAACATTGTATTAAATTGAGTGTCCTCTATCAAGCAATACTGTTTAGTGTAGAGGTAACGTAGCAACTTTTCAGACAGAAGGTTGCAGGTTCAAACCCCGTTTAGCTTGAAATCATTTTTTTTTTCATTATTTTTTTGTTAAAATGATTTTTTTTTTCATATAATTTCAGGCCTACAGTCCTAGTCTTAGATCTTTTCTTATCTGCCTCTTACTTTGATTTTGATCTGTTTTATGTTTCATTCTAAACATGCTCCTTAAAACAGTATTTCAATCTATATCAAGCCGTCTCCCAGAGAGAGTGAGAAAGAAAACAGGTCTGATAAGAGAGGAAAATGTACAAACCACCCCTACCGCATCTACTGCAAATACAGTAGGCCCTTGTACTTTTATTAACCAAATAACTAGGACGCCCCGGCACTGAATGTCACCCAGGACCATCGCCCTACCACGACCTCTCCCATTATATTCATTCAACATCATCTGTTCGTTTTCGCGTAATATAGCTGATATAACTGATTAGTTCATTTATTTTGGCAAAGCAATAGGGCTTTTAGCCACCATGTGCTGAAAATGAATAAACCTTTCGTCTGATTATCACACAACACACACACACACACATAAATAAAAAAGAAAATAAAGTATAGATAAGAAATTAAAAGAAGAAGAAGAAGAAAAAAAAATCGTTTCCAAGATTCGAACCTGCCTTCTCGTGTTTACCACACCAAAACTTCTATTCTCGTATCTCTATTTCACCACTCGGCCACAATTTCTTTTTGCCGAAAGATGTTGTGGATAATATCTATATCGCTAATATGGAAACGTACCATACCCGTCTTAAATAATAGGCATTGTCCAAAATAGTAAATAAACAGTGACGTCACTGTCACAATAGCCTAACTGGACAGTATCAGGATTTATCAGTACTGGCAACTTCAAAGGAAAGTACTGTAAGCTGTGGATTAACTCAATGTGAACTGGACTAGTATCGCAATTTACATGAAAACACCGACTTTTTGTTTCGCTGAAAAACAGTCGCGAGTAGTGTAATATTGGTGGTTTTACAATATACTATTAATAATTAAGCCAGTACAAACCAAGACCAGGCTTAATTTCACAATATATGGTAAATATGTTTTAGAATTAAGCCAGTACAAACCAAGACCAGGCCTAATTTCACAATATATCGTTTCACTAAGCTTCAAATCTGGATATCCAAATTCGCTAAGGTCACAATCAGACCACATGTTGTTATAATTAATCCAGTACAAACCAAGACCAGGCCTTATTTCCATAGTATATCGTAATTTCCAAGGTTCGCGAATTATGGATATCAAAATTTGAAGTCAAATATATTCCATAGTGGTATAATTAATCCAGTACAAACCATGACCAGGTCTTATTTCCATAATATACGGTATCCAGATTTGAAACGCATAAACGGGAAATTGATATAACACATAGTTTATGTAGTGGATGAGATATCTGAAATGATTTATCTTAATAGTTTTTGGGGCAAATAAACTTTGATAGTGATTATCAGTTTACCTACTAAATATATGAAGTCAGCTGATTATCTGTGTGCGCGCGCACAATTAATCATTTCCGGTTTTGGTAACAGGGCCTGTTACTTTTTATCTCATAATTAATTTTGAAAAAGTATTTATCGAATGATCCGTCAAAAAGTAGGCCTTTTATCTAATCAGTCCAAGGGAAGATACATACATTGATTTTCTTCAAAATATAAATCACTAGTTGTCAATCTTGACTATGCTGAAACAAGTGCCTAATTTATGACAGCTGGGATAAGCCCGAATAAAAACCTGCGCGGGTTAATTACATGAGTGGAATTAAATAATTTTAATTAGAGGGGAAAATATACTACAATATATATAATAAAAAAAATGTCTGACTCTGTCAAAAAACTATTACAGTTGTATGAAAACGGAGTAATCGACGGTAGTGCCTTAAATAAGGCATTAAATGCATTAGAAACGCCTGAAACGCCTTCCCCAGTGGCAGGCATCAAAAAAACGTCGGAAAATCTGCGGAAAAAACGGCGTATACGAAAGAAACATAAACGGGAAATCCAAAAAAACAAAAAGTCACACAAAAATGTCATGAATGAACTCCATCAATTCTTTATGACAAAAGAATCTGAGCCTGAATTAAAACTTGTGGACAAAACCAAATGTGGCTATCTCAGAGCGCATGAAATTTCCGTTAAACGATACAAAGACCCCGTGAAAATGTTTCAAGATAAGAAAACTATTATAAAAAACAAGCTCACCGCTGAATTGCAAGAACTATCCGGTCTGAAATGGCAATTTGGGCTTATTGTTGACTTTTTCAAGGATAAAAAGAATATACAGGGAACATTTTACAGCAATCAATATGCCACATTGTCTCTTCAAGAAATTCTAGCTTTTTACGACGAGGCAGTCTCGGCAATTGAGCAGAAAATCGAAAAATTCACTAAGGAAGGCTCAGGCTGGATGATTGATAGATGCAATACATTGTACCTTAACATCGCAAAATATGAGCCACTCAAGGGCTCATCATATTTTCCACTTCCTGAGGTCTTGGCTAATAAAAAGGCAATAATCAATGTGAAAAATCAAGATCAAGAATGCCTTAGATGGGCCTTAAGGTCAGCTTTATTTCCAGCTAAAAATAATCTCAACAACCCATACAGCTATCCAAAACAAGACAATTTAAACATGGAAGGAATTGACTTTCCTACACCAGTATCACAAATTTTCAAAGTAGAGAAACAAAACGATCTCGCCATCAATGTAAATGGCTATGAGCAGACAGTTGTCCCATATCATATATCTGGGCAGCCGAGTGAAATGTCACGGATTAACCTGCTGTTGCTCCATGACAAGAAAGACAATTACCATTATTGTTGGATAAAACACCTTTCCAGACTGCTATTTGACAAAAACAAACACGGAGGTAAAACATACTTCTGCGACCGCTGTCTCTACGGGTTTTCCCGTGAAGACCTACTAATCAGCCACAAAGATGAATGTTACGGCATCAACGGCAGAGCAACTAAGATTGTAATGCCAGCCCCAGGGGAAAAAATAAAGTTTAAAAATTACCATCAACAGATGCAGGTGCCTTTTGTCATATATGCCGATTTTGAAAGCATAATAAAACCGCATCAAGTGGCAGCTGGGGATAAATCTGAAATCAAAAGCAAACACCAAGCATGCGGCTATGGATATCAGGTTGTTAGATATGATGGTGCATCATCTGGTGTAAGAATTTACAGAGGTGAAGATGCCGTAGAGCAGTTCTTGAAATCCCTGAAACGGGAAGTAGTCAAAAAAAATAATAATGTATTTGCAAAGCCGAAGCCCCTACACATGTCGGAGAAAAATGAGAAGGATTTCCAGTCTGCAACGCAATGCTGGATCTGCCAGAAAGAATTCAACGATGAAAAAAATCCCAAAGTACGCGATCACTGTAGAATCCTAGGCCACTTTAGAGCTGCTGCTCATACACTCTGCAACCTTAAACTTGCTATAAAACCGTGGGTAACACCCATCCCTGTTGTTTTGCACAATCTCAAAGGATATGACAGCCATTTAATCATGCAAGAGATTGATAAAATCTCGGGCAGATTATCGTGCATTCCAAACAACACAGAAAAATACATCTCTTTCAGCGTTGGTCAACTTAAATTTCTGGACAGCTTTCAGTTTATGGCATCATCTTTGGCAAAGTTAGTTGATGCAACTGACAAAAATGACTTTAAAATCACCCAGAAGACATTTAATCCACAGCCAATCAAGAAAAGACTTTACGGCAGCTTTAGTTCCGAAGATGGTCGACCCATCGTTCTGCGGGAGTGTGTCGACAGGCGTAAGCTAGCCTACATATTAGATCACAGCAACCAGTTTGACCTCGGCAGCAGTTTCCAGGATGGACAAAATACTGACAAGGAAACTCAGCTGAGCTTGCTTCGTAATTATCTCTCCATGTTAAACCAGAATGGAGAACGACCAATGTCATACCGGCAGCGACATGGGTTTGGTCGATACTGGACAGCTGAAAAGCTAGGCATTCAAAATATGAGCCGGAAAATCCGTCATACAATATGCAAGGACAGCATGTTTGACATCAACATGAAAAATGCGCACCCAACGCTACTTTCCTGGTACTGTCACAAACACGGGATAAACTGCGCAGCCCTGGATGCTTACATCAAGCACCGTGATCCCATGTTGCAGAATATCATGAAGAACCGCGGCATCACCCGGGATGAAGCAAAAAAATTCTCTTAGCAATAATGAATGGCAAGCAAGAAAATCTGCAGCCAGATGATCCACGGTGGTTCATCGATTATTATACTGGAATGCGCAGTATCATAAACGCTGTTGTCCAGCTTAATCCGGAGATGTATGAACATGCACAAAAAACAAAACATACAAATTACAATCTGGAAGGATCCACGATAAACCACATACTGTGCCGGTTGGAAAACAAAGCGTTGATGGCTGCTTTCGATTACTTAAATGGAAAAGGCATCGAGGTTGCTTCTCTTGTTTTTGATGGACTTATGATTTACAAGACTAATGTGTCCGATATTGCCGGTATTCTTAAAGGTTGCTCATCAAGTGTTGGCCATGTGTTAGAAGGTTGCGGCATCGAGTTCACCTTAAAAGAAATGGATGAAGGTTATGATATTCCCGGCCCAACCGGAAACCACCAGTCAACAGACATTGATATATTATTACAAAAGGGCGTTTACCCATACGAATATATGGATTCATTTGACCGGTTCCTGGAGACTCAGCTGCCGCCTATTGAGAAATTCCACAGTAGCCTAACAGATGAGAGTATATCCGAGAAAGATTACGAACATGCCCAGAAAGTATGGGAAACTTTCAGCTGCGAGACGCTGGGAGATTACCATGATCTCTATCTAAAAACAGATGTGACTCTGCTGGCAGACGTATTCCAAACATTCCGTAGAACTTGTATAAATGCATACAAACTGGATCCGCTGCATTATTATACAGCCCCCGGCTTATCCTGGGACGCTTTACTCAAATACACCGGTACTGAACTGGAGCTCCTGACTGACTACGATCAGCATCTATTCATAGAAAAAGGGATGCGTGGCGGTGTCAGCATGACTTCAAAAAGACACGCTAAGGCTAACAACCCTAGCGTGCCTGGCTATAATCCTAACGAACAGCACAACCACATCATGTATTACGATGCAAATAATCTCTATGGCTGGGCTATGAGTCAGCCCCTACCTTATTCTGGTTTTAAATGGGTTGATAAACCGCCGGATGAACCAGGCAAGGGCTGCATCTTAGAAGTAGACCTAGAATATCCAGCCGAGCTCCATGACTTGCATAATGACTACCCACTTGCCCCGGAGCGATTAAAAGTAAAAAAAGAATGGTTGTCTGATTACCAGTCATACCTTCTTGAAAATAACAGTATGCTCAACACCGAGAAGCTGGTCCCAAATCTCAGAGACAAAAATAAATATGTTTTGCATTACAGAAATCTGCAGCTATACCTGTCCCTCGGAATGAAACTCAAGAAAATCCACAGAATATTAGAATTCAACGAGGCGCCGTGGATGGAACCATATATTCGCATGAACACAGAATTCAGAAAAAAAGCGAAAACACCCTTTGAAAAAGACTTTTACAAACTCATGAACAATTCGGTATTTGGTAAAACTTGCGAAAACCTCCGGAAGCGAGTTGATATAAAAATTGTCCGAACAAATGGCGGTGATAAAGAAAAAGAGCAGATAAGAAAAATAATCGCTAAACCCAATTACAACCGGGCTGTCATATTTTCTGATGAATTATCAGCCCTGCATACACACAAGACTCGCTTGAAACTAAACAAACCAGTATATGTTGGCATGTGTGTCTTGGACTTATCCAAGCATCTGATGTATGACTGGTATTACAATACACTGAAACAGAAGTACGGCAGAAACTGTACTTTGCTGTACACCGACACAGACAGCCTGCTGGTCGACCTAAAAACGCCAGATGTATATGCTGATATGGCAACCATGAGGACCCAGTATGACTTCTCAGATTACCCCAAGGATCACCCGCTCTATAGTGAGCAAAACAAAAAACTAATTGGAAAGTGGAAAGATGAATGTCAAGGTACCCCAATAGCTGAGTATGTCGGGCTGCGTCCCAAGATGTACTCCATTCTGCGGGCTGATGAGCAGCTGATAAAAAAAGCAAAGGGTGTTAAGAAATATGTCATCAATAAACTAATCAACTTTGCAAACTACAAAGATGCACTATTCAACCGGAAAACATACAGCCACGAAATGAATATGCTAAGAAGCCAAAAGCACCAGATCTACGGCCTTACAATTAACAAAACAACACTCTCGCCGCTAGACACAAAACGCTGGATAGCCCCAGACGGCATCACAACATACGCGTTTGGGTATCAGCAGGAACAATAAGCAGTTCTTCTGTTACGAAACCTCTCTGCGGAGCTGGCGGCATTAAATAATAAACCCTGATGCCCTGCAGAACAATGTGATGACTTATCTTATGAATACTGACACTCCATATTGGGTCCGTGGCACTGCGTACGCCCCCTTCTTGTTCTCCAGGTTGATATAAATATCTTACAGTGGCATCAGGACAAATAGGGTTCCCTACAGTCCGTTTCTGTTTCACTGGAGGGTTTTTTTTCGTCTCCGCATTTATGGCTTTGATCACTTCCGGTAATCTGTTTACCCATTCTCTGTTGCGTTTGTGCGGATTTTCCAATTCCTTCGCATACTGATAACCAAAAAGCCTTTCAACCAGTGTCCTGTTGAACCTCTCAACCAAAGCTTGGTCTCTGTGGATCTCTTTCCTGCCACGTCTGATACTTACGTTGTGTTTCGCCATCAGCTGTGTCACAGAGCCCATGAACTCCCTGCCCGGATCTACCTGTAGAAGCTTGGGAAAGTTCAGCTTTCGCTTGTAAATATTTTCAAACGCCTTCGCAACTTCTTTGCTGTCTTTTGAAGTCAGAGGCTCCGCCTCTTTATATCTGCTTTCAATATCAACGACTGTCAGCGCATATTTGTATGTCTTTCGGTTGACTGTATCATGCGGCAAAAACAACAAATCTGCCTGATGAATTTCATTTGGGGTGGACGCATCAAACCTGGGCCGTATTATTTTCTTTGGTGCGGGTAAATATATTTGCCACACCGCCTGCTTTTTTAAAAATTCAAGCGCCTGCTTTTTACTGACTTTTGCTTCTTTTGCTAGTTTCTCTACTGCGGGGAGCCCTTTCCAGAACCCCTTTGGGCTGTAGTAAATCTTTTCCATTATTTTTTTATTCCAATTTTAAGACTAAAAAAAAATAATAAATTTATATCAACTTATAAGCCAAAAACCCGGTTGCTGCCATCCCCGCAACAATAAACAACAATTCACGGTTTTGCTGATCTGGGTGCATAATAATCACTCAACTTTGGCTCCTGAGGAAGTGGGTCAAGTTTTTTGCCAGTAATGTAATAGTATTGTTTCATAGCCTGATCAACATTGTCAAACGTCTGCTCAGCATGATGTTCTTTTTGTATATCCTCATTGATAAAATCCAATCTCTGGGTTCTTTTTTTGCTCCAAGCTGCTTGAGCCGCTTCTAATTGTTCGACTGCTTTATCATGCCTTTCTCTTTCCGCCTCAGCATCGTTGTTTTTTCCCAATTTTGAGAATAAAAAGTTACTTCCTGTGAACACCAAGGCATTGACCACGGCACCTCCTAACATCATCGCTACTGCACTAGCCATTTTGTTTATCGTGATAAAAAAGTTTAAAACAGAAATTATTTCATAATATCCGCTGGAATAATACCCTGCTTAATCAACATATCGCGTGTGGCCATCGCCAGCAGTATATCAATAGAAAGCATTCCAATATCACCCATATTAAAATCCACTTTTGGTGCAGGTCTTCTCAAGAGTTTCTTGCCAAGTTCTGAGTACCCAACAGTGAGAAGAGTTTCTACTCCGGCATGATAAAGCATGTTTGCAATTTGTTTACCGTCAATGGCTGCCATTTTTTTTTTGTGAAAATATAGTTTTTTTAATTTTAATTATCTCATTTCAAAAGGGTCTATCGACGTTTGTATCTCAGGTATTTTAGGTTGTGATTTAGGTTGTGATTTAGGTTGTGATTGAGGTTGTTTTATTTCAGTTTTACTGTAAATCATGTAAATACCAACGCCCACAGCTCCGATCATCACACAGAGCGGAATATAGTTCTTATAAACAGTCACTGTTGGTTGCCGCTCTGGTAGCTGTGGCTCTCTTGTTATTTTGATTGGTTCAGCTTCCAGGGTTTGGGCTTGTTTTTGTTTCCATCTAGCTTCAGCGCCTTTTTTACCAGCCGCGACACGTTTTTGTTTTTTTTCTTTTAGGGGTTCTTCACGTTTTTGTGGACCTTCACTTTTCTGGGGTTCACTCTGGGGTTCTTGAGTTTTCTGAGCTTCCTGAATTTCCTGATTCATTTTTTTCTATGGCATTTTTATTTTTGTTAAAATTAATATGCTTTGCAGTTGTTAGCATTGCCGTAAATGGAGCCAGGTACATCCCATACTTATAATACAGCTCACAGCAAACGCTTGTCAGAGCATGATTGATAAATGGGTCTTCTTCTAGATCTTCTAATAGCTTGGGTGGGTTTTCCACATGGAAATACTTTAACACCCCCATGACATATAAATTAATAAAAGAATTGCCCAACGTCTTAGTCATACTTGCACCAAGCCTGGCTTCATATCTACAGTAAAGCTTATCAACTTCTTGTGGCGTCATTTCATCTATGTCTGAGAGTTGCAACTCACGCCCTAAATATTGCCGACTTCCACCTCCGGCTATAATGGCTGAAAGTCTCTCTCGTTTTGGCACATCTTGGCGTTCAGCTGGTGTATCTAGTGAAATATTTTCTAATAGATCTTCAGCGTTCATTTTTATATTTTGGAAAATATATTTTAACTTAAAATAAATGAAAAAAATCAAACATCCGACTGAGATATTAACAGCGGCAGAAGCAATTGTTATTAGTTCGAGTATCATTTTTAGTATTGCTATTTTTGTTTTAAGCATTGCTTTTTGCTTAAAACATTGCTATTTTTGCGCTATATTTTGCTTTAAGCATTGCTATATTTGCTTTTAGCTAATCCATTAACCAATACCCAGTTGGTTGGTCAGTTTTTAATATTAATTTACGGTGTTTAACCTCAGATAGTTCTTTTTTTATTTTCTGCCTTTCATCCGCAGGAACAACATCATTTTCCCTCAAGCAATGTTCAAAACTATCTCTGTCCTTGGTGTAAAACATACAGACCCATTTTGCCTGCTCTCGAAGGTCTTTCAAGACAGAAATATATCTTTGAGAAATGACCCAGACGCTTTGCTCTGCGTGTCTGCCGGAAAATGCTAGCTGTGACAGCATGTCTTTTTTCTTTGTAAGTTCTTTTGTTGCAGAGCAGTCATCGATGATGTACAATGTGGGTCGGCCAGCAAATTTATCAAAAAAATATCGCAGCAGTTCTTGGAGTCTTTCTGTTCCATCTGACATCACAGGGTTTACTATAATTATGCTTTTGTCTTTTGGACAACGTACGTCACCAATCCAGCTCCTGGTTTTGTAGGCCTTGTTCCACTCAATGGTGGGGCAAAGTATGACTATCTTTTCAAACACACCTCTGTATTCTTTTTCAAGTAAATCTAGCACAAATTCAGTTTTGCCTGATCCAGTTTGGCCTGAGATTATAGAGCAATGAGGATATTTTGGCAACTCAGTAGACAACTTCTTTGAATCGTCCATCTTCAAAATGGATTTGCGCATCTTGTATTATAAAAAGGTAGATATTTAAATTTTCATCTGCTCCTTGTTCTTTTTCAATTTGTATTGTTATCCCTTCACTGGCATTTTCAATCCTTCTGCCGCTGCCGTGCAAGGTGTTGTCATCCGTGGAACGCAAGTCAAGCCATAAAGCGAATCTTTTGGTGAGATATTTTTCAATGTTAGTGTCGCTGAAGTATAAGTCTTTTGCAACTTTATCGGTTTCTTTGTCGCGTTTGGGTGTCAGCGCAAAGTATTTATTGATTTCGTCCCACTGTTGGTACTGCCGCATGCCTTGGCTGTACAGTTGATTCGGTATGCCTTCTATTGTCATTTCAACTTTTGTGATTTTAGGATTGTAAAAATCTTCAGTGGTTGTCCTGTCCGGGTCTTCAAACAGCATTAAAATCCCCTTCATGCTTCTTGCTGGGACATTCAAGTTGATATTCCACAGAGTATCAGACTTTTTCTTTGTGATTTTTCTGTGCCGCAAAATACGGTCATACAATATCGCCATTCTGCCACTGAACTGTTGTCTGATTATTCGTGCAAGTTCTGAGTCGGTTACCATGTCGAATTCTAAACAGATATTGCTGATGGCATAACTGCTGTCGGCATCCGTTGAGCTGATTACTTTGTAATAGTCATTAAATGTTAATTCATACTCTAGCCTATCACCGAGCCCGGCCTGGTAAAAAGGCATATGCGTCTCTAGCAGTTCAAAGTCCAGTGGGATGCAAAACCTGTTCTTGAAGGCGCCAGCAATGGCCTGGTCTTCAGCGTCAGCTGTTGCGTTTCCTGCCCCGACTCTGTGTTTTAACATGTTTGATTTGCCGATGCCTTGGTAGGCCATGTTTATCCGCTCAGATGGGGATTTCCATAAGTCAACATAACAGTGAAATATGTCGCTGTCATCTATTGACATGACTTCATTGCCGCTTATTTTAATGGTTGTTTTCTTCACGATGGCTCTACCAAGATTTTGAAAGATTGTCGCATTGGGATCTTTGCTGGTCAGTTCAATAGTGAAAGCGAGACGTGCAGTTCTTGGGACGATGACATCATTATTACTTAGATTTGGAAATCTCACAAGCAACTGCTGGTTTTGGTCGATAGTGCTGGGGTTGTTAGTGATTACTACGCTTTGCCGAATTCCTTTTACGCCTAGCGGTTCTCGTAGTTTTCTATAGGGGTTCAGTTTACTTCCGTAGGCTGACATTTTTATTTGATAAAAATATATTTTTATTCAATAAATAAGTAATGGCCGAAGGTTACGATTTTGAGAATCCTACATTTGACGATGATTATGATGACGTCGATAACATAGATGACAGATTACCGATGGTGCCGGATGAAACCGATCAGCGAATCATTTTGAATCAAAGTGGGGCAATTGATGATTTAAGGGGTGAACTCCGAAAGTCTGCAGTTGAAGACCACAAAAAACGACTTGTTAAAACATTTTATGATGAAATAGGAAAGCGATACAAAATGGCCCCGAGCAAGATAGATTACAACCAGTTTAGGATATCAAATGATGGCAAGACACTGTTATGGAGTGTTGGTGACAAAGAAATCAGAATTACTGCAAAACAAGGTGGTGCAGAGTTTCTTTCTCTTGGTACTCTGGCAAATGAGTATAATAAGGTTGTTGGCTCAGGAGGCACATTAGCAGTGCGGCAGTATTTGAATTTACCAGATTACAGGAGTAAAACACAGCTATCTCAGCAAGTACGGCAGGCTTTGGAAAGCACACGAAATGACATGGATCTAGAGATGTCAGGTGGCACTAAACTGCAAGATTTAACAAATACGGTAATTGGTGCAGAGACGGCCGTTAAGTCACTGGAAACATCTCTTACTGATTGGGTACACACTGACACACAAACAGAGGGTCTAACACTGCGGGAACTTCAAGGATTAGACAAGGCATTGCAACGCACCCGCGGTGATCTTACAAATAATTTAGCAAAACTAAACGAGCTTGATAAAGAAATTGCAAAAGAAAAAAGGAAATTACAAGAGGCTGAGGATGAAATCAGTAAAAATGATATAAAGGCTCGTTTAAAAAACTTAGAAGATGAAAGAGCCGCAAGACTGGAGGCTGCCAGTGCAAACAAAGAAGCATTGCGGGGTCAAATGAACAGGATAAAAGAAACTATTGACAAAGTCTTGAAAAAAGATACGACATTGCGTGAGCGGTTGAAAACATTATTCAAAGAGCAAGGTATAACGATAGTTAGTATTTTGACGGCTCTTGGCATGATTATTGGTGTTATAGTTGAAGCTGTAATTCCAACTTCTGGAGGCGGTGGTACAACACCCAAACCATCGCAACGTGGAGCGAAAGAATGGGTTAACAAACAACTTCATAATCTTGCTAGACTACTAGCAAATCTTGCTGGAAAAGCGGCTGCTGCGTTGCCGGGTATAATTGGATCAATTGTGTCTTGGCTGCTGTCTGCAACCGGTAAGGTTGTAAACTGGTTTGGTAATAATCTGTGGGCTGTTGTTGTGCTTGTTGCTGGGTTGGTATATGCGGCAGCTAAAGAATGGATTTTGAAAAAAAAAAATAAGTAGGTCAACCGGAAGTGTTTAATTTTGATATTTTGGTGGTGGATCATTCACAAACACAAATTTGTTGAACAAAATTATGTGGCGCTTATCTTTTTTTTGATTAGCTCTAGCGCTTTGGCTTCTCCTATGTCTATCAAAACTTGTTTTTCTTGTTCACTCAGACCAGACTGTTTGGTGTGTGTTTTATCTTTTAAATCATTATATCTATCTAGCTCATCAAGAACAATCTTAAATTCTTGTTCTGATATCTGTCCATCATTTAAGGCTTTGGAAATCAAATTTTTAACAGAATTCAACTTACTTTCTCCAAGAGTTTTAATCTCATAGTGCTTTTGTGCCTTTGACATTAATTTACATCTCACCAATTTCACGCAGGCGCCCATGCATCCGCAGACAATTGCAACAATTTCTAAAGGCAGCATCACTGGCACTGCCAGGCCTATCCCAGCCATAACGACACTTGCAGAAATCAATGCAGTATCAACGCCGTCTGTGAGGTTGACTCCGCGTTTATATTTTTTATATAAAGCCTTTCTAACATCTTTTTCTCTTATTAATTGCTTTTCTATTTCTGATATTTTTTGTAAGCGATAATTTTGCCCATCTTCAGTAGGCAACTCTGGATAAATTGGAGCCGTTGGCGGTTTCATTTTTTATTGTTTTATATTTTTTTCCAAATTATTAATACGTTTATTAAACTCGTTTAGTAAATTCGTTATGGTCTGCAACCTCGATGTAATATAGGCTTGATTTACTGCATCATCAGGATTAACAGGACTCGCAAGACCGGAAATTCGGTGCTGGGCCATATCTAATCTGCCGTTCATGACATTATCAGTATGACGTTGTAACACTTCATGTAACAAATGTTTTCTAAAATCATTTAAAGCCTTTGCTGTTACCACGTCACCGTTAAACGCCGCATTTTCATCTGGGTCTCGAGGGTAAGCTACATTGATTATGCGTTTACCATCCATATTTAGAGTTGTTTCTAAAACATCTTCTCCCAGTTTCGCACCAAAAATGCTCATTATTATATAAAATGAAAATTAAATTATTTCTAAAACACAACTCATGGGCAAACCATGATTGTCTACCGTGTTTTTATTTTCATCTTTAACAACTAGTTTCAATTCAGATAAGGCCCCTGTATTTAACGGCTTGAATTCTGGATGTTCAAAGCGTACAGTCACAATATCACCAAAGCTTTTATTTTCAATGGGAATGACTGCTAATACATCACTCGGTGAGCCATTAAAGTAATTATATGATGAATTAATTTCTGACAAATGAACATACAAAGATTTTATGGGGGCAAAGTCTAGTGGTCTTTCACCTTGATAAATGTGTTTTGGAAAAAAACGGCCTTTAATCTGGAGTCCAAGCATTGTCTTGAGTCTTTTGCTTATTTTTAACTCAATAGGTGTAGTCAAAGTCACTATTCCGTTGGTTTCATCTACAGACATACTGATTTTATGGCTGCGAAATATATCTGCTAACTGCTGAAAACTATAATACCCAGGCGTTATGCGAACAGGAGTCTCGCCTTGTTTTTGAATGACTTCATTATGAACATTATACCAACCCAAACAGTATGTAAAACTGTTTAATCCCACCCGCTTGAATCCATCTCTGTTGTCAATATACTGTTGCAGGATTACAGGATTGCTCATATCAGAAATTATGAGATGCATTTTTTTATTTGATAATATAAAAAATCATTGTTATAAAAATGGTGCAAATCAAAGCATTTTCATACAACCCCAACGCACAATATCAACCATCCGGGGTTTACAACACTAAAGATCTGAACATCATTAACCTAAGAATAGAAGTCAAACAGGCCTCAGACAGTCCAAGCGGCTTCAAGGTGAAATTTCCTGACATCTTCGCAAAATACGTGCTGCCCTACGTTGAAAGTGATGCCATCGTCCAAAATTGGCGTTCACGCCAAATGCAGTTTTGGCAAAACCAGATAAATTTTGCTTTGTGGTGCGCAACTACAGGATGTGGTGTTTCTATGCAGGACCACCTGACAGGCACTATTCCACTGTTTGCACGTTCATTGTTTTTGTTTCATGTGTATTATCAAACGCGAAGAATATTATTCGAAATGAAAGTGGCATTACCAACAGATGACAGCTGGAATGCGTTTGACAACAGTTATGACAAGAAGGCCTATGAGAGGATCTGTGACGAGTTTGGAGTCTCAGTTCATACCGACTGGAGGCAAAACCAAGATGACAATGGCGGATTAGGGACTATATACTGGTATGTAACAAACACTGGGTACCAGGCGGTCAAAGGTGTAGGTGAATATGATAATAAAATATATTCATTCTCAAGAAATCATCCTGATAACGTTTATCACATTGACTACATTGCACAAAGTTTTCCCAAGGCCTGGACTACATTTATTCTCGACAAATCAGATGGCTTTACAAGACCCGGCGTTGAACGAATAAATGACTCAATAAGGACTTACTGTTGGGCCATTCTTGGCTCTCAGTCTCAGATTAAATCTGACATACTAGGGATAGGCTCAGCTTTTGATGTCCAGAAGGAATTCCTTGCAAACGTTGAAGATGGAGTCCAAAAGCCAATAGACTTACCAAGTCAAATTACCCGTTATCAAAATACTTTGAAGTACGCCCGGAGCAAGGTTGACTATGTTTTTGGCTATGGCCTTTACATGGCTCCAAGCAATATGGAATTGCAAATCGGGACAATAAAAAATTACAACAACGAGATTGTACTCTCTACTCATAATCAAAAGTTATGGTGGAACAAAACCGTAAACCTTCCTGCCAATGCCACATCTTACACTGATGTGAGTGGGACCCCAACACACAAACCAAAGGTTGATGTAGAACCTGGATCAATCCCTTTAGCTGCCCAGGGTAAAACCATAATAGGAGCACTTGGAATGCCAATAACGATACCCACCGAGAAACAGGCACAGAAGATATATAAAACAAAACATGAGGCTATCACAAAAAATGTCATGACTGACTCACAAAAGTCATTGAAAATACCAAAACCTGACACCCATCCAGTACTGAGTTCCACACCAAAAACTGTTGTTGAAGAACATGAAAACCACAAAACAGCACTGATAGTCGGGGGCGTCGTTGTAGGACTAGTTGCTCTACTTATTTACGAAATTTATTAATCCATTACACTAAAACCGTTCATATGACGATTATCTCATCCACTACATAAACTATGTGTTATATATTTTCCGTTTATGGAAATTAGACCTAGTCTTGGTTTGTACTGGATTAATTATAAACACGTGTACGATATACTATTGAAATAAGGCCTGGTCTTGGTTTGTACTGGATTAATTATAACAACATGTGGTCTGATTGTGACCTTAACGAATTTGGATATCCAGATTTGAAGCTTAGTGAAACGATATATTGTGAAATTAGGCCTGGTCTTGGTTTGTACTGGCTTAATTCTAAAACATATTTACCATATATTGTGAAATTAAGCCTGGTCTTGGTTTGTACTGGCTTAATTATTAATAGTATATTGTAAAACCACCAATATTACACTACTGTCGCGCAACAAAACGTAAAGCGCTACAGGACTAGGTGGCCTGGAAACATTGTAGCAGGTGTAGACACTGCACGATCACAATAAATGCTATTACATTCCTTTAAATGTCTCAATAATCAACGCATTATAACTGTAAAATTACCCAATCTTTCTTCTTCTAAATGAGTGTATACTCTTACGTGCCGTAAGAGAATACACTCATTGAGAAGAAGAAAGACGGTCTAAAATATCATTTAATGAGAGCTTATTTTAGGGGAGAAATAACAGTAATATATAAAGTTGCAATTAAAACTTGGTTTAAACAATAAAGTTGCAAATAAAACTTGGTTTAAACACTATCTATTCCATATAATTTATATGCATAACATATGGGAAACGGGGATTGATAACAATCATGAAACATATAATCATATCCCGCAAAGAAAAATAACAATTATTATAGTGAATAGCAGTTAACCTTGACTAATATGCAATGTGAAAATCAAGTCTGGACAACAGAGAGAAAGAGAGAGAGAGAGAGAGAGAGAGAGAGAGAGAGATATTTTCCTTTGAACAGTGTCCGAAAGTTAATAAGGCAAGTTAACTGGTTGGAAAAAGACGGTTACCGTATACATGGTGATTTTCGCGGTGTTCCATTTTTCGCGGTATTTTGCGGTCATTTAAAAACCGCGAATATGTTTCTGTTTCTTTAAATGTACAAAGTGTCTTCTGTAGACACTGTGCTCATGTATTTTGTGTGTGTTTGCTTCGGTAGTAGCTGGTACTTTTCACGTTAGCCAATTCTTTCATTAACCTGCGGCGGTCCTGCCGCAGGTTAAAGGAAAACACTCACTAAATTGCATGTTGGACTCAAATCAAAGATTCTAATAAAACATGAAATTAGCCGAAAATTTCATGAAAATCGGACTTAGAATAAGAAAGATATGACAGATCAAAGATATTAAAATGTTGAGCTGGGAACCAGCAAATCTGTGAGTTAATGACGCCATAAACTCACAGACAAAAATGAAAATCCTGAATAACTTTAGTTTGAAACAAACTGTAGATAAATGAAATGCATAAATCTATATTTTACTTCACAAAAAAAAAAAAAAAAAAAAAAAAAAAACAATTAAAACTAAGCAATATGCTCTTATTCTAGATTTAAATATTTATCACGTGACAGGAACTTCCAAAATGGCGGACTCCGAGACCGCCATTTTGATTTTTTAAAATCTTCGTATCTTTCTTATTTGAAGTCCGATTTTCATGAAATTTTCACCAAATCTAATTGCTAATCAAGATCTATAATTTGAAGTCTGTTCATATTTAAGTGAGTGTTTTCCTTTAATGAAAGAACTGACTCAAGTGAAAAAGAAATAGTTTTGCTTTTCGAGCATATTGCTAGCCGCCAAAATTAAAAATCGCGAAAATTAATATTTCTGTTTGTGACCCTTAACCGCGAAAAATTGAACCCGCGAAAATTACCGCATATAGAGTATTTCCTTTTCCATTTCCAGGTGCGTAACTTGGGATATCATGCCACGCTCTATCATCTTTTCTAGGCTTTTTTACTCCCTAAATTGGTTCACAGTTTCAGACAATTTTGCACCTTGCATTTAAAGATTGTCTTATTTTGCAAATTGTTAGATTCGTTTTGAAATTTTGCCAATTTGACAAAATTTCAGTTCGCCCCGGCGTATTTGCGTACAGGCAGTTACGTGTTCGGCGTTTTCTTTTGGTTTTCATTGTAAATAAAGAGTGAGGCAGGTAATGGTCTATTTGATATCTTATGACAATGTAATATGTGCAATATGATGTGAATCTTTACGTTCTTTCTATGCATAAGAGAGAGAGAGAGAGAGAGAGAGAGAGAGAGAGAGAGAGAGAGAGAGAGAAGCGTCTTTGGTTAATGTCCCCATTTCACTGGATGACGCTATGGCTACGCTCATGGCGATCACGGCGCTTCTTCAAAATATTCGAAATCGCCACAGAAGCGTCAGCATTTGCCAAAACTTGGAGCTGATACGATTTCAAAAGCTGCCAGTACAATTCTCATACGATCTCGCTACGCCAACGGTGTAGTTGCGCTTCTGCCACGTTTGAGGCCCGACTCGACGGCATGCAGGGGTGCTTCTACTATGCTGCCACTACCACACCGGATAGGCGGCAATGGAAAACGCTCTCAACAATCGAAAAACGCGGATCAACAACCGTTAGAAACATTGGTGACAATTTGCAATCAAAAACTTTGTTTCTAATGGTTTTTGATCCGCGTTCGTCGCTTGCATGAGCGTTTTCGACTGCCGTCTATTCGGTGTGACTACGGCAAAAATTTTCAAGCGAGGCTTCATCTACGCTTACGTCGATGCATTCGCGATCGTGCTATGACATAAGCACTGGAGCTGCGCTTGTGCTGCGCTGCGAAACCGATTGTATGTAAATCGGCGGGAAATCGGTGTTCATGCAGTATCAGTCGAACAATATGGATAATACAATGATTCCAGTGGCTATGATCCAGCTGGCAATTATGAACCTGTGACATCATACAGCTGGTCGTGTTCTTTTTGCTGTTCAGACTCAGTTGGGGCTTCTGCTCGGCGTTCTGGAGCGCCGCACGGGTCTGGCTCAGTTTAGACAGCAGGGGAGCAGGAGTTGGGATAATCTCTCCTGCGGTCCAGGCTGCAAGAAAGTAGTCTCTTGAGGTCCAAGGTCTGGGTGTCGATTTCGCCTTCTGCTTTTGACGGGGTGGCATCTTGAATGAAACGTGAGAATCGAGTTGTGAACGTTTTGAGCGCGAGCAAATAATGACGATAACCGGATCTGCATAAGAGCAGAGGAAACGCAGATTAAGCGCCAAGAGCGCAGCGGAAACGCTATTCATAAATTGCACTGTCGCAGCGGAAACGCCAGAAAGCGCCACAAAAGCGAAAAGAGCGCTACGGGGGTACAGTGGGCGCAGATGAAGCCTAGCTGCGTCGGGAGGCGCTGTCAGAGAGATTCCACTGCGCTGGCGCTTCGTTGCTCGCGCTGCCTCCTCGATACTGCTGCATTCATGTATTACGTATATGTCGGATAAATTTATTTTGCAAATCTTTAGGCTTGCGTAATTACATATTTACACCAGCCAGTTGGATACAGTCTGATTGGTGTACGTATGTAGAGCTCAACCATGTAAATATCAAAAAGACATTATTTATGCGAACCTACAGATTTGATGTATACATGTGTACTCTTTTTGTCTCTGTATTTAGTACAACACCACCTAGGAGAGGACAAATGTAGGCCTAGCCTACGTACAATCCTTTGACTCATATATGTATATGTTGTCAAGAACTCCGGACTACCAATCCAGGGGTGGCAAGTTCGATCCCCCGCTTCTACGGTCTTTTGGATGAGACTTTAAACCGAGGTCCCGTCTCCATATGACCTCGTTGTTGGTGGGACGTTAAACCCGAGTTCACTCACTCACTCACTCACTCACTCACTCATGTTGTCAAGAAATTTCTAATACACTTTCGTTGCGTTTTGTGTCCACGGCGATTCCGCTACGTAAATTATGAGCAAAGTCAAAACATGTGCTGTGACTTGACGATCATGCCGTTTCAATTACGCTTTCACTACGCTCTAGAAGCTTCTGCTGCGCTGCTGCAGCTTCTGCTACGATTCATGGCGCTTTGTCCCGAATTTTGAAGCCGCACCTTGCATTTTCCATGTTCTAATTAATCGATGCAGATATTAATTTATACAAGAATTCCGCGAAATGTGATGTCTCATATGTAAGCGCAAACAAAGCTAAACAAAGCTAAACAGAGCTAAACGCAAAAACTCGACAAACGTAAACGCCGCCGCCGCCAACAGAAATACATATGCCTCGCTTCGGCTAGTTACAGGCGAGACACAAACCGTTCTTTTACGAGTGTGAGGATCGCAGTACATTCATACATTATGTCTTCATGACAATGCAGTACATGTATATTTTGTTAAGTTGGAAACAGTATATTCATTTGAGACGTGAAGGGTCAAGATGTATTTATTCAGTGTCCCGAAAGCAAGTTGGAATTATAGTTTCAAGGTGAACGGGTTTCTGGAGACGTGACACTGCTAATTCAGCACGCCTGTTTTGTTTCCCTTTCCAATGGGGACTAAAGCTTATTACTGAATTTGCGCTGTAAGAACAAATGAGCCGCGACACGACAAAACCAACAGAGTGGTTGTGCACCCAGCGCAGACTTAGATCAACCTGAGCATTCGCTCAGTCCGATCAGACTCTTCGCTGAGCGCTTAAAGGCTAGCTGATCAGAGTCTGCGCTGGGCGCACAACCACTTTGTTGGTGTTCTCCTGTCGCGGCTCAAATTGTTTTCCCTATGAGCATACTATGTATTTTTTTGAATGACTTGTTTGACCAAGGAAGCAAACAGAAAGTCAAAACAGTTGTTTCCCCATTGTAAAATAGAGACATTATAAAGGTGTACCCAGCTACCTTAAGATTTCAAATGCTAACCTGGAGCTCATTTTATTGGTCAGCCCCTCCGAGCCCGCCAGACAACGTTAGAATCCAGCAGTGCCGTCAAGACAGGGCCCAAGTTTCATGGGAACCAGGGGACGATAACGGTTCACCAATCACACGTTACTTCGTGGAATACAACACCACTTTCGCACCAGCAAATTGGACCAGAGCTGCAACAGTTCCCGCTGACGTCACGGAAGCTACCGTGCAATTATCTCCCTTTGCTAATTTTACTTTCCGAGTTATCGCCCAGAATAACGAAGGTGAAAGTCAACCTAGTCAGCGGACCGAGAGAGTCTGTAGGACTAATCCGGAGACGCCGTACCACAATCCAAGAAACGTACACACGGACAGAAGCAAGCCTGGGGTTCTTATCGTAAAATGGGACGTAAGTATTGTCTGTTTCTATGAGACTGACAGTCATCATTAAATTAACTTAAGTTTAAAGATTTTCTCCCTAGATAATGATAACAAAAATGATTTGATGAAATATTTCATGCAATACCTCCGATATAGTCTAACTATGTGAGACTAATACATAGTGTCTAACAAAATTTTGTTAAACTATTTGTTTTTTAAAAACTTGAAATAAGCGAGGGAGACAATCTTTAATGGGTATACCCCCGTGTTTTCCGCCAGTTTTGCAAGAAGAACAAATTCCTGCGACTAGCTGTCTGCTTCCCCGGAAGACCAAGCCTTTTAACACAGACACTCGTTTCATGCAATGTGAGCCACTCATACCCTATACACTATCACGATAGTGTATAGGGTATGAGTGGCTCACATTGCATGAAACGAGTGCCTGTATAGGGTATGAGTGGCTCACATTGCATGAAACGAGTGCCTGTGCTTTTAAAATAGGGTCTACTCTAATGGAAAGAATTTCATCTAGCAAATTCTTCACTTCATTCAAGAGTTGACCCCCCATGAAGAAGGGAGGCAAAAATGTAAAATGACAGAGTTCTTTCCCCTGAAAGTGTACCCATTCACATCGATAGGAACACAGCATTGAAATTACGTCAGTGAAACGTCAAGTTAACAGCGTCTGATCATGTAAAGTGACCTATATAACAATTCTAATAAACTTTGATGGTACAACCTCAATCCGTCAGTGCGCCGGCACAGATATTATCCAGCAATGCATTTGGTATCTCTGTAAGCTGTGACGTTTAAAATGCGCTCAGCAAGTCAAATACTGAATCACGAGGATAGGACGTATATCTTTTAGTTTTAACTGTACAATGCCCTAACTGCACGATTTGAGAGACTTGAAGATTTACTCTCTTTTTTTTTATTTTTTTGAAAAGAAAGATAAAATAAAATAATAATAATAAAAAACTAAACAGAGAGAGAGAGAGAGAGAGAGAGAAACTGACGCCATGTGATCTGTACAGCAAAAGCTTTGCTCTCCTAGGAGCACCCCCTTCCTTTTAAAGGTAGAACCAATTTTAGAAGGGATTTTCATCCAGGAAATCAAAGCCGCAAAAATGTGTCCCATTGAAAAATGACGGAAAAAACATGATGTCCTATACATGTTTAATACACTGTAAAAATCGGGCTTAGCTATAAAACACAAGTGGTTACATGTTTAGGTTTAAACATGTTTAGGAATATGTCATATAGCTAAACATGTACGCCTTTTCTATTTTTTCCCGGACAAAGTCTGCTAAACATGTTTTATTCTGTTACGCGTTTCGGATGAATCCATTCTCTTTTTCCCCCGTTGAAGAACGAAAAAAAGAGAAGAAAATAATGACAGAGGAAGTTTTCAAAATAAAAGGTTAATATAACCAGTTTTGTACATGTTTAATTACTAAACATAAACCTAAACATGTTGCAAATTGAACATGTTGCGATTTAAACACATAAAAAATCGGACTGCATTTTTTGCAATGATTCGAAACACATTTTTTACAGTGCAGTGAAATACATCTGTTGATAAAAATAATAATATAACAAAAATAATAATAAAAAATGACACGACGTTAAATCAACATTGAGTCAAAGTTGAATCAACCTCATGACGTTGAATCAATATAGGGATCAAACATGGTTTTTCATGCATTAACGTTTGCCAGGTCCCGAGGGAGATGTTGGAAACCGAGGCCGAAGGCCGAGATTTTCAACATCTCCCGAGGGACCTGGCAAATGTTAATGCATTGAAAACAAATGTTTGATCGCTGTTATTGCATAAATCAACGAATTATTCGTTAAAATTTGAGAAAAAAAATTGGCACTCTATTTTGTCACCGTTTAACAACCAACGCGCTGGTGCATCTGTTTACTAATATTCGTCTTCCGGGCCCGAGAGCATTCATTCTATTCAAAATGGCTGCCATCATCCTATTCAACCTCATTTCGGAAAAGTATCCAAGATGGTCGTTGTAGTTGATGCAAAATAGATGGTAAATTAATCAACAAAAAGCAGATACCTTGAGCAACTTGGAATGGCCTTACAACCGAAGCTGTCTCTTCGGAAACAGTTGATGGGTTTAAGGCCAAAATTTAATATCCTAGGGTAGGGCAGGGGTTAGGCATGGAATGCCTGCCCCTGAGGACTTCTTGTAAATAGTTTTAACCTGCTGGTGGCTTTGTCACAAATTCATTTTTTTTTTTTTTTTTTTTTTTTGTGACAACTTATGCGCCACACCAGAAACCTGTCATCATGGTCATGATTGACCGAGACAGTATAGATAGAAAGAAAGAAAGAAAGAGCAATAATTTCCACGCAGAACAAGCCTGATCCATTCGTATACCATCCTGCAGTTCTTGATTACTGAAAGCTTAGGATGCATATTTTCTTTAACACTTATTTACTCTCCATTTGGCATCGTAAGAATGAAAACAACATGGCTTTGAAATCCGTGTCGGTACTTTATGACGTAATAAGAGTACATGATGACGTCATAAGAAAACTTAGGTAGCACGCGACCAATTGTTGTAAATTAACCGAAAAGGGAGAGGCAAGAGTGCATGGCGGTTTTTAGTGGCCCGGCACAAGCATAACGAAAGTTCTGTCATCGTGTTTCAACAGCGCGAGAAAACCATTGTTGAAACACGGCTTTTCGCCTGTTGATGCACGGCTGTTAATACCTCTCGGCACTGCTTTTTATGCAATAACGTTTATTCAATGCTGATTCAACCTGTGCTGATTTTTTTTTTTTGCGGCAGCCAATGCCAGAAATAGAACAGAACGGTCCCGGCTTCAGGTACACTGTGACAACAACGGAAGATGGGCGATCAGAAACACGGAGGATATCGGACTGGCGACAAAATCAAGTGGAGATCAACTATCGCCAAGTCTACTCTCCGGTTGAAATTAAGGTGGAAGCGTCTAACAGTTTGGGTGACAGTCTTCAACCAGCAGCAGTTTTGATAGGTTACACAGGAGAAGACTGTGAGTAGATTCATAGGCCAGTGACTGAGTGAGTGAGCGAGCGAGTGAGTAGATTTGATAGAACAGTGAATGGGTGAGAAGATTTGATTGGAAAGTGAGTGAGTGATGCGGTATATCAGTGTATGAGAGCAGGAGAAAATTTTGATAGGCAAGTCAGTGAGTGAGTGAATTAGGCATACTAAAGTGTGAGTAGGTTTTAGATTTGAGTGAGTATATTCAGTAGGCCAGTGAGGGCGTGACTAGGGTTGATTTGAGAAATAAGCGAATGAGCGAGTAGAACTGATAAAGGCAAAAGGGAAAGAGTAGATTTGGTAAGACATTGATGGGGAGGGGCGGAGGGAGCGGCGAGTAGATTCGGTTTGCAAGTATGAGGGTATGTGACTAGAGTTTGATAGAAAATGTGAGTGAGTCAATTTGGTGGTAAATGAGAGTGATATATAGATTTGGTAAGCTTTTGGGTGAGTTAATAGTTTGGAAGGCCACTTAGTGAGTGAGTAGATTTGGTATACCAGCGTGAGCAGGTAGAACGGTGAGTTACGGAGCGGGTAGATTTGTTAACTTAGTCCTGGGTGAGAATATTTTGTATTCAAGTGTGTGTGTGTGTGTGTGTGTGTGTGTGTGTGTGTGTGTGTGTGTGGCACAGAGTGATCGAGTAGATTTGGCAGAGAGCCAGTGAAAGGATTTTTAGACTTATGTGTGAGTGAGTGGGTCACATTGGTGTCGCCTGTATTAAACGATGTTTAGCAACGGGTCTTGCCTATTATAAAGTTGGCAGCCTTATCTTGCCTGCTTTTTAACGTAGTTAACATCGGCGGAATACGATTTGTGTTGATGATTGCCGATGTTACTGACGGCCTTTTTTTCTATAATGAGACAAGGAACCTAAAACAGGGCGACAGCTGATGATTAAAAGGTTGTCATCAGCCTCACAAGCTGCTGACTTCGCCCCAGGTACTAAATGCATTTCCTTTTATGATTACCGGTGTAACACAGAGATCGAAATTGTTATTTTCCTTGCAATTCTTATATACTATTGCTCTAAATAACTAAATAAAAAATTGCCACTGTGTGGCTTGAAAATATCGACATAATATGGCCATGAAAATTACATATGATTGTGCTGCGTCACGACAAAACAAACAAAGTGGCGTATGCACCCAGCGAAGACTCAGATCAATCTGGGAATCCGCCCAGTCCGATCAAAGCCTTTGCTCTGCGCTGAAAGGGTAGCTAAGGGTCTAAGCTAGCTCGAGGCGGACAGCCAAAACTCTGATCAGACTGGGCGGATGCCCAGGCTGACCCGAGTCTTCACTGGGCGCACATGCTACTTCGTTGGTTTACTCGTGTCGCGGCTCATATCTATAAACTATTTTCATACCCATATGATTAGAAGATTTCTGTACTTTTTTATTCCTCGATGTTAAAGGAATTTTGAACTTACAGTCATTCCAATGCACTGATAAAGGGGATAACTGTACTTAAAATTGTCATTCGAGGAGGTAAATCGTCGGTTTTATAATCGGAAATTATATTTTACGGCGACGCGCTAGCGGAGCCGTAAAACGCTATTTGCGATCTTAAAACCGACGATTTATCTCCCCAAGTGACAAATTTCGGTACAGTTATATCTCCATTCTAATGCACTTTATAATATTTTCACTTTTTTATAACCACAGCCAGCGGTTTCAGCTGCGTAAAACAGAATTCAGCCAATGAGAAGCGATGTTTCTTAATGACGTTGGCTTTAACTGTGACAGTATATCGCGGGACGGTCGCAAATTTTGACGTTATCCAATCAGACGTCGCGTATCATTCACAAGTGCATTAGAATTCGAAATTAATTGACGGTGTATTCATTGGGCGATTATTTTCCGAGACAAAACCACAGCCGTCAAATATAAATAGAACGAATCTGGTTTTGCCCAAATGTCAATTTTTCAAGAACTGCTGAACCGATTGTAATCAAACTAGACAAAAATGATCCTTGCATCAAATTCAAATCGACTATCCAAGATGAATGCCATTAGCCATTACTAGAAAAACGACATATGAAAATTACACTATCTCCAGTAACTAGCACGGCGGAATGGATTCTAATCAAATTTCGAAAGAAAGTTTCGTCCTTAGAACTGATTCAAAACTATACAAATAAACCATCAAAGATCGCTGCTATAATTGAAAATACGTAACAAAACAAAACAACAACAACAACAACAACAAAAGACAAGATACCGCTAGAGGAGCAAATTCTTTCTTTTAAGTGTAGTCCTCATTTAATTTAGAAGGGCTTCGTCCTCCAGGAAAGCAAGCAGGAAGTCATAGATGTTATTCCCCTTTGTAAAAATGACAAAAACAAAAGTATATATCCATACACTTTAAAATTGGTAGGCTCATCATGCAGATCAGCATTTCCGAGATGTTGTGGTACAACACTTTTTACGAGGAGGTTATGATGAGACCCAAGAACATTCATTTTTTTTCTCTGAACAACAAATTTAATGAATGAAAGTCAGTGAAAACTTTATATCTGGTATTCAGAAAATCAGTTTAAGTTTTGTTTCAGATCCCTATGTTTCCCCTACTAACTTTGAGCTAGCTCCCGACAAGGAAATGACATCAACCTCGGCCTGGTTTCAGTGGGATCCAGTGGACCCGTCCCCAGAGGCGATGAGAGGCGAATTCCATGGTTACAAGGTAAGACGAGCCAACTACTAGATCAAAGGAAGTAAACGCTTTGCAAACGGGCAACACTTTTGTTGCCTTTCTTTATGAAAAATAAATACACACACAAAAAGATAATGAGCCGCAACACGAGAAAATCAGCAAAGTGGTTGTGCGCCCAGCGCAGACTCAGATCACCCTGGGCTGTCAGAGAGTGGTTTTCCCCCTTTCCCCCCCCCCCCCCCCCCCCCGGAAAAATGGCTATAGGAAGGACGGCTATATAGTGGATTGTCCGGACCTCATAGAGCCACTTTTCCCCCATAGTAGTTTTTCCCCCACCGAGAAATTGGCTATTAGCGAACTTGGTATGGTTATTGGTATTTTGCGGACCGGAACGGAATGTAACAGACACATTCTACGGAATTAATCGCATAAGAAATGTGTAGGTACTTCAAGGGAGGTAATAATCGTGATTAATTCCAAAAAATCAATATGCAAATTTAGCAACCATATTTTTATAATAATCAATAATTACTAATTTAAGGAACGAAAATGACGTGATTTCTTCTCATCGCAGAAATTTTTATACGTAAACATACGCATGTAAGCTGCAGGAAGATGTACGAATGGGTGCTTTGTCTAGTCGTGTTTGATTTAGTAGGGAGTATATTACATTGAAAACCATAATCGGACATGTGTCCCAATGGGAGTCGAGCCCACGACTTCTGCATGAAAGGCGAACACTAGTCCAGGCACTCTGCTGCACGCACGCACAGAAGAACGCTTTTACAAACACAAAATTAAACAAATTTATGCACACAACCACGTACACTCATATCCTTTTTTGACTAACACGGAAAAGCAAAATGCTACCTGTTTTCCCCCAAAACAAGATAAGACAGACTGATGGAAACATGCAGGTGGTTCTAGCATATATTATCCATCAATTTTTTACGGACAGGTACTCATATTTCTGCTTCAGTTATGAACCGCATTATTATAATTGGAGAAGGAGCAAATTCAAATATGTAGCGTGATTTCTCGCAATCATATTACCAGGGGGAAAATCCACTATGGAGGGGAAAAACGGCTATGCAAAAACACCTATAGTAGATTTTCCCCGGGGAAAATTGGCTATATAGTCATATTTCCGGGGGGAAATGCTACTATATAGCCATTTTTCCGGTGGGAAATTCTACTATGGAAAAAATCATAGTCATTTTTCCGGGGGGAAAAACTACAAGGGGGGAAAAGCTACTCTCTGACATGGGCATCCACCGAGTCTAATCTAAGTGAATAGAGGGTAACTTAGGGTCTAAGCTACCTCCATGCAGACAGCGAAGACTCTGATCAGACTGGGCGGATGCCCAGGCTGATCTGAGTTTACGCTTGGCGCACAACACTTTGTTGGTTTTCTCGTGTCGCGGCTCATATACATATAGAGAGTCGTATATACAGAAACATGGTAACATAAGCCCTGAAAGGCCTTGATTATGACAAAGCCATGGTAAATCAGTTGCCATATCACGTGCCTGCAGTTTTATAAATTCCAAAGCCGTCACAGTAAAAGGCTAATGAATACATAAATTTCACCACTTTAAAAGAAAAACAAAGTGCGTGCATCATGCTCGACCTCCCCTGCCCCCTTAATCTAATAAAGTCTGAACTATATTTGCATCTTTAACACCCCGATCTATACTCTGTATCTGAAAGTTGGATGGGAGGCAAGTGAAAAGTATGGTATGGTTGCCCGGTTAACTGCATTTAACAGAATTAGCGTTTTGATTATTGTTCACTGCATTTCGTCTCGTAGTGTTTATGATTTTTTGCAGAATTCTTCACCGCTGTTCATTTCATTAGCCCGACACAAGAATACTACCAACAAAATTAGCAGCTCTGTGCCCAAGAGGCGAACAAGAAGGTCCACTTTGCATCGGCGAGGTATTGGCCACACGGTATAGGCCTACCTGCACATGTCTTCCTTTGTTAAATTTTCAGATACGGTTCTGGAAAGGAAACGATCGAGAGGAAGTCATGATTCCACGTGCTCCACCCAGGGATTTAGGGATCAATCATGAGAAGGAGACAGCGATGGTACAGAACTTATACCCAAATTCTATTGTGCACGTGGAGGTCGTAGCTGTTAATACCTATTATTCATCCATGCCGAGCTATCCTATCACCATACAAACACCAGAAGGAGGTATGCAACCATTTTCTTATATCCGGAACAAAAAAGAAATGTTACATACACTTAAAAACTAACTTTTCATTTTCCACCCCTGCAACTTCAAATAAACTGGCGTGAACAAAATACGAATTGGTAATGAATGAAATCATAATAGTGACTTCTTTGTTCAAGTTTTTAACCTTGGATAAATTTTGAAATTTGAAAGAAGTGTTTCTGGAAAAAATGATTTGAATGTTGATGTAACGTTTCTTTTTTTTTGTTCAGTATATTTACATTATCCGTGCATTTATTGAAAAGCCCTATGGTAAACCATAAGAACGAAATATAGTTTAAAATTAAATAACTACATCGATTCACGCGACGTTGCATGACGATAAGTGACGTCAAAATACATCATGGTTCTCCAATCTGATTGAACGTATGCGACGTCATGACGTCGTTGTTACGTCGTTGACGCTGTTACTCTTTTAGCAGAAAAACTGCGTATAAATGTTTATCTGCTTCAACTGTAGCCCCTATTGCAAATTAGTGGTCAAATGATAGATAGAAAAGAATGTAACTATAAGCAGTGAACTTAATTTTTTGGCTTGCCGTTTCGACGGCAAGCCAGTATTCAAGTGGTTTAGTGATACCGAGTTATTTTCGGAAGAAACGATACGTCACACTTAGTCGGAAAATACCTGGAAACGATTCGTTCTAAACGTTTTTAGGGCCGCGATATTAAGCCAAAGAGATTGGATATCTCGTTCCGGTTTGAGACTGCATTTCTTCATTATTTTTTTCACAGACATAACAAACAAAGACCTCGTCCGATTTTGTCTATTTATATCCATACCCGATTTACCTCATCTGCTAAAAATAATAGATGGAAACTTCAAATTCTATTTTTGATAGTACATGTCCTTTTTTAATATTTCCGTTAAAAAGCACGTTTTTCTTTTACAAGTGCCTTGAACTTGGCCACATTTGTTTTGCTTTTTATAAACTGATTGCGGCATTAAAATGAAACTCTGAATTTAATGCAAAGTATTTGGCTTTGCATCCGAAGAAATATACCAAACCCTGTGTAAGAAACAGTGTTTATATATAGCAATAGTGCAAAGCATTAGCTTTTCCAAAACTCATGCAGTGGCGTGTCGCAAAAAAATAGGCCTTAGGGCATCGCATAATCTGACTGGTCAGAGCAGCCGGCACACTGTCCAGCGCCGGTGCATTTATGGGATCTGATCAGTCTTTTTCGGCATATATATTCTTCATGATGATCCATGAGGAAGTTATTTTCTAAGCTGAGGATAGACTGATAAGACTGCGCCTATGCCGGAGTGGGCTGATCTGTGTATCTGTAAAAGCTGAAAGAGCAGAGTTCAAATTTATTGTTTAGATTTAGAAACAAGCGCTTTTGACGATTTTCTTCCCTTATCACACTAACTGAAAAATTTTTTATTCCATCTATCTATGTGTGTGGCTTGCTGATATGTAGAACTGACCGTGTTATGTATGTATGTAATATCGGTGAGTACTTAACGCTTACGCATTGCAGGCACAAAGCGATACATATGTACCCATTTTTAGCATCTGATAAATTTCCTTTTGGCCATCAACATGTTCATGAATATCCTGAACACTGATACGGAAAAAGGGGACAATTCAGAATTATTAACAGTTGAAACTCAGAATTGAAACTGTTAGGGATTCATTGACAGCTTTGTGACAACGGAGGGGTTGGTTGGTTGGTGCGATGATGCTGGGTATAACTTCCAGTGCCGGGGCGTCCTACTTATTTAGATTATAGTAGGACAAGGGCCTACTGTGCTTGCAGTAGGTGCGGGTTAGGGTGTGTGGACATTTTTCTTGCTTTTATAACAATCTTTAATGTTGCATTCTTAGTTCAGCTATACAAATGTACAGAGAAATATTTACACTCGTCGACGATTTCGTTAGATAAACCTATACTGGGCTGACGATGTTCATACATCCACGAACAACACACATTCATGCAATTTTACGCGTAAGCAATGTGTGTGTGTGTGTGTGTGTGTGTGTGTATGTGTGTGTGTGTGTGTGTGTGTGTGTGTGTGTGTGTGTGTGTGTGTGTGTGTGTGTGTGTGTGTCCTCAATTTGTTTTTCTAATGAATTCTACACTTGTTTTTACCTTACACCCGTGGATAATGCCACCATTCAAGAAGTTAGAAATTAAATACTTTGCTAAATAAAAGGAAGCAACAGAAAGTGCACTAACAAACGGGTTCACTTCAATAACAACTCATGAAAATTTCACTGTTTTAGCTGTGCAAGCCCTCCTTTTAAAAGGAAATTTTATCTGGTGTCAAAGTATAAACTACATTGGGTTGCTAGCAAAGTTTTCATGAACCCCTCTGGGATTCATTTACTTTGCACACGACCCAATGTAGTTTATAATATAGATATAATCAGAGCCGCCCGACATAATCATAGCCGCATGTGCTCCGGAAAACCGCCATAACCTTTCCTTATCAAAGCCATTGGCTCTGATTATGGAGTTTCCCACCCGTGCATGTGCCCATAAAAAAGTACACCGTTTTCTCGACACAGCCGAGTATAATTTCACTTTTGTTCCACATTTCATAAATTTCATTGGTCAAATAACGCGTCTGTCGAGCATCAACACAGGGTATAATCGATTCCGCTAATTTTCGCTTCCTGCAGAGACTGTCCGACATATTTGGCTTCCGCCGAGACTGTACGCGAAATCTTGCTTCCTGCCGAGACTACTGTCCTCGAATAATGGCTTCCTGCCGAGACTGTCCGCGTGACTCTGCTTCCTGCCGAGAGCCTCGGCAGGAAGCAGAATCACGCGGACAGTCTCTGCAGGAAGCCATTTATCATGAACAAAGTCTCGGCAGGAAGCAAGAGTTCGCGTACAGTCTCGGCGGAAGCCAAATATGATGTACAGTCTCTGCAGGAAGCAAAAATTAGCGGAATCGATTATACCCTGTGATCAAAGGCCAATGACTATTTGATCTTCCCTTTTTTACCCGTTGTACTGCACTGCGTGAATACTAGCACTCTGTCAGATGTTAATTCAAAATGTTTCTATTGTTTGTATATTTACAATGGAAATTTTATGGAAAACAGACGAAGATATTCAAAACTTTTTTTTTCAGTGTAGATCTACTTTCGATTTCAACTTTCGGTTTAATACACACAAACAAGCATTGCATCATGTTGGTAACTGTTTTGGAATTCCAAATTGGACACCTGAATCTTAAGATAGGTCATTCTCGCTACCTAGTGTCAAAATAACGGTTGTGGGTGCCTACAGACAAAGCTCACTTGAGTGACTCACATTCATGAAAGTTATTGTCAACTCTTTACCGAGAGACATATTACAAAACACGCTTCTATTTAATCTGCGCCGATTATCTAGTTTAAAGATTTTCATTGTTTGCTATATACTCTTAAAAAGTACCCCTTTTCACTGTGCTCTTTTGAAACTCCGCGTATAATCCAAGTAAAAGACTCACCCTATTGAAACAGAACAATGACTTGTACAATATTAACACTGCAGCAAGGAAACTCTAACAGCAGTTAAATTATGAAAAAATAATAAACGAATCAAAATGAAAACAATAAATAAATAAATAAATAAATAAAAAATACGAACAAAATAAAATAAATTGAATTTAAGTGATCACTGAGCAATAAAATCCAGTAATTACCCCATATCACAGCGTTTTCATTGGAACTGGAAACAACTTTCCCCTATAAAAACAACAACATTTTTCTGACCCTAATGCGAGTTGCTCACAGTACTCTGTTATTTTTGTCCATATGCGCGGTTCATAGGCGCTATCGAGCGTGACGTCAATGAACGACATTCTAAGAAACCGAAACCATTGTCGTGTCCGAGTAGTTTCGTCACATTTTTCTAACAATTTTCTGTCCCCCACCTCTGCCCCCTCCCGCCCCCCCGGAGCAAGTACGTTATATTTCAATATGTGATATGTGGTAGTGTGTATTGTTTACAAACATCTCATGAATTTACTCATGAATAAATGTGACGAATTTACTTTCAGAAACGCGCAGCATGGAGTGATGGCAAGCTAAAGCACATAGACGACGTCACGTGCAAAAGCATTTCTCGCCGTATTAAATAACTGAACTAAATTTAACGACCTTAGAAATGAAATAAAAATGAAACATATTCTGCTGTTTTAGTTTAATAATGATTGTTCACAACCTATTTATATAAAAAATATCACCTTCAAGCGACCATTAGAGTGGAGTCGGGTAATATCGGACAGCGGGTAAATTCGGACACACCATTGCAAACAGTGAAAATCTAGATGAGACGGCTCATAATGAGCCGTCTCATCAGGATTTCCACTGTTTGTCCAGTTAATTTTGTTTAAATTCCAAAACAACTGACATATTAAGAAAACAATGTCACTGTCCGAATTTACCCGCTGTCCGAATTTACCCGAATTTCCTATACCCATTTTGCTTCTCGCACAGACCCTGCATGGAGCCTACCCTTCCAACATTATTTCCATAGGTCAAAAGTTTAATTCTCCGACTGCATTGTCTTTGCCTCGAGGAAGTGGGCGAGGAAAGGGATAACGGGAGGCACATTTATGAGGGGTGGAGGTTTGCACTTAGAGTTGATACATGTATAAATATTTGGCCCGAGATCTCGGTTTCCTTCGTTGCTCTAAACAGGCCTTTAAACAAACACGATATCGACTTTCAATTCCCGACTATTTGCGGGATATGAGGCGTGCTTGGGTGAGTATGAGAATGGGGATAACTCCCATATTAGGCCACTATGGGTATAAACACACCCCGCCACCCCGTCCTCGTATTTCAGTCTAGGGCAGTTCCAAACAGAAATTTTAGTCGGCGCGGTCTGCTCCCCAAAGGCCTACTACATGTATTTCTTTTACATTGTCGACCAAAAATCCATTGTCTTTAGTGAGGAGGCAGTTCGACGATTCCCCTGCTCGCTCCCATTTCCGGCAAGTAACCAACCCCTCCAGATACACTCACATTTCCACTTTATATATAATCATGGGATATACTTCAGGAGTATACAGATGGCTGCGTGACTGTACTGAGTAGATTCTTCGCTTTACGCTGAACAGGTTCCCTACTGGGACTGAAATGAAGCGCTCAGATCAGTCTACAGATATGCAGGCCGGTCTGAGTTTTTCGCGTTAAGGTTGTTACGCAGTCATACACACTTCAGTGGAACTGTTTTTAATTACACGATGTTAATGTTGACCGATTTCATAAAATATCCATTTTTTATGCTGGACTAATTTACGCTCTGGCGTACATAGAATCCTTGATGCCATCAAACGTGAATAGCCAACTTCCATCTTTCGTCATATCTAATACGAATATGCATGCATGTGGACCCATAATCTTGAGCGAGCTTATAAAGAAACGCCAAACGTGAGGCTTAAAAAAGTAAAGATTTCCTGAAGCGTTATGGCCATTAAGTCAGTGGGTGTTAGGGGCTAACCGTATTCTTAGCACAGCACATGGAAGGTGGAGCTTATCCCACTCCTTTTGTTGCCACTAATCGTCACTGATTCGAAACAAAGGTCCCGTTTACTGCTGGTTTATAGAGATTTTTCAGTCACTGGCTTGTCCGTTAGGGTTCGAACCTACGACCTTCAGCACCATAGCCGAGCACCTCTAACCGCTCGACCACGGAGCAAATCTTGGCAAATAGTATATACCCAGAACAGGGATCATCAGAAGCTGCAGATCGGCACCGCGTCTGCTGGTCAAGGCCTCCATCGTAGTCATTCGCCGTACGACAAGTCACTTCCGTACTATATCCGGATGGTGCGTACGCCTCAGTTATTGTCATTTGAAACCCTTGGGCCCTCAGGTTTACATACCTGTAATAATATGATAATTCACCCAACAGCATTCTATTTACTCTTTCTTTCTTTCTCGCCCTCTCTAGAAAACAGAAGCTGAGTAGTTAACGCTGCCTCTCGTCTGGATCACGAGGCCGCGAGTTCAAGTTCCGCATTAGGCAATAAGCGCTTCCGAAATGATTCCACAGAGCTTCTCATAGAAAACATCGCACCGTTCTGGTTTCACTGAAATACTGTTGACTGGGACGTAAAATCGCCAAGTCAAAACCTTCCTTGCGAGCACACAAGCACTCACTTGGCACGTTCGACAAACCAAAGTAAATCTAAAAGTCTGAGCACCATGGCCAACCTTATAGTAAAGGTCATTTTAACTTTATACTCTGAAATTTTAGTCGTGTATTACACCTGTATGCACAGGCCCACTAATAATAATTATAAAAAAGTTAGGCATGTGAAGCCGTTTAGCACATGTAGGTGACCTTCACTTTAAAGAATGATTGAGGTCCTGGGCCCAGGTCAAAAATAGATATACGAGGATTGATCCAGAAGTAATGTCACTGCAGCTACAAAATCGTGTGTAATAAAAAGAGAGCAACACAAAAATTTCTTATAAAAATGACGTTGCTGACGTTCCAGACGAAGAATCGATATTGCGTCACGTCCAAAGTGGCATCTTCGTTGATCCTACACGGTACCAATGTCTGTTCACCCATGTTTAGCGCATATTTCAAGATTATTTGAACAGCCCCGCAGCTCATGTTCAAGAATTTACGCAATTTTCGAACTGCAGAACATGGATCTTCATATAAGGGGTCGAAACAAGAGTGACGTTATTGTCTGACATTGCACATAAAGGTCTTCCGGTTTTCAGACGATCCTCTAATGACTCATCCTCACCCTTATATAGCGCTGATTTTTTCACCTTAACACAAGCCTCATAATCACTGTTGTATCACCACATGTCTAACTAAACAGATCTAGAGTCTGTTATGGTGATATTCTTAATTTGTGGCAAAACCGCATATATACTCTACAGTCCCGGATCCAGGGGGGTGGGCTTTGGGGCTTCAGCCCCGCCATCTAGGCCTGTGTGTTATGTATAATATGTTGGCCGCCAGATAATAAGGAGTATCTAATGACAGTTTGAGATCATTTCTCCAGATGGTTAGATTAAAATATACGCTGTGATAACTCATTAGAATCGCCTCGGTGAGGCGATTCTAATGAGATATCACAACATATATTTCATGGCAAAAAGCGTTATCAAAAATTCTCATCAAACTGATTCTTAATTATGTCATATATTTTCAAGCCCTCATCGCCTCCTCCTCCCCCACACATAAACATCTCGGCACCTCCCAGCCCCACCAGATATCTAGAGCCCCACCAGTACGTGGTGGTCTGGATCCGGCCCTGCTCTAACGCATTTGTCGGAAATCAACATTTTTCTCACTCGGCAGTAACAAGCATTAGCAATAACTAGCGAGCTTCAAACTGCAATGAGGATATAAAACTTCTAACGGTGAGCGGCAGAAAATTGAGCCGCGACACGAGAAAACCAACAATGTGGTTGTGCGCCCAGCACAGACTCAGATCAGCCTGGGCATCCGCCCAGTCTGATCAGAGTCTTCCCTAAGCGCTTACAAGGTAGCTAAGGGTCTAAGCTACTTTCATGCGGACAGTGGAGACTCTGATCAGACTGGGCGGATGCCCAGGCTGATCTGAGTCTGCATTGGGCGCACGACCACATTGTTGGATTTCTCGTGTCGCGGCTCAAATATATTTCGTCATCGTATCAAATTTTCATCCGATTTGGCGCGTTAGATTGATTTTTATTTACGAATGCCCTTGAAAATTATGTTGATGTAATTAACGTTATTCTAACGTGCTGCGCAATGGCATACTTTAAAAGTCTATACTCGTATAATTGGGAGGGAAAAATTCCATTTTTATATTCATTTTGTTAATCATAAATGAATTACAGTAGATTTTGATATGATTTTTATAAAAATGCTACGACGAATAAGTGCGCAGTGGACACAGTGACATTACTTCTAGATTAACCCTTGTAGCATCACATTTGGAGTCTGATAAGTACGTATACCGTTTTCTCCAAGAAATCCAAGTGTTAGTCTGCCG
Source organism: Ctena decussata (assembly GCA_963989385.1). NCBI lineage: Eukaryota > Metazoa > Mollusca > Bivalvia > Lucinida > Lucinidae > Ctena > Ctena decussata. Next base: position 5,588,972 of record OZ022507.1, on the reverse strand, counting down.
TGTTTTCGAAATGTAAGAAGGATTTAAAGTCCAACTTTGGCTGAAAGTATATCATACGGAAGAAAGGATGACGTTGCTTGTGTAATGCCGTGCCATTGCATAGATATTGGTGTCACACGCTCGTAACAGGAACGAATACAAAACCATATATGGCAGTTTTCATTAATTCGACAAATCTGACTGTCTGAAATGTTTCTCTTTTTAGACTGAATTAGACAGGATAACGGGTTTCTCCGCTACTAAAGTGCAGGTGTACAACGGTATTTTAGCTTCAAAGCAAACCGTCTTGTCACAAACTTAACGGTACCTGTCAGCTGTATTATTAACATAAATCACAAAACACGTGGCAATGCTCTTCAACATACGATGAAATCAATCGAATAATAATAGTGAAAAAGGATAAGAGTCAAGCCCGACTGCGTAAATAATGCGCTATAAAATGAGAAAAGGCATTGTTATTATTATTATTATTTGATAGAAAAGTGCAGAGTTCCTGGTGGTTTAAAACGGCGGTGATAGTTTAGCAGTAATGGGTAAGGATGAAACAATCTGCAAGAATAAGACACTCGGGCAATAAAGATAACATAATTCGCCGCCCGTGTACATACTGGTAATACTGGTGAATACCCCTACCTGAGCTGTCATTTTAATTGATTGGATTATAAAGTAACAATCCAAGGAGAGTCACGAACTCGGCTGGATTCGATACCCCGACTTCTTCATTATGAATAAGAGAGCATTTATATTTTACCCGTCGGGGAAGACGACTCATCTTTTGGATCGTTATTAAAAAGGTCTGCATGTTATGTGTATTTTCGCAGTTTACTGTACAGTCTGGTCAGAGTATGCACCGTATGATTCGCCTATCCTGCAAGAGTATGCAGTATGCACCGTATGATTTGCCTATCCTGCAACATGTGCCTATCATGAGCATGCTGTTTTTACATATAGGCTTGTTTCGGCAACGACGCGGCTTGAATCCAAATGATGTCATTTTCATAGGGTCAACAATTTAAGAAAAGAATTTGTCCCATTCTGAAAGGGATGTAAAAATGAAAATGACAGTGTTGCTTCCCCGAAAAGTGTGCCCATTCACCTTAAGACAGGTCGTTCCCGATATCGCTTGAGGCAAAAATACCTAAAAATGTACTTTACAAAGGGTGTTATAATCAATATCGTAAAGTGAGTGGAATTAAGCTTCCGAAAGAATGTTTTGTTATTTCAGAATTAATACTTTTTAAGCCCGTGATGCCACGCTTTCTTTTCTCCCTCTCTCTCTTATTCTCTCTTTGAAATGGATGATTAGTGAAGTTTCAAGCGAAGCCAAAGTCTCTCTCAATAACTGAATGACACAAACTCTTTCTCTTTCTCTCTCTTTTCCCTTGATTGTCAGTACAACGACGAGTTGTCATACGAAGTAAACTCGTCTGTGGCAACTAAAGCAAAAGCAATTCTGTCTTGTCAGCGAGCCCTCGGCTTAGTGGTAAAGTGTTGTGATGCGAGTCTCGCCCGTGTGTCGTCGAAATGCCCCCCCCCCCAGCTGGCACATAGCGTCCAATTGACGTCATCCCGACGTCGATGTGACGTCGCAATGTCACAGCGACGTTGGTATGATGTCATTTTGACGTCGTGCTTCTGGTGGACCTGTTCCGCTACCAGAAGATCAGTTTTCTCCCGTGCCTACCGATGGACTAGATGTATGAGAAATACTCTCGCAAGAGCAGTTAAATCCATACCAAAGCACGTCTTGTGCATTGTCCTGTTACCGTCCGATATAAACTGAGCTGCAACAAGCAAAATGGGTGCTTAACGTATCTGCTAACACACAAGACTCAAACAAGTCTGGATCAGTGCTGTCTGACCATAGCTTTGCATATAGCCTTCAGTTTTATCAAAAACCATACATGGTGTGTATGGACGACAGAGTTCTAATCAGACTGTGCCGCAGCGCAGGCTTATATAACTGAGTCTGTTTTTGTTGTGTATGACATGAGCACCGTTTTGCATACATCACTGGGGCTTAACTTCGCCGAAAACAGCTATTTGGGATAAGTGTGCAAACTGCGAAGAATGAACTCAGCCTGAGCATTCACTCAAGTCTGATATGAAGTTTTGCTGTTGGCAAAAATGCGAACAACGAAGGCTCTGTTCAACCTCAGACAGTGCAGGAGTACGCCATTGACGTAGTTTCGTTTCGGTATTCTTCTCAAAAGGATCATCTTTTTGAAGAATAGAAGTTGCTTTCCTGGCGAATTCTTGCCTTTTAGTGTAGTCTCCATTTTCGTCCTGGCATTGTTTAACTTGTATGCCCACATAATAAATGACATTTGGGTGTTGAAAACCAACTCGTGGATAAAAAGCTGTGGAAACCGATCATGAGTGAATATGATCTTTTCATAGCGGCAGAACTTGACCTGTAAACCACACAAACCGTCAATCTGCTGTCTCGTAAGAGACATGACCGTCGGAACTTTTGGCAGGAAAATGTCGCTGAGTCAAACAATGTACTTTGAGTCAGACAACATTTTAAAATAATTCGATAATTCTGAGATTTTTTTTCGTATTTATCAATAAAAATACGTTGTGACCCCTCGCCGAGTCATTTTGACCCCTCGTTAGAATCGTCTCGCAGAGACGGTTCTACTGAGAGGTCACAACACATGCTTTTGCGGAGAACGGAGGATAATTATCCCTCGATTATCCCTATTACCTCTTCTTATCTGGAGCATTGATCCATAGTTTAAAAATTCATTTGTTTGTTTGATGGAACTCTTTCTGCGACCTTTGTTTTCTGTGCATCTTCTGCTGAGACACTAACAAAGTCAAGGTCGCAATAGGCAGGGATGATGGTATTGTTATTGTTGCTGGTTTTTTTGTTGTTGTTGTTGTTTTACCAAAACTACTTAATAACTGTGCAGAAGGGCCAAAAATGCCACCCAGGTGTGTACTCAGTATTCATATATTGTTTCGAAGTACAGAACATATCATTAAATAATGGGTTGGCTATGACTGTCGTCTGTAGTAGGCTGGTGGCATCATTTCTCCAGGGTCCGATTGTTGAAAACCAACGATGGCGTTGGTGAACGAGGCGTAAGATTTGCAAATATATGATAGGCCTTCGAAAAAACGTTGCTGCTCTTGATGAAAAAAAATCTGACAAGCTTTTCAAAAGTTATTCACATTTTTTTCTTTTTGGAGCAACACTCTTGATGTTACCGGGACGCTTTGAACCACCTGGCCCAGGACGTAACCCAGCAGGCAAGAAATATCGAAACAGCGTCATATCAACGTCACTACAACGTCAGGGTTCGAGGTTATAAATCTTGAGAATAATCTCAAACTCAAAATAAAGCACACTGACTGGCTGCTTCCGAGCATGTGCTCGGAAGCAGTCAATCAGTGTGCTTTATTACATGCTCGGAAGCAGCCAGTCAGTGTGCTTTATTTTGAGTTTGAGAATATACTCAAGTTTTATAACCTCGGGGCCATGAAAAGTTACATTGATATCAATACGACTGTGTTTCAACGTTATGTGTCTGCTGGGAACTTGACAGTGTGCATATCTCTGCATGTAGTAAGGATCACAATACTGCGAATGAAAATATATCTACGGCATAACTATGTAAAGTTGGTTCGAATTTTCCTCTTTTCTTGTAGCTAAAACTCATTTCAAATGGTGGTGAAAAATGCTCGTATTTCATGATAATGGGAGCCCCAAGCTCAAGCGTGAACCGGGACAAAATATTAAGGGGTTGTTAATCTTGCCAAACGAAAAAAAAATGTGTCGGAAGTACAAATGAGCCGCGACACGAGAAAACCAACAATGTGGTTGTGCGGCCAGCGCAGACTCAGATCAGCCTGGGCATCCGCCCAGTCTGGTCAGAGTCTTCGCTGTCCGCATGGCGGTAGCTTAGACCCTTGCCTATCCTTCAAGCCCTAAACGAATAGTCTGATCGGACTGGGGGGATACCCAGGCTGATCGGAGTCTGCGCTGGGCGCACAACCACATTGTTGGTTTTCTCGTGTCTCGGCTCAAATGTATCAGTATCTGAGCAGCGCGACGAAAAATATAAAGCTGAGACTGACATAGCCGACTCAAATTTGCTCTACATTTTCCTTGACTCTCAAATGAGGACATGAGTAACGCTGACAAGACAGGATTATCTGAGTCTTCGCTGTTCGCACATGTCCTTATGCACTCCCTTGATTATACTTACATTCTTTGTAATCCGAAATTGTTTGCGAGTTGTATGAGTTTAAAACCAACTTAATTCAGTTCATGGAGTGAAAATTAGCAGAATATTTGGCTTGAATAATGAAATTTATTAGCTTCATCCATTCTGAACAAAGTGTTATTTCTGTCTTGTAACGTATAATCCCAATTAGTTATTTTGTTCTGGCTGCATGATCACTTTTCATGTTTAGAATTGATTATTCATTAATCATAGCTTGGTTGTCTGCAGTTTTTTTGTGACGTCGCCGAAAAATCCCTCTTAAGTATCAGAAGGTCATTTTGCATAATTGACCTGTCAATGTTAATTAATGTGTTCAACCGTAAGAAGCTGACTGGACTTTTATCAGGAATTTATTTACCGATTAGCTTACTTTTTGTGTATTTAGTTAGTTATTTATTACCCCAGATGTTTCGTAATACGATACATGATATGATGCAAACTGAGTGAAAAGAAATCGTATGACATGTACCAGATCAAACGTTTTTTTTGTTTGAATGTACAGCCTAAAAATCAGCTTTGGGCAGGTACAGGCTTAGCTGAGTCCCTGCTGTTCGTTGATGTCGCACAATCGTCTTTCTCGTGACATCACTTATGAACTAATTCGAACTTACGTAACAGCGACGAGCAAGATAAGTGAGCCGGAACAAAAGTGAAATATTTCTGATGGGTACAGGTGATATCAAATTAATCTCAGAATAATTTCAGCGATAAAAGGTCCGACTCGGACAAATTGTAGGAAAATTAACGTAGTTTTTAGAGATATAAACTGAGATGCACAAACCGTGCGGAAAAGAGGTGCCCAATGGTGAAATACTTCCAATTCGGGAAACAAACTAGACCGGAGGATTCAGTTTGATCACTTTACACAGATTTAAATGCCGGGCTGCATACCGTGATGGCATAGCTTGCATTTTCAGGCGAGGCCTATCATATCGCGAGTGTGTTGTCCATAGTCGAAGTCATCAGCTAAGCTGCATGCAGTCATGCATCAAGAGGTTAATTTTTTACTCTTGGTTGACAAAATTTTTCAATCGTTGGCCGGGCCGCGACTTTCTGTGTTATAGCTATGCGCTCTAACAAAGGGACTACGGCGTGACACACAAATCACTAGAAAACTGTGCAGTCCAAAAGTCTGTAACTCTAGTAACACACGTTGGTTGTTTGTTTTGAGTTTCACGGCCCTTTGAGACAGTATTTCAGTCTATATCGGGCCGTCTCCCAAAGAGAGGAAGAAAGAAGAGAGATGTGATAGCGAGAGAAAAATGTCCAAACAGCCCCACCCGCACCTACTGCAAGCACACTAGGCCCTTGCCCCACCATTATCCAAATCAGTAGGACGCCACGGAATTGGAAGTTATACCCAGCAGCATCGCACCACCCAACCACACCGGTAACACACTTGAGAGTCGTCAGGCTAACAGTAACGCTTTAGCTGTTGTGCACAAAACACAGGTTGGTCTGAGTCACCAATGCCCACATATGCCCCAACGCCCTTTTACGCGTCGGTAAAAGGGGCGATGGGAAATTAGCGAGCTGCCAAGTCTGGGATTAGACTCTCTATTCGTACATAAATCCCGGGCTCGAGACGCGTTGGAAGCGGGTATCTTTTCAGTATCTTTTCAGTCATAAACAGCCCTTCATTATCACCAACCCATCGTCCTGATATAGCTGAAATTCTGTTAAAAAGGGTGTAAAATCTTTATTCATCCACCATCGACAAAAATTTATAGGTTTGCTTCTAATAAAGGTAGCAGATCCGAATTTGTTAGCTAGTCAAAGCAGTTAAACATCTTTTCTAGCGCAGAAATTGATTGACACTTCCGGCTACTGATTACATCTCTCTACCGTTATATTGTCATGTGTACTCAATACAAGAGTCACAGGTCTTTGAGATGTTACAGTTATGTCTGTCACTGACCCGTTAAATCGTCTAGAGAAAGTAAACGTTACAGACGCACAGATTTCACGTATTTTAGAAAAGGGCTGTATAAAGAAAAAAAATCATGTGCTGTTTAAAATCTGCTTCGCGACTTTCAACATTCTAGCACTCTATTCTGTTTCACGACACTTAACGACGTTCCCAAAGTGGTTCAGCGGTACGTAAACATAGTTGCTACATTGTAGTTGTTGTATTTCAGTTTTCGAATCGACGTCCCCCCCCCCTCCCCCCTGGTCGTCGTCGTGATGCCGCAATCAAGGGGTCTTCTTCCTGGAACGCACGCATTCAGTGGTATCTTCTTCCTTGAACAACGGCCCTTGTTAGGACCACATCATAGACATATGTTTGCCGCCACGTGACTGGGTTGTCAGGTTTCGTTGCTGCTCCTTCACATCGTCGATCTCTATGTTTTCCAAGTTCCGAAGGCGATCATAGTTGCTATTCTGTTCTGTTTCAATATACTTGCTAATTCATTAATTGCTCTTATATATCGCTTGGCCCCGGAAAGCGGATATTGATAAGTTGTTCCTACGCGCTGACTGACAAATGGTGACAAAATAAAGTGCTGCCTTTTTTGAAAAATTGAACGTTTACATGTATTACTTTGAGTTTATGCACTAATAGTGATTGAACATTTTTTTGCAATGCATTAAAGTTTGCCAGGTCTTATAAACATTTGGAGAAGACCTAAACGCAAAAATATGACATAGAACGCGCTAAATGTATTAAAATAACTTCATACTTTAAACCATTATATTTTGGCCTTTTCAACCTTTCAGTACCAGGCCCAGTGGAGTTCGTCAGAGTTTTAGTGAGAGGAGACCATCTTTTCATTATGGAGTGGGGCAAGCCCAAGGAGCCCAATGGGATCATTACAGGCTACGAGATCAGCATTCAAGAAAGTAATTATAGATTTTGCATCCTTTTTCAATGTGTTTTAAGATGTATGGATGCATCTCTATACTTTTTCACCATTTTTATGGAGGGGAACAACTTTTGTGACGCCCTGTTTCTTTCCCTGGATGACGAAAGCCCTTAAAACAGGCACAAAATGTTGACATAAGGTCGATTTAGTGTCACAATGTAAAATAAACAACGATAAAGCCATTAGTACAATGTAGTAAAGGATGTCACTCTGCCACCCTTTACTACTGCCATTGTTTCAGCGGTGAAAGACTGCTGGAAAGTTACCGTATACGCGGTAATTTTCGCGGGTTCAAATTTTCGCGGGTTTAAATTTTCGCGGCTAAGGGTCAAGAACATAAACAAAAAAATTCGCGATTTTTAATTTTCGCGGTTAGCATCATGCTCGAAAAGCAAAACTATTTCTTTTTCACTTGAGTCAGTTCTTTCATTAACCTGCGGCGGGGTCGCCGCAGGTTAATGAAAGAACTGGCTCAAGTGAAAAGTTACAGCAACTACCGAAGCAAACACAACAAAAATAAATAAACACTGTGTCTACAGAAGACACTTTGTAAGAAACAGGAAATTATTCGCGATTTTAATATTTGCGGTTTCTAAGTGACCGCGAAATACCGCGAAAAATGGAACACCGCGAAAATGACCATATATACGGTATCTGACTTGGCTGCTGAGGGATTCTCATCAAAATGACTGTCCCATCTGGCTAGTTGAACAAGTTCATAAAACTCCGACTAGGCACACAATATATTGAATCTACGTTGATTAAATGCTGATTCAGCGTTTTGTGACTGCTAGGCTGTTATTGTTGTATTATGAAAACAATGTAGAGCAGCAAGCTTAGACGCCGCAGTCTGGTCTAGGTTACAATATTTGCATAGGTCCATTAAATAGAACGCTCGAATGTCGCCCGTTTTTGCATGTGAAATTTAGGACAAACGAATAAAACGTGGTTGGTGCCCTATATTACCACATACACAAAAACTCATCATTTATCATATTCTTGCAAAATAGGTGGTAAGGCAAAGTACTACAACCATGCAGTTCTTAATCGTGTATCTAAAACGCGTCTCAGTTGAGCATGAAGCAAGTTTTATCCTCGGAACCAGAGTAGAAACTAACAGGCATATGAAAAGGCACGAATGAAATGCTACATTTGTAGTTTGGCCAAATGAGTGAAAATTCTAAGTCAGTGCGGAACTGCAGACACGCAGCTTTGACTCAACATTGAATCAACGTTGATTCAATGCTATGTGCCCAGTGGAAACACAGTAGACCTTTGACTTAAAACTGGGAAAGTGAGAGATAACAGAATTGAGGCGCGACACGAGAAAACCAACAAAGTGGGTGTGCGCCCAGCGCAGACTCAGATCAGCCTGGGCATCCGCCCAGCTGATCAAAGTATTCGCTGTCCGCATGGAGATAGCTTAGACCCTAAGCTAGCCTTTAAGCGCATAGCGAAGCGTCTGATCAGACTGGGCGGATGCCCAGGCTGATCTGAGCCTACACTTGGCGCACAACCACATTGTTGGTTTTGTCGAGTCGCGGCTCTTTATTGTCTTTTATTGTAGTGCATGGATTACACGTTGGAGAGGTGCGCTTAAAGCAGCTGAATGACCCATCCCAGACCCGAGCCTCGCTTGATGGCCTCACTCCAAACCGACGGTACAGAATCTATGTTCGAGCCCTTACTAGGGTTGGCCAAGGGGAACAGTACTTTATCGATGTAAACACTGCAGAGCAAGGACGTGAGTTCACGAAATAATCTTTTTTTTGCGTGAAAACCGAATATAGCTTGAGGCACCCCCCTTTGCACTTGAACAAACACTTGACCTCCACACCCCGCCCACCTACTCCTCTCCCCAACCCCCTACACACACATACACAAAACACGCATTGCAAATTATGTATGCCAGATATATTGTGAGAATACATGTAGCAGTTCATTCCCAAAAGAGATTGCCAGGAAACCATCTCTTGTCGACGTCATTTTGACGTGTTGGACCTCGTGGATCATGTGCGCAATCGGAGTCTTCGCTATATTTTATGCGTGTATATATGAATTCCCAGAAGCCATAGATTTCTTTTGCAAACGTGGAAGCGCAAACAGTGCTGTGCCTCAGCTTATTACGCATGTGCTATTGAAAGCGAGTGCAGGAATATTATAATGAGCCGCGACACGAGAAAACGAACAAAGTGGCATTTGCGCCCAGCGAGGACTCAGATCAGCCTGGGCATCCGTTCAGTCTAATCAGAGACTTCGCTGTGCGCATGTAGCTGGCCTAGATCATTCGCTACCCTTTAAGCGCACAGAGCATACTCTGACCAAACTTAGCAGTTGCATAAGCTGATCTGAGACTGCGCTGGGCGCACATGCCACTTTGTTGGTTTTCATACATAATATGTTTTGAGGAGTTTTTCAACTTGTAAAATCCAGCAGATCATTCACAAACTGAATAGAACCCCGACGTTTCGGTAGGTTTACGAGTTTTTCGCAGAAAGTCTACAAACATTTTCCAGAATTAGCCACAGACTCTACTTGGATCTTGGGTAGTAATGATTTTTGTCAAAAAATGACAATTAATATTCATTCGATTTTCCCGAAAATTATATCATTCTATCCATTTTTCACACTGGTCTGGCATTCAACACAGCCAACGAAGACAACGTCCAGGTTTCGTAATTCCTACGACTAGGCAGCGACGAAAATGGCGGATTTCGATAGGGGGGCGAATCGGTCAGTAAACTTTGTTTACTCACTGTAAGGAAATGTTCCAGTTTAACCATATAATAAATGCTTTACGGATCGCTAGAATTATCATGCGTTTTGTATGTATTGGTAATTTCTGCTTTTGCACGCATGTTTAATCGTACTACTGAATCCCCGTTGACAATTTGCAGTGTTTACGGGTGTTTGCTTTACAGTGTCTTTTCTACATGAAAAGAAAGAATAAATTTATAAATATATAACTAGCATACGGTCAATGCTTTAAAGCCTCGTAGACACGGACAAAGTTTCTGTGACAAAGTAGGTTTGGCATAGAAAAAAATGCTTGTGTGTATGAAAATATATGCCACATTTTCATTGCCAAATTTATATGGAAAAGTTTATATGGCAAACAAAATTTGTTCGTGTGAACAGAAAATTTGCCATAGAATATGTAACAAAGAAACTAGCTATGGAGATGAACTCAGAAAACTTTGCTCACATTCAAATCCGTTTGATTTTGAGCAAAGTAAATTTAACAAAGAAAATGTGGCATGGTTGGCCGTTCACACGGACAAAGTTTGTTTGTCCTGGTAAGTTTGACGATTAATGTTTGATCGTGTGAACACAGCGGCAAATATTTCCTTGACAAAGTTTATTTGACAAAGATTCTATGCCAATTTTTTTCTTTTCGTTAACAAATAACTTGCTCCGTGTGAACGCAAAATGTTCTGCAAACTTTCTTTGTTAAAGTTTCTGTGACAAAGAAACTTTGGTCGTGTGAACAAGGGTTAACATTGCTGAACTGATTTCAGATTATGTTGACTCTGACACCAAATGCAACAGCAGTATCTCCGGCCCGGACCCTGGAGAGATTGCCAGCTACGGCTCACCCTGCTTTTATAGCATTCAGGTAGGAGAGAAAAGAGCGCTACATTGTAATCAGCTAAGTAGAAAATAGTTACTCACACATTCTTTCATAAATACAAGACCAAGTAGTTTTGTATCAGGCTCGATCCGAAAACGCGGGATGGCTCGGCAAGCATCGCCATACCTACGCGTAAGCCTCGCCATACCTACGCGTTTTAGGAACTTGCCTCAAAAAAATAACTTGATGTTCTCTGTATATTCTCTATATATTATTTGTAAAATGAAAAAAAAAGACTCTGATCAGTCTTCGTGGGTGCGTGGCTGATCTGAGTATGTCCTGTTCGCGCTTGTCGAAAGGTTCCGTTTCACACGACGCCATTCAAATTTATACATATCTACTCATTTTCAATTACATATAGGCTGGAGAAGGAAAACTTATTGAACTAGACTTAGTTGAAAATGACTTTGGAAGCAGAACATGTGAACAAGAGGGTATTCAAGTTTTTAAAGGACTCTTGGGTGGTAAGGAGAACTTTTGTTTTAATTCATTTACCGTATACGCGGCAATTTTTGCGGGTTCAAATTGTCGTGGTTAAGGGTCAAAATCATAAATATTAATTTTCGCAATTTTTAAATTTCGCAGTTAGCAACATGCTCGAAAAGCATAACTATTTCTTTTTCACTTGAGTCAGTTCTTTCATTAACCTGCGACAAGTGAACAGTACCAGCAACTACCGAAGCAAACACAAATAAAACATATGAGCACTGTGTCTACAGAAGACACTTTGTAAGAAACAGGAAATTATTCACGATTTTAATATTCGCGGTTTCTAAGTGACCGCGAAATACCGCGAAAATGGGAACACCGCGAAAATTACCATGAATACGCTAGTTGATTGTGGTTGTTTATTGCTATAGTTGACTACTCACCTCGCTGGACTGGCAACAGTCGTTAAATTTTAACTTTTTGGATCTAACCATTGTTTGGTAAACAAAATAAATTTAGACGTACCATTTAGCCTGGAAGCCATGCTATCTCTCTTTTTTTTCTTGAACAAGTTTTGCAAGTATTAATAATTCCGGCGGCGTTCCCCTTTTTAGCTAATAGCATCGGCATAATGAGCCGTCTCATCAGGTTTTTCATTATTTGCCCAGTTAATTTTGTTTCAATTCCAAATAAGTGACATATAAAGGAAACAAGGCCACTGTCCCAATTTACCAGCTGTCCGAATTTATCTGACTTTACCCTATCTCCTCCCGAAAATTAAAATTTCAAGCTTGTGTATACGGATAGCCAAAATTCGACTAATTTGAATGCACATGTAGGAGAGAGTCGCGTAACTTCGGACAGCGCGTAAATTCGGACTGTGACATTTTTTCCTTTATATGTCAATTGTCTGGAACTAAAACAAAACACCAACTGGCCAAACGAGCCGTCTCATCTGGATTTTCACTGTTTGCAATGGTATGTCCGAATTTACCCGCCTGTCCGAAGTTACCCGACTCTCCCCTATACCACATCAATACAATTTTTTCAGCTTTATGAAATATGAGCTGGTGGAGTTCTCACAAACTCTGAAGGTGGCTAGACCAAAAAATATGTTTCGCCTCTTTCAGGAGTTTTGGGACTTGTTCTTGGTTTTTTTTCTTGTTCAACGCAGACATGCTTTTCATACATTACATTCGAATAGCCTTTGGGTGAGTGAGTGAGTGAGCTCGGGTTAATGTCCAACCAACAACGAGGTCATATGGAGACGGGACGTCTCATATCCGAAAGACCGGAGAAGCGGAGGAGTCGATCTTGCGACCCCGGGATTGGTAGTCCGGGCTGTTATTCGCTACACTACAGCCGCTTCTAATAGCAGTAGGCCTATTATGTTTTGAATAGATATTTGCTGAAGTTTACTTCATTTTTTTTTATTTCCAGATTGACTTTTACCAGGCGTATTGATGCTTGAATGCTGACTTAAATAACATGCCTACTTTTTTCCAGAAGAAAGACCTCTAGTAACTTTATGCACTAATACGTCCACAGGATTTATCGGGGTCCGGGAGTCGGCTTTCTTCATCTCCTACCAGATAGGTCCGGAACTATCCGGTAGTGGCTTCCGGATGAAGTACAGATTTATACCAGAAAATTCTACTCGTATGTTTACTCAGCAAAAATAAAAAAGTATCCAGTTTCCTTATTGAAATTCCAGATAATGAATTTTAGTATACCCGTAAACTTACCATTTTTATGGTTTGTTGGACATCGGAGGACAATGCGCAAGAAAATTTGCCCCCAGTTTTCTAACGATATGAGAGTTATCACAGCAAGACCAGATTTTAGTTAGTCTGACAACATGTTAGTATTACGCAGTAAGTTTTGTTTTGCAGTCTGTCCTGTCCTTTGATGTCAATAAAAAAATAGAAATAATAATAAAGATAAAAAACTTGTAACTTGTAAAAATTATCTTTAGTTTAATCAGTGCAACAGGTTCTTGCAAAATGAGATATTAAAATGGTAATCTGTAAAATTATCTGCCTTGGAATTGTTGAACATATAGCGATTTTCATTATCCATTAAATTGTATGGTTTCTTCAGTTTTCATCCATATCTAACAGCCTTAATTGCACGATGGTAATTTTAGAAGAAAATTTTATCGCCTTCAAAATGAACATTATTTCAATATAGAATGGAATAGAATAGAATATATTTAATTTCCAAATCAAGAACCCTTTCGGGTAGTTAAAAAAAAGTACACATATGATTTGAAAAAAAAAATTCTCCAGCACAAAAAATACGCACACACAAACACACATATATTAACAACATATTACAAGCATTACAAAACAATTAGTTGATCATATCTATACGACTTTGTGTGCATCAATGCTCAAGGAATGTAGGAAACGCATCGTTGACATGAACGTTGTCAGAATAGAACAGAACATCACTTTATTAAACTCAGGTCATACATATGACATAAGAGTGTCAGTTGTCAGTGACGTTACGTGTACTCGCCAAAATGTTATTACACGTATGGTCTTACGTTTGTTTATAGCAGGGTGTTTTCCGCTGAAAAACCTCGAAGTCATATGATGAAAATAGTTATGTAATTTCAGGTATTCCGGAAATAACTCATTTCCCTGTGGATACAACTTCGGATGAAGGGGAGACTATCGAGTTTTACTGCTCTGGAGACGACAGTGACCCGTCTGTCAGGTGGAGCTGGAAGAAAAGTGAGGGAACATTGGACACAGAGAGGTACTAGCGAATTCGCTGTTTTAAGACCTATGAATGCATGGTATGGAGTTTTACATCCCTTTCAACAGTATCAATCATATTGAGATTATACCCAGCAGGCACATGACGTTGCAATGATGTCGTACTGACGCCGATGCGACGTAAAGACGTCACATCGACGTCTGTATGGCGTCATTTTGACGTCATGTGCCTGCTGGGTAATAAGCTGATAAAGGAAGGCTGAAGAAAACGGAACCCATTTCACGATGTGAAGAGTTCCAACACTGGCGGGAGGATTCGAATCTGTGCCCCTAGCACATTTAGCCAGTGTTTTTGCTTAACCGACTGCGCAACCAACAAAGTCTGAATTAAGATCCTTTGAAAGCAAGTAACTCATATGGAAAACAAAATTAAGTAACCAACTTGACGCTTCTAATTAACCGAGACTGTTTATGTGCAGTAATATTGCAACACTGCCTACGCCTTCTAGCACCGGCTTCAGCGGAACTCTGCTTTCAGACTTGGAATGACCAATTTTGGATACCATGACTGAAACTAGTACATGCAAAAAGGACAAACAAGACAGAGAAACACTAAATGCAAGTACATGCAGAGGGATTTGATAAAATTGAACCGTTATCCATATTTTTTTTAGATTGGACCTTTTATGACAGTTATGATTCTTCTTTTCTGAATATTGACGAGTCAGTGTTAGATTTCGTTTCTCTGTGCAATGCTGTCAGATTCAGCAATAGATCCTGATAGTACTCGGTTTTTCTTAATACCAATGTCAAATTCTGGCGAAGACAGTTCACGTTTTTTGCTTTCAGTTGGGCAAGCAGGAGTACTGGTAACCTCGCTCATAATACTGTACTGTACTTAATAATGTTGAGTAGTATACTCTATAGTAATCCGGCGTGGGTCGTCTAAGCAGTCACGATTCATTCAGTGTTCACAATGTAAACAATGGCTATATCTGCATGATTTTTGAGTACAGTGTAGAAAAAGTTACATAGATGCTTCCTCAATCAGTTTTCATAATCCAAAATAGATCACATTCGAATTGCTACATCATTACAGATTCACAGAATCCAAAAATTTCCTCCCGCACTGAATCAGAAACACTACATTTTAAAGTTTTTCAAGAGCGACAAAAAGTTATGCCATTATCACGTGACCATTCTGAATATTGACGAGTCAATGTTAGATTTCGTTTCTCGGTGGAATGCTGTCCACTTTGGCGCACACTATTTCCGTGTTGCTCAAATGGCTATGAAACCGAGCAGAAGCAGATCTGAGCCGCAACACGATAAAACAAACAAAGTGGCAAGTGCGCCCAACGAAGACTCAGATCAGCCTGGGCATCCGCCTAGCCTGATCACTCTTTGCTTAGCGCTTACAGGGTAGCTGAGAGTATAAGCTAACTTCATACGGACAGTGAAGAGTCGGACCTGACTGAGCGAATGCCCAGGCTGATCTGAGTCTTCACTGGGCGCACATGCCACTTTGTTGGCTTTGTCATGTCGTGGCTCATTTCGTTTCAACGGACTAGTGACAGGGGAGGATCGGATCTGTTTATATCCGAAGGATGGTTGCCCTGAAGGGGTAGTTGTATTTATTGCAGAATGCAGATACTAACAGACAATACACTACGCATTGAGAATGTAGAGGCAAGTGATGCTGGGGAGTATATATGTTCAGCAGAGAACATTCTGGGATCCGACGAAGCCGTGGCTAAGCTTACAGTTGAGTGTAAGTTCAATGTTATATGAGCCGCGACACAACAAAACCAACAATGTGGTTGTGCGCCCAGCGCAGATTCAGATCAGCCTGGGCATCCGCCCAGTCTGATCAGAGTCTTCGCTGTCCGCATGGAGGTACCTTAGACCCTTAGCTACCATTTGAGCACTTATCAAAGAGTCTGATCAAACTGGGCGGATCTCCAGGCTGAACTGAGTCTGCGCTGGGCGCACAACCACATTGTTGGTTTTCTCGTGTTGCGGTTCATATTGTGTATTGAGGGCGTAAAGGTGAGCATAGTTAAGCCTTTACTCGACAAAACCTACAAAATGGCATGTGCTCCCAGCGAAGACTATGATCAACCTTGGCAGCCGCCCGGCCTGTTCAAAGTCTTCGCTGTGCGCTTTAAGGGTTGTTAAGTGTCTAAGCTAGCTGCAAGCGGATGATTTTAAAAATGAACGCACTCCACCAATGTTACTTAGAGTAGTAAAATGTGAAACCACAAAATGAATTACTCACAGTGATCGGCAGAAGAATACATACGTAAAAATAACAGTACTTACCAAACCATGAAAACCGAGAAAAGGACCTCTAACCACAAAACAATCCAAAAATCGAACAGCATTAGGGGAGAGTCGGGTAACTTCGGACAGCGGGTAAATTCGGACACTGACATTGTTTCCTTTATATGTCAGTTGTTTGGAACTAAAACAAATTTTAAGTTAATCGGCCAAACAGAGAAAATCCTGATGAGACGGCTCATTATGAGCCGTCTCATTTGGATTTTCACTGTTTGCAATGGTATGTCCGAATTTACCCGCCTGTCCGAAGTTACCCGACCCTCCCCTAGAACTTCCGCCTTAAAACAGACAGTAGAACAAAATCCGTTCGGGGGAGGGGTGGTTAAACCTTTACTGTGAAAACATATTCACTCTGGGTTCCGAATGATTTAAAAAAAGGATTTGGCAGGGTAAGGTATGCAGCCTTGTGGGCCATCATGTGGCAGTAATATATCAATGCAAATCTAGTTCGTGCCACTAAGCACCTCTATGACAAGGGTACAATGGACTCGACAGTATCGGATCAAGTTCAATAAAACTCCTGTTTTGTTGTATGTGAATGCTAAGAGGATGTATGTTATTACACATACTAATTGCAAAATATCCCTTCTATCTATCCATGTCAAAATATTTACTAAATTTATTCCTTTAAGGGCAGATAACCTATCAAGACTTACAGGAGGGTCTTACGACAGTAACGAATCAGGTGCGACAGTATCGGATCATATGATGTTATTTTATAGGAGAGTTACTCCGAGATATTCTGCCAACCATCTTGGCTTCAATAATTATGCTACATAAACAATTGGTCCTATTAAACTCTCAGAGAAAACATTTACGGCCTTTCAACGATATTTTTCATGTGGTCCTTCACCAGCAACGGTTATGTCAGTTATATAAAAGTTGAATGTATACAAGTACAAGCATGCCAAAAATTCTTAACTCAAAATTTCCCTGCGCCCCATAGCATGGAACTGCTCAAACATGAAAGAAAATAGTCTGCCTTTGCAAAGTGTAGACCCTGATAAGACCGTAGTGTCTGATCAGGATTAACAAATTTACGGTCACGGATTTTCCGCCTTAACGATATTTCAATGCAATCAGTGTATAAATACTACTTGGTCATTCAACGAGTTCTCCGGCATTTGTCTGAGCCTTGTGAGACCGCAATATTCACAGAACGCATTTTTCACATGTGTGAAAAATGCGTTCGCATTTTTCACACGTGTGACAAATCCGGTCGCATTTTTCACAGATTTTGAACGCATTTTTCACATACCTGTGAAATTTGCGTTCGATATGTACCATGAAAACGTAATTTTCCAAACGCATGCAACACCCCTAAAATATGACAAAATGTCATAAAAACGCATTTTTCACTTCTTGACATTTTTATAACCCTGAAATTATGAACGTTATAGTGGACGGAAAAACAGTACAGTAAACAAAAAAGAAGACCAGAAATCTGCTCTGCTCTTCCGAGCAGAAGAACGCAGGTACCAGGCGCCCGCCGGGTCAACGACGGAAAAACTTACTCTGTCTTCCCGGCAGTAAATGGGTACCTGTTTCGAATCAGGGAAGGTTAAAGGCTACGAAAGGAGAGGGATAGGCTTCCTCTTTCATAACCTGTGCCTAAGACACTGTAGACTCAAACAACTACTGTCCCTACGGCCACAAGAATATGGAAAACCTTTATCGTGTTTACAAGTATGCTGATGACGTAAGCTGTAATGCACAGCTTCTAACGATTGTTAAGTTAGTTCCTTTTTCCTTATTCCTTTTTCCTTATTCCTTTTTCCTTTTTCCTTATTCGATTTTCAGGCTCATAGAACTTTGCGAAACTGTGCAGAAGAAGATTCGCATATAGCACATTCATAATCATTTTTACTTCTAAGAATAATGCTATAGATTTCCAAAGCTCAACGATACAAACTGCGAATAAGGAAAAAGGAAATGAACGAAAAATTCCTTTTTCCTTATTCGATTTTCAGGCTCATAGAACTTTGCAGATCCGTGCAATAGAAGCTTCGCAGATTGCACATTCATGATCATTTTTACTTCTAAGAATAATTGTATAGATTTCCAAAGCTCAACGCTACAAACTGCGAAAAAGGAAAAAGGAAATGAACGAAAAACTCCTGTTTTCCTTATTCGATTTTGAGACTCATAGAACTTTGCAGATCTGTACAATAGAAGATTCGCATATAGCACATTCATGATCATTTTTACTTCTTAGAATAATTGTACAGACTTCCAAAGCTCAACGGTACAAACTGCGAATAAGGAAAAAGGAAATGAACGAACAATTCCTTTTTCCTTTTTCGATTATGAGACTCATAGAACTTTGCGGATCTGTGCAATAGAAGATTCGCATATAGCACATTCATGATCATTTTTACTTCCAAGAATAATGGTATAGATTTCCAAAGCTCAACGGTACAAACTGCGAATAAGGAAAAAGGAAATGAACGAAAAATTCCTTTTTCCTTATTCGCAGTTTGAACCGTTGAGCTTTGGAAATCTATACCATTATTCTTAGAAGTAAAAATGATCATGAATGTGCTATATGCAAATCTTCTATCGCACAGATCCGCAAAGTTCTATGAGTCTCAAAATCGAATAAGGAAAAAGGATTAGTTCGTTCATTTCCTTTTTCCTTATTCGCAGTTTGTACCGTTGAGCTTTGGAAGTCTGTACAATTATTCTAAGAAGTAAAATTGACCATGAATGTGCTATATGCGAATCTTCTATTGCAAAGACCTGCAAAGTTCTATGAGTTTGAAAATCGAATAAGGAAAAAGGAATTGTTCGTTCATTTCCTTTTTCCTTATTCGCAGTTTGTAGCGTTGAGCTTTGGAAATCTATACAATTATTCTTAGAAGTAAAAATGATTATGAATGTGCTATATGCGAATCTTCTATTACACAGATCCGCAAAGTTCTATGAGGCTGAAAATCGAATAAGGAAAAAGGATTAGTTCGTTCATTTCCTTTTTCCTTATTCGCAGTTTGTAGCGTTGAGCTTTGGAAATCTATACCATTATTCTTAGAAGTAAAAATGATCATGAATGTGCTATATGCGAAGCTTCTATTGCACAGATCCGCAAAGTTCTATGAGCCTGAAAATCGAATAAGGAAAAAGGAGTTTTTCGTTCATTTCCTTTTTTTTCCTTATTCGCAGTTTGTACCGTTGAGCTTTGGCAGTCTATGCAATTATTCTTAGAAGTAAAAATGATCATGAATTAGCTATATGCGAATCTTCTAGTGCACAGGTCCGCAAAGTTCTATGAGTCTGAAAATCGAATAAGGAAAAAGGAATTGTTCGTTCATTTCCTTTTTCCCTTATTCGCAGTTTGTACCGTTGAGCTTTGGAAATCTATACCATTATTCTTAGAAGTAAAAATGATCATGAATGTGCTATATGCAAATCTTCTATTGCACAGATCCGCAAAGTTCTATGAGTCTCAAAATCGAATAAGGAAAAAGGAATTGTTCGTTCATTTCCTTTTTCCTTATTCGCAGCTTGTACCGTTGAGCTTTGGAAGTCTGTACAATTATTTGAAGAAGTAAAAATGATCATGAATGTGTTATATGCGAATCTTCTATTGCAAAGATCTGCAAAGTTTTATGAGTTTGAAAATCGAATAAGGAAAAAGGAATTTTCCTTTTTCCTTATTCGCAGTTTGTAGCGTTGAGCTTTGGAAATCTATGCCATTATTCTTAGAAGTAAAAATGATCATTCATGTGCTATATGCGAATCTTCTATTGCACAGATCCGCAAAGTTCTATTAGACTGAAAATCGAATAAGGAAAAAGGAATTTTTCGTTCATTTCCTTTTTCCTTATTCGTATTTTGTAGCGTTGAGCTTTGGAAATCTATACCATTATTCTTAGAAGTAAAAATGATCATGAATGTGCTATATGCGAATCTTCTATTGCACAGATCCGCAAAATTCTATGAGACTGAAAATCGAATAAGGAAAAAGGAACTGTTCGTTCATTTCCTTTTTTTTCCTTATTCGCAGTTGGTAGCGTTGAGCTTTGGAAATCTATACCATTATTCTTAGAAGTAAAAATGATCATGAATGTGCTATATGCGAATCTATTTTGGCACAGTTTCGCAAAGTTCTATGAGCCTGAAAATCGAATAAGGAAAAAGGAATAAGGAAAAAGGAATAAGGAAAAAAGGAATAAGGAAAAAGGAAAAAGGAACTAACTTAACAATCGTCAGCTACCAGCTACTAGTACTAACTGTTGGGCGGTGCCATAATCCAGCGGAAGGAGACCTAGTGGTATTCCTGTGCAAGATTAGGCATTTCCAATACAAAAGTTTGGGAGATAGCTTCTTCGTAACAGTCCCCCTATACTGCATCAAGGTAAAAGGTATTGGTATATTCAGTTGGTATATGCGGTTTCATGGGGAACTCTATATCTGGACAGAAATAGGAGGGAAGACATATCCTTTTTCCATAGTTGTCTACCTGTTCGTCACAAATCGTTTCCGCTTCATAACTTTAAAAAGTAGTTTGAGGAACCTTGGTACAAATACATGTATAAAGCATCACGAACGAACGAACGAACGGATGAGCCAAAATCAACATGTTCCCACAAATTATTTCGAAACTGGGGGCACAGTTCTGTTTTCACCAGTGATGAACCAGGCAATAAATATGTAATTTGATTAAGAATAAACTTCAAATGCTTTTCCCGGGATTCCTGAATTCACTCCAGATCACATCTAAACCCAAACAAAGTCAAACCCTGGTCGAATTGGAGATCATGTATAAGGCAAACTCTGGTTTTTCGCCCAAGAAAATAGATGAAGTGTTAAAAATATAAGCAGCATTGCATGATTTATCTTCCCTTACGAACAGGAATTTTCCAGTGAACAATAATAGAGTCAAAAAGGAAGGCGTTACACTTATCATAAGGTCAATTATACTAGTAGACTTTATCGGCAATCGTGGGGACAAAGAATTTCGACATTATCAGTCGGATCATAACAGTTGTCAGTATGTCTAAAATTTAATGCCTTCGTTACCTGCAAGTATCAAGAAGCTAGGCCGGTCAGAAGCATCTCTCAATTATATGTCTACGGAGTATTTCACTTGCCATAACAACCAAAATCTCAAGCAACTGTCTTATAGGACATGTCATTCCCCAGCCTTGTGAACGCTATATATGAAATTTGGTTGAGACTGACCGAGACGCTTTGGAGATAATAGCTTAAAGGTGTTGACAGACGATGCCAGGTGATGGACGACGGACAGCGGGGACTGCTTTTCCTATAAACTCCCCAAGAGCCGAAGGCTCAGCGCAGCTGGGGCTCAAACTCGTAGTTGGAAAGGGATAACAAATCATTCAATTTCAAGATTCCCTTGCCGTTTTTGTGAAAAATCCGTTTCTATTAAAAATCGCTACAAAATCCGAACGCATTTGTCACACTAGCAAAATGTGACGAATACGATCGTATTCATCTCGCACGTGTGAAAAATGCGTTCTGTGAATATTGCGGTCTCTCAGAGCCTTCAATGTGTACAGATGTCTATCTGATGAACGCCAGTCATTATTGGGTTCTCACACATGCGAGCTGATCTCGAATGTTTCTCCAGAATGTTTATCAGAAGCTTATTTGTGCTACGCATAACCTTCATTATCATACGCTAGCGTGTGGGGCGTGGGATGGCTGACATTTTACAAAACAAAAGATGTTGTCTTAGTTTTACACTGATTTTATTTGAAAGAAGACACAGCAGCCACTCAGGTAGTCGATTTATGACTTGTTTTCAGCACCAGACTATACATGCAACATATAGTTTTCCAGCTGAGGCCTGTATTTCAGTTCAAATTATATAATGATCCGTTACTGTCGCACATAGGTGCCCCAATTTTAAAGTCTTTAGTTTCGTCAAATACTGGGCTGTCACAAAAATAATGACTGCCTGCAATTTTAGGGATGCCAGGACACATTACAAAGCAAAATTGGTTTCAATCGCCTTATGATAAAATAGTTTAAATAACCGAAATCTATTTTGGGGTACCGAGCAACAGGCAAAATGCAAGCGCCGCTGAAGAGGGACCAAGCTTTTCAACAACTCTGATTGGTTTCACAGTCGCAGATTTCGTTCGAATTTTTCACCCTGCACTTTGTCATTGGTCTATCTTGATGACAGTACTATAATGGTAAAAAATATTTGCTTCATTTGTGAGAAAAATGGGTGATAACTTACGAGTGATCCGATACTGTCGATGATCCGATACTGTCGAGTCCACTGTATAACTGCAGTTCAGATGGATGACAGCACAGGAGAATGGTTCAGAACAACAGTTGGAGCCAGGCAAATATGCATTCTCTCACCAACTCTCTTCAACCTTTATCTTTGAAAGGATTATGTCTGATGCTCTGGAAGATCACGATGGAAAGGTAAGCATAGGCTGCAGAGCTATTACCAATCTGCGGTTTGCCTATGACATTGAAGCTCTTGGTAAGGAAGAGTACGAACTGAAATAAGCCTGTCCGAAAGGGGGGGGGGGGTATCAATAAGGTGGGTTTTCTGCATCCTACCAAAAATTTCTTTTTTTAACTGATGGTATACTCCAATGTGTCTAGTTTATTGGACTATATGTGACTTTGGTCGGAAAGCCCTACTTACTGAGCTATGGGTCCACAGAAGTGGGTGGGGTAATCCAACATGGTTTTAGCATGTCTTGTAAAAACATTATCATTTGGTAGAAGAGTACAGCAGACAGACAGAATTTGATAAAATGATTAACAGAACATCTAAACTATATTTCCATATCATTTTATTTGGTTTAATCTGAACATATGTTGTCAAAAAAGACTTCCTTTGATATTCGGCATTTTTTTGATATTTTTGTCATCAATTTTCAATATTTCTTGGCCTTATTGTTAAATAAACAGACCAGTTGTCATCAAACTCATGTCAAGGAAGCACCCTGACCAGGACATTCGGCTGATGTGACCAGAATTTCACAATGACCTAGTTTTCATGGTCGACTGAACACATAAACTTGCTTTGAAGATGTTTTTTCATTTAATTTTGACCTAGAATTACGAACCTTTGGCCAAATTACTATTTTAACTGCTATATTATGCCCTACACCCCCGCCACTAAAGGTGAGAGAATACATATTGGCTTCAAATCGGATCTCCTTGACGTCTGCATCTGTGTCTGTGTCACATACTTTGACCTTGGAAACAAGGTCAAGGTCAGATTTTGATGACCTTGACCTTGTTTCCAAGGTCACAGAAGGACTTAATATGCGACACATACACAAATGCAGATGCCAACGAGATCCGCACTGAAGCCAATATGTATTCCCTCACCTTTAGTGGCGAGGGCGTGGGGCATAATATAGCAGTTAAAATAGTAATTAGACCAAAGGTTCGTAATTCTAGGAAAGAAAACCATCTAATCTTCCAAGCAAGTTTATGTGTTCAGTCGACCATGAAAACTATGCCATTGTGAAATTCTGGTCACACCATCTGAATGTTCTTGTCAAGGTGCTTCCTTGACATGAGTTTGATGATAACATGTCTGTTTATTTAACAAAAAGGCCAAGTAATATTGAAAATTGAGGTCCAAAATATTAAAAATGGTGAATGTCAAAGGAAGTCTTTTTTGACAACATATGTTAAAATTAAACCAAATAAAATAATATGGAAATATAGTTTAGATGTTCTGTTAACCATTTTATCAAATCCTGTCTGTCTGCTATACTCTTCTACCAAATGAGAATGTTTTTACAAGACATGCTAAAACAATGTTGGATTACCCCACCCACTTCTGTGGACCCAGACTCAGATCAGCCTGGGCAGCCGCCAGGTTTTACCAGACTCTTCGTTAAGTGCTCAAAGGGTAGCTACGAGTCTAAGCTTCCTCCATGCGGACAGCGAAGTCTTTGGTCAGACTGGGCGGATGCCCAGGCTGATCTGAGTTTGCGCTGGGCGCACAACCACATTGTTTGGTTTTCTCGAGTCGCGGCTCATTTGTTTCTCGAAAACTATTAAGCAATAATGGATTAATAATTCTCTGCTATTTTCAGATGCTCCAACCTTTAACTTGGATCCCAAGGACCAAGTGGTTGCCAGGGGTGGCACAGTAACACTACAGTGTAGGGCCATGGGGAACCCCAACCCAGCCATCTTCTGGAGGTTTCAGGAGGTAATGCAGCTTTCTAGTTAAAGCAGAGTTTTAAGTAGTTTCATTTTCTTACTCTATTTCCCTTATTGAACTGCTCATTTGAGCCGCGACATGAGAAAACCAGCAAAGTGGTTTGCACCCGGCGCAAACTCAGATCAGCCCAGTCTGATCAGAGTCTTTGCTGTCCGCATGGAGGTAGCTTAGACCCTTAGCTACCCTTTAAGCGCTTAGCAAAGACTCTGACCAGACTGGGCGGATGTTCAGGCTGATCAGAGTCTTCGCTTGGCGCACAACCACTTTGTTGGTTTTCTCGTGTCGCGGCTCATTTATATTCCTAACTAAAGTGCTCAAAACATTGAAAAGAGCGCTGTATAATAATGAGCCACAACACGACAAAGTGGCATGTGCGCCCAGCAAAGACTCAGTTCAGCCTGGGCAATCGCTCAGTCTGATCAGAGTCATTGCGCTACGTTTGAATGGTAGCTAAGGCATCGATGCCTTACATGTTTCTTAGTTTTGAGACATGGAAATATTTAAAAAAAGCTCCTTTAGATATTTTGAGCAGTTTATTTAGACTGATATTACAAAGCATACAGTGGACAACCAAGGCCAGTGTCTGTGTGGACCAGTTATACCGTATTAGTCCTATTAAATGCCGCGGAGGCGATGCATTTTGCGAAAGGGGGGCGTTGTGTAGTAAATCAGCCTCTGCCATAGCTTATCCTTTGTGTATTACAATGTACGAAGCATTCTTTTTAAGTTAGATATATTACAGGCCGAACTATTAGAGGCGTAGATATGTGGTGTAGATATGAATTTTAATCTTCAGTACCTAATGTTTGCTGGTCAAGAATGGGGCCGGTTTTCTGTTAGTAAAGATGGTACCCTGCAAATAGAGAATGTGGAGGAATCGGATGAGGGACAGTATACTTGTAAAGCTACCAATTCTAAAGGCGAGAACCAGGTTGCTGCTACTATTACTGTCAGTGGTGAGTTACAATTGCTTTCGTAAAAATGACATTGTCACCGTTTTTTTCAACCCATTAATCAGGGGCGTAGCTAGGGGCAATTATACTGTACGCACAATTATGCTTTATACTCACTGAGGGCAATGATAGGGGGTTAATCCGCTAAGATATATCAAATTGTCTGTCTGTTGGCAGTTAGCATTATAATTATGCCCAATTAACAACATTTCAGCATGAAAATACGCAGGTGTGTGTTGAAATTTTGTCAATTTGACAAAATTTCAATACGCACCTGCGTATTTGCGTATAGGTAGCTACGCCCTTGTTAATGACCAGTGGACTATTCTATTATTAAATGGAGGACTGTTTATCCGAATGAGATGACGATGACTTGTTGACCTTTCATTGTCTTCTTCATAAGAAAGTATCTTGGGTGTAGGAATGTAAGCTTTTAAATCCAATCCTCTGACCTGTGCCCAGCCGATTTTCATTTCTGTGTCTCTTTTCTGTATTATCAGAGCTCCATGTATTCTTTTTCTTTCATTTTTTTTTTTTGTATAATAGGGCCTAAATCTATATGCTATGGAGTTTTCTTCGTATTCTGTTATTCTACGATTTACAATTTGTAGGACAATATTTTTCTTGCACACCGGATAAGAATATCCGCGTGCTTCCCCTGTACCTACAAATCTTATCTCACCCATGTTATCTCACCCAGGACCGGATAAAAATCACGAGCATTCAATGCATTGGTTGTAATGGAGGTCACGTATCTGCGTCGTCAAGTGACGTTAGTGTTTTAGACGATTACGTCACGAAAACGGCAAAATGACGTCAGTTTATGCATGCCAGACGTTGACGTAAAGAACCGAATGGCGGTCGTTGAAAGCGGCGCCTTTTTTCAAAATCAAATAGAAACCTTTGAGGCACTAAAATTACGCATTTTAAGTTCTAAAGATAATACAAAACGTGGTGTGCAAGAAAAAGTATCTATCATGGGTTTGAGGTGCAGATAGAAAAATCCGTCACTCGGGATCACTGTTCGGCATCACTCGGCAAGCCTCATGATGCCGAACAGTGACCTTCGTGACGGATTTTTCTATCCACACCTCATACCCATGAAAGATACTTATAATACCTTAGAATTACCACTGTAAATAATAACTTACAAAACATATCTTGTACAATGTAGCTTGCTATAGGAAAAAGAATTCCATAAGCATTTTACTATTACTACCTCTATTTTGTGTATAGCTTATGTTGCATGTCAGTGAAGTTATGAATAAAATATGTTTAAACTAAACTATTAAATGGTTACTAAGTAAGTCCTTTTGCCAATTTCAGTTTATTTTTATCAATTTATCTTGTTAAAATGAAAGAACAAAAGAGCTGTAAGCTATAGCGTCAACAACAGATCGACTGAACTAGAAAATGTGTGGGATAGGCTATGCCTTGATCTCTGAGAAGTTAAAAGCAAGATTTTCAGGACATAATGACATACTCATATAGCGTCCCGGTTAAGCTAAATGTACTTTGCATGTAATTTGCTATTGTTTCATTTTTTATTATGTCGTGCATGTCGTTATGATTGGGTTGCTGAGAATTCCACAGAGTTTGAATATCAACTTATACATTTGTATAGCTTTTGAATTTGGCAATTTTTGAAATGAAAAATAATGCCATTACTAAAAATAAAATATTCAACTTATCCGGAAGTGACGCACAGTAAAGAAAACACACACACACACACACAAAAAAAAAAAAACAGAAAAAAAAATCTTTGTACAGCTGTAGGTTATCAATACTCTTTTCTTTGCCTTAAATAGCGGAGCGATCTGTAGCATGGCATTGTTTAATTCTATTTGAATTTCGAAATAACCATGATAATATTAAAGCTGAGACTGATTTACATGTGAGCATTTTAGAGTAGTACTTGCAGGGGGTCGCCTCAAAACACAACCGAGAAAATGAAGCACGTGTTTACTGTTTGCGTTGTTTAATCGTTGTATTTCATATTGTTCCTATCGCAGATTCTGAATTACAGTGTGAAGACGGGCTCCAGGGGATGACCTTCACCTCAGGTGACAGTTCTCAACATCTTGAATTTGCCACGGAAGACTCGCTTGCCAGTATGGATTTTAAAGGAACCTATAAATTTGGTATTTACTCAGATGTTTAGTCTAGCAAATAAAAATTTTCAGTGGGTAAAATGATAATTATATAAACAAACAGATAAATGGTACACGATGAGGGGCAGTAACTCTACCGTTTTTAGTTTTTCCTTTCTGCTAATAGGGATTAAAATTTGAAAGTAAGAATTTACTACACTAGACGTAAATGAGCCGCGACACGAGAAAACCAATAATGTGGTTGTGCGCCCAGCGCAGACTCAGATCAGCCTGGACATTCACCCAGTCTGATCAGACTCTTTGCTAAGCACTTAAAGGGTAGCTGAGGGACTAAGCTACCTTCATGCGGAAAGCGAAGACTCTGATCAGACTGGGCGGATGCCCAGGCTGATCTGAGTCTGCGCTGGACGCACGACCACATTATTGGTTTTGTCACGTCGCGGCTCAAATCCTTTTCCAAGATGTAGGCCCAATTTTGGAAGGGTTTCATTTTGACGGGGCATCTCCGTTCACGGAAGCAAACATGAAAGAACTTGTCTAACTCTGTAAAAATGCCTGGAGGCCGTAGAGTGTACATGTACCCGCACATGTATTTAACACAATATGGATTTATTAATATTTATTTTATCTTGCGGGCTCAAAATATTATTTTGAGGGTATAAACTTTATCGAGTGAACCAAATATCTTTGTGGCCATAGAGTATTATCTATAGGGAACCCTATATTATGTTTCCATGAATTAATAGATATAGTCTTGTGCCCATAAAATATTGTCTTCATGGTAAAGGCAACTGTAAAATAATCTCCCCATGATGCTGCGGTGACCCAATTCACTATCAATTTACTCTCACAGTGCATATGGTCGTTTAGAACAGATTGGCCATTGAAAGCAGATTGGCCATTGAAAGCAGATTGGCCATTGAAAGAAGTTTTATTACCCAAATAATTCAAAATCATGTTTCCACTTTGTCACGAAGCTTCTGCTACGTATCACGTTACCTAGCACGTCAGAAACCATTCGATACTAAGACTTTATGTCACGAATAAGACGGAATTAAATAACTAGGGAATAATCATTTATTTGAGAAAACCTGAAATTTCTGTTAAAAGAATTTCAATTTGCAATAATATCATCGAAAAATTGATGGAGCATTGCATACATTGTTTGCCATGCTCCAGAACCAATGACGTCATATATCTGCTACCATAATAACTAAGAGTTCATATTGATGTCAAAGTGACGTCATCGAGACGTCATTTTGCCAAGGTACTAAACACAACAGTTTGTAATTCCATAGTTGCTATGGTAACATATCTGCCATCATCTCACTTGCAATTCGAGTATGCCATGCTCCTCTCGAATTGTAAGTGAGATGCTACCTGAAATTCACACAACGGATAAGTAGTTATGATTTTTTCCTCAAACCTATAATTCATTCTCAAGTCATTTAATTCTGTGTTAAATATGAGGTAGTGTCGACCTCACACCATTAGCTAATATGTTGAGACCTCAAGCTAAACAAATATTGCTCCTTCCATGGTCCAACTTGCTACTCTTGATTTATTTTTCAGCTTGTGATTGCAATGGAGAAAGGATGGTCTGTGCTCCGATGACCATCAAGTTTGGATGGAAATAGAGAACTTTCCACATACGTTTTGGTTGGATCCAGAACTTGTTACTATACACAGCTTTGGAGAAAACAAAACTATGCATATTCCCATTGTGACTTTCTTTAACCAGTGCAATAATGTATCCCACTACATGTAAATACACAACATTAAAAGAAACGTCGTATCAGCGTTGTTGCATCGTCATTATGCTAAAGTACCTATATATAATCTTTCTCAATATAGGGATCAAACATGGTTTTTCATGCATTAACGTTTGCCAGGTCCGAGGGAGATGTTGGAAACCGAGGCCAAAGGCCAAGGTTTTCATCATCTCCCGAGAGGCCTGACAAATATTAATGCATTGGAAACAAATGTGTCATTTTTGTTATTGCATAAATTCAACGAAATATTCCTTAAAATTTGCCAAAACAATGGCATTATATTTGTCACCATTTGACAGCCAACCCGCTGGTGCATCTTTTATTAATATCCGTCTTCCTCGCCCGGGAGCGGCAAGCTATTCAAAATGGCTGCCATCATCCTATTCAACCTGACTGTAGTTAGCGCTCTGCTATTGCTGGCTGTCTAACTGTACATCTACATTAAATTTTGTGTTTTTCGAATTTCTCTTCTTCATCGTGGTACTGGGACTGCGTTTCAATCTTTGATGTATATTTTATTAGCATATTAGCATTAGCAGTACTGGGATTGCGTTTCAGTCTTTGATGTATATTTTATCAGCATCTGTTTTTCTTTTTAAGAAGGCATAATTTAATACAATACCGAAAACAACTGGGGTTTACATGCCAAAAAATATCATTTCGATGAAAACGGAATAAAAAGTCAAATGTGAAGAGACTGCATTCTGGACGGAACATGTTTGTGTTATGGTTATAGATGCGCTCAAAAAATTAGTATGCCATAAAATAATTTCCAGTGAACATATGAAAATACTCTAAAGTCTATGGGAAAATCGTTTTTTGTAGTCACTGCCGCTATCACTGGTGGAGTGGGGTTAAGAAGATTTATAACTGGAGGATTAGACTCCTGCGTGGAATAAAACTGTCTTCGCGACTAAAATTCGACCCATAGGCGGGTATATACAGAATGTTTAAAAGTTCAGATGTCCAGGTGGAAATTTATACATTTGCTTTTAAATTTATGTAAAAAATAATAATAAATATATAAAAATAATGATAAATATGAAAATAAAAAAAAGATAAATAAAAACGCCAAATACCCGTCCCGTCTTATAATATTGATAGGCGCGTCAATGCTGTAGCTCACTTAAAAATGAACGGGATGTACTTCGTACTTATCACACACATTGGTTCATGGAAAAGGCATGGACGTACTTGCCCATCACACCCAAACACTTGCTGATTCTCAAGCTGTTTGGCGGTAACCGTAACGTATGTGTGTTTCATTTTCATTCTTTTTCCTCATTTTATGCCCCCGCTATAAAATGGCGGAAGGGCATATAAAGTTTACCCTGTCCGTGTGTGCGTGTGTATGTGTGTGTGTTTGTGTGTTACCAAAATCGTGTCTGGACCATAACTTCGTCCTGCATGGTGGGATTTAAAAAATATTTGGTACAACTGATCATCTGTTGTGTGCAAGAATTTTGTCGCTAGTTGAAAGATCAAGATCACACTGCGCGCTTAAACTTTGTGCCAACTTAGTGGAAACATTTTAGTGTCCAGCCCATAACTTTGCCCCGGAGCTAATTAGATTTTGGTGACCATTACCTCATTTTCCAGATCACTGGAGGACTTAGATGACAATTTCTGTTACCCACAATATTTCCTGAACCAATGAATGGAATTTCACCAAACTTGCATGGATACATTATTGGGACAAGTTTAAAAGCTGATCAGATTTTGGTAACCTTGACCTCATTTTCAAGATTACAGGAGAACTTAGATGTGAAAATTTCATTTAAATTTATGTATCTCATTAGCATATGGCTTGATTTTCACTTTACTTTCATAGATATACCTTTGAGACAATCTCAAGAGTCTACTGTGTTTTGATGACCTTGACCCCATTTTCAAGGTCAAAAGCTAACTTACAAATGCTTCTTTTTTTCTTTCTCAAAAAATGAGTTATATCTTGAATCAATTGACGGATATTCATCAGGCTTCCAAGAATATATTTGTTATGACAGGTTTAATCCACGTTCAGCAGTTGGTGACCCCAACCCATTGTTCAAGAACCTAGTCTTCTATGTAGGATATCTTTAGAACCATTGGTTGGATTTTCTCCAAACTTTCATAGATATTTTATTTGTACAGGCTTTTTATTAATTAGAGGGGATGAGAAATGGGCTGGTGGGAGGACATCAGTTTTTCGCTGAAAAAAAAATCTAGTTTACCTTATTTTTGAAATATGAAAAGAACGAAGTAAGATCGTACTCCACTGCATACCAACCCGATATGATGGTTGCATCCAAGCAGGCACACAACGTTGAATCAATACTGAATCAACGTTGATTCGTTGAATCAACGTTGATTTAATGTTGATTAAACGGTTAATGCTCAATGACATGTGCCTGAATTTACATGCATGACGTGAAACAATGTTTCCAGTATTGATATTTTGCAGTACAATTAAAATCCTGTGAATAAATAAAGGCAGCTTCTCAGTTCGATGATTTCGTATCATATTTGCAGACTGCCATGAATAATTCAAAGTTTGACAATGACTGTCATGGCGATGATGTCGAGCTTCATCTGGGCCTTTGGCGCTGGTACTCAGCTCGGTGTTGTTCGTTTGATTGCAGTTTTTTAGCTCACCTGAGCCAGCGGCTCCGGGGGAGCTTATAGGATGGTAAGGCTCCGGCGTCCGTCGTCCGTCCGTCGTACGTCGTCCGTCGTCCGTCCACACTTTCAAACAACTTCTCCTCTAAAACCGCTTGGCCAATTGCAACCAAATTTCATATGTAGCCTCCTGGGACCTTAGGAACGAAAAGTTGTTGAAACGGTCCTGGTCACATGACCAACATGGCCGCCATGCCTATATATGGTAAAAACCTGAAAAAATCTTCTTCTCCAGAACCAATAGGGCGATGGCCTTGAAACTTGGTATGTAGCATCGGGTACACGAGTACTACCAAGATTGTTCAAATTATGACCTTGGGTTGACCTTGACCTTTTTTACGGTAAGGTCAAATTTGCTTCCTTATGCTTTTATATGGCAAAATGCTGCAACATAAGATATCTTGGAAACTGTTGAATATTTTGGCCTAAAAATTGGTACATACAGTCATCTTAATGACTACATGAAGATTTATGAGTTCAAGAGGTCAAGGTCATTCTTTGACCTTTGACCCAGAACTCTCATATTTTGACAATATCAAACAATCTCCTCAAAAACAACTAGGCCAATTGTAATTAAATTGCATATAGATCCTCCAGGGGCTGAGGGAATGAAAATTTGTTCATACGGTCCAGGTCACATGACCAACATGGCCACCACGCCCATATATGGTAAAAACCTTTAAAAATCTTCTTCTCCAGAACCAGTAGACCGATGGCCTTGAAACTCGGTATGTAGCATTGGGTACTCAAGTACTATCAAGATTGTTCAAATTATGACCCTGGGTTGACCTTGCCCTTTTTTACGGCAAGGTCAAATATGGGAAAATGCTAGCACATGAGATTTCATGGTAAGTTTTGAAGATTTTGGCCTAAAAATTTGTATATACAATCATCTGAATGAGTACATGAAGATATGTGAGTACAAGAGGTCAAGGTCATTCTTTGACCTTTGACCCAGAAATTTCAAATTTTGACAATTTCAAAGAATCTGCTCTAATACCACTAAGCCAATTGAAACCAAATTTCATATAGAGCCTCGAGGGGTTGAGGGAATGAAAAAATTTTCTAACGCTCCTGGACACATGACCAACATGGCCGCCATGCCCATATATGGTAAATACCTTTATAAATCTTCTTCTCCAGAACCAATTGACCGATGGCCTTGAGACTTTGTATGTAGCATTGGGTACTTGAGTACTATCAAGATTGTTCAAATTATGACCTTGTGTTGACCTTGACCTTTTACAGCAAGGTCAAATATGGGAAAATGGTAGAACATATGATTTCATGGAAAGTTTTGAAGATTTTGGCCTAAAAAATTGGTATATACAGTTGTCTTAATGAGTTCATGAAGAATTATGAGTACAAGAGGTCAAGGTCATTTTTTTACCTTTGATCCAGATCGCTCATATTTTGACATTTTCAGCAATTTCCTCAAAAGCCAAAGGGCCAATTGTGAACACATTTCATATAGAGCCTCCAGGGGTTGATTGAATGAAAAATTTGTTCAAACGGTCCAGGTCACATGACCAACATGGCCGCCATTACCACTTATGGTATAAATCTTTAATATTTTTCTTCTCCAGAACCAATCCACCTATGGCCTTGAAACTGGGTAAATAGCATGGAGTACTAGAGTACCACCAAGACTGTTCAAATGGTGACCTTGGGTTTACCTTGACCTTTTTTGCGGCATGGTCAAATATGGGAAAATGCTAGAACATAAGATTTCATGGAAAGTTTTGAAGATTTTGGCCTAAAAATGGTATATATGGTTGTCTTAATGAGTACATGAAGATTTATGAGTACAAGTGGTCATGGTCATTCTTTGACTTTTGACCCAAAACTCATATTTTGACAATTTCAGACATGTTAAGTAAAAGCCAGCTTGCCAATTGTTCAGGTGAGCGATTCAGGGCCTCATGGCCCTCTTGTTTAATATTCTGAGGTCATAACACATGAGCGGCGCTGCATGAAACGGCTATTCAGAACTTATTTACCAGGCTGATCTGAGTCGTCGCTGGGCGCACACGCACTTTGTTGGTTTTCTCGTGTCGTAGCTCATATGTTTATAGCAAGACCAGCCTTCGGAAATGCAATGTCATCTCAGAATAGCTCAGTTCTTTCAGAAGGGAGTATGTGTTTGCCGTGACCAGGCTGCTTGTGTTTCTTTGTATACTCTTTCATTTAGGTCGTTTTAGTATCGTTTCTAATCAAATAAAATAGCCTACTTTAGTTTAGGACATACTCTTTTTCTATTAATTTGCACACTGGACAGATTCAGGTCCTACCCCTCCTTTGCAGCAGTCTGGTTCGATTCTGCACAGTTTGTCCATCGAACTGTAATTTGCCTTGTTAAAAAATCTTTAAAATCTGCAAACTAATCATTATGAAAAATTAACAGCTTGAGAATGCAGGAAACCAGTCCACGCACGGTTCAGTGAAGTCGTCTGCAAGAGATTCTGAAGCAGACGGCAGCTCATCCTGGAGGATACAGACGACTAGAGAAGTTTAAAAATCAAAATGGTTTCGGGCTTATGTTTTCGGGGACTTGCCTTGTTTGGTGCAATATACTCAGGTAAGGCAATAAAATGATTGGATGTTTCCCTAAATATTGTATGTAAATCGCTTAAAATTTGATATAGTTTACTTTTGGAGCAAATTTCCCACTGGGCACACGAGGTTGAATCAACCTTGGCTCAACCTTGATTCAACGTCACGACGTTGAATCAATGTTGCTTCAAGGATGTTTGCCTGCTGGTAAATACTCATTGGCTCATGCATGCAAGTATCAATCCAATATCAGTGACCGACCTAACGAATCTTGTTTATCGACAGGACTTTTAAGTGCTTGGTTGCCACAATTCAAGAACTCCCAAACAATTTCAAATCATTAATAAAAAAAATAAAGTTTAACAAATTGATTATAAATATGAATATAAGGCTTGTTTACTTACAAAAACAGTAATATAAAACTTTTTCATAAAACTTTCGTATAATTTATTTTTATTCAATTTCAGTTTTTGCGTCACCTGATGTGAATACGAGGCTCGAACAGGCGTCCCAAGATGTCATTTTCATAAATGGCATAACCACTATTACCACTGAAATCACGTTCAATGACGTTCTCACCAGTGACGTCAGTTTTGACCTTTACACGTCGCTGGATATTCCCGACTTTTTAATGAAGAACAATGCCAGAGTAAAGATTGGACCAAATTTGCACGTGACTGGAAGTCTGCAACCGACATATGACTGGGGACAACAGTTTGCATATCCGGTAAGTTTTTGCTGTTTTTCATTTACCGTCCCCCGCCTCCCCTCACACACACACAAAGAGAGAAAGAAAAACAGTTTATTGGCAATTGGCATTGATGATCTCACATTTCATATTAAATTGATGAATCAAGCATTTTGCAAATTCCGGGAACTTCACGTAAAATAGCTACGCCGCGTAGCACTTTTACGTGAAGTTCCCGGAATTGTAACGACAGTCGATGCATAAAATTAAAAAAAGACCAAAACGTTTTTATTTTACATCTTCATAAATTATGCCGAATAACGCAGAATTAAAATGTGCATATAATCCCATAAAGGCCTTAAAATGATTCTTTCATATAATCAACCAATCATTGTTTATACACAGAAAAGATCATTTCAACACTGGCATTTCCATAGAAACAAATAGGAGCTTAGTAGTGTTTTTCATGTCTAAAAAGGCCCAGTTTATCAGAAAAAGAAAATGTTGAAAATGTACCCTTTAAAAAGCTGAAGAATTTTTCTTTTTAAAGCTATTACCGCCTTAACGATAAAACAAGAAATGGTGTTTTTATTTGTTAATTTATATTAGTTCCTCATTAGCGCTAACGCAAAATAAATTGAGCCGCGACACGAGAAAACCAACAATGTGGTTGTGCGCCCAGTGCAGATTCAGAGGATGTAGCTTAGACCCTTAGCTACCCTTTAAGCGCCTAGCGGAGAGTCTGATCAGACTAGGCGGATATCCAGGCTGATCTGAGTCTGAACTGGGCGTACAACCACATTGTTGGTTTTGTCGTGTCGCGGCTCAATTATCGGTTATTAGGGTAGTCAAAAATCCATTGCTGCTATGTCAACAGCCTTGAAACAATCAATGGCCTGTACGAATGTACAGGAAGAGCTATTGCACTACCCCCGGCGTCGGTGGCGGCGGCGTCGGCGTTAGCAAAATGTTCAAGTTTTAAGTTAAAGTTTTTAGGCAAGGCGCTGTCAGGCGAGCTATACTGTCCCTCTAACAGGTCTTGTTAATCACCTTTTTTACGATCAATTCCAGTCCGATTTTTCGGACTGGCATAGAACGTACAAAAATGTTTTAAACACAGACCGGCATTGATTAGCTATTTATATGTTGGAAGGAAATGAACAGTTGCTGTTTACACGAACTTACATTAGGGGCTTCAGGTGTTTTTTTAAAATGCAAATTTACTTATTTTTACCTATTTTATGAGAAAGCATATTCAATTTCCTCTAAAATGATATGTATATTATTAGAATAGGGTGCTTGGTTCAAAAGTTATGACATGTTTTAGACAAGCCATTGTGACCAATTTTGTAATCATGCTCCAATGTATTCAGTATACGGGCTGATGGCACCGAATTTCACATTCATTAAGCATAAATTGGGGCAAGGATTTAAGTCTTTTACTTATAGTCTTATTCATATACACTGTATGATGCAGTAATATGGGCGGCAACTTCAGCAAATATTTTTGAGTGGTTCACTCGTTTCCATGGTAACCAGGCTGTCAATTTCTGGTTCAAAATGGCAGCGAAATCGGAGTTTTATATGAAGCGAATAATGACAAAACGACAGAATATGATAAAGAACACTCATAAATGATACAATGTATGAAGCAATTATAAAAGATGCACCATTTACTAACATTTTTTATTTGTGAGTTTGTTTCCATGGTAATGAGGCGGCCATTTTCTTGTTCAAAATGGCCGCTAACACTGAGTTTCCATGATAAAAAGATATCAAATGCAAAATAAAAAAGATAGAAACAGTCACAAATCCTAAAGGTAGTTTAACACAATTCAGTTATACAAGTTTTACAATTTGCAAGCATTATTTAGTGGTTCAGCTGTTTCCATGGTAACCAGGATGCCATTTACTTGTCCGAAATGGCCACGAAAACAGTGTTTGCCGGCCAAACTGTAAGAGATGACATTACGAGAAAAGAGGATAAAGCAAATTCACAAATGATCTTGTGTGTGCCTCAGTACCTATAGGTCTTCTACGAATTTTAAAAACTGTTTACAGTTTCTAGTTCAGTGGTGGTAGGGTTTATTCACTGAATAAGGGATGTCACACCTGTCTGATTTAGCATACTATGCATGTCCAATCAATGCACTGTTCAAAATCTCTTACCTGGCTAATTGTGTGTAAATACATGCTTAGAAGCCATGCATCCTATGACTCCTTAAAAAGGCCAAATTCTGAACTTCATGATTCCAATGCTAATACTCTACTGTTGAAATATTTGAACTGGTTTCTTAACTAAAACTAGATATTTGTGGAAACGGGACCTAAAGACAGCAATTCAGAAGACCTTGAATAAAGGACATATGCAATTCTGAAGGTCTTGAGAAACAGTTTTCAAACTATTTATAAGAACTTGTTGCCTGACTTTCGCCATGGCAGTATAGGCTTTGCAGAACTGATGCTTATCAATATATCTCTTTGCATAGACATCATTGGATTCTGATATTTTTCCCTCTTCATCTTATTCATTTTACTGTTTACCATGTACATGCATATACTTGGATTTTTACTCAAAGTGATATAAAAACACAGGTGTGAATGTGGTCTTACAAGCAAATAAAGTTCCAAAATGATCTGTAAAACTTGCACCACCTCACTAAATATTGGGACAGGAATGTCTGGGCAAACACTGTAGACCAAGACCAGACTGTTCAGGGACAGCAATTATAGTATTTCCCATTCTGCCAGTACCTTTGTGCCAAATTGATGATAGTCAAATCAGTGAAGCTTCTGGTAAAATCAACTTAATTTAGGTTTACAATAGCATCTGCTGCAGAGATGGCTTCTGTCAATATTAAAGCTGCTATGATAAGGTATTATATCAGGCATAAGCAGTTAGCTGTAGCAGAATAGGTTTAAATTGTGCTAAAATGGGCAGTCAACCTTAGCAAAAAATGGACTTGGCGGTTCCGCATCAGACCTGTTCTTAAAATTTGTATAAGAGCTATAGTTAAAGCTGGAACATTTGCTCGCATTTTAATTGATTCACTTGTTTCCAAGGTAATTTGGTGGCTTTTTTGTTGGTCAAACTTTCTGTAAAATCTGCATTTCTATGAAAAAGAAGCTAAAGCCCGAAATGCACGTCTCGCTTACCACCTCTCGCAACAGATACAAGTCACTACCTCATTCGTGAAATTAAATACATCTGTAAGATATGCTTACATTGCAAAATATCACGCACATCTGTCAGTAAATATAACATGTTCTTGTAAAATATATAGCTCATCCAAGCGTGTTTATGTGTTGTCATACATGAGTAAAGAACAGTTCTTTGATCATTCGGGGCCGTAATAAATAGCAAATAACATAAAGCATCAGTCTCCCCGTACTTGGTTAATTTGTTGGTAGGATGGGGTTTAACAACTCTTTGAAACAGTATTTCAATTTGTGTCGAGCTGTCTCCCAGAGAGGGAGAGAAAGAAAAGATATGACAGGCGAGAGAAGAAATATCCAAATTACCCCACCCACATCTACTGCAAACACAGTAGACCCTTACTCTTCTATTATCCATATACAATAGTTGGACACCTCGGCACTGAAATTTACTGGGCACCATCGCCCGACCGCAACCATCCCCCTCCTCCCCCTTCCCACAACCACCGTACTTAGAAACGTATCCCCGGGTTTACTATAATAATGCAGATCATGTGTTTTTCCATTCCTTTAGGGTGGTCATTTGACAGCTAGAAAACGGTTAAATTGAAGTTCAGTGCAACTAATGTTAAGTGCAGTGTGGCAGCCATATAAAAAGTGTCACCATACTTCACCATGCATAGTGAATATTACATAATGGAATCATTGGGCTCATTCTGAGTCAGTTCGAAAATAATGCCGCTGAAGCCGGGGGGCTAGGGGGACATTGGCAGTGTTGCAACAGTAAATTACTGCACTTGAACTGACTCAATGAAATCAAGTCTCTTAAAGGCCTACCCGTTTCTTTAGTGTCTGCCTTGCTTCCTGAAGACCTTTCAAGATTTATTCTTAGTAAAGACACCTGATACAAATCCTTGAAATATTTTCACTGACCACAGAACGTTCCTTTCATGATATATTTTTGGCTGACCAGTTGACAATGTTTGTCAGCTAATCAGTAAGTAACTTAAAGACCCTTTATTTGTATAATCTTTTATTGTGAGTTATCGCTGCAAGCTTCTTACTAAAGATTCATTTTTGTACATGACCCTGATATAGTTTAAACAAATAAAACATTGTTAAGTTTCATTTAAAATCGTTCGGGTACTATAAATTTGCAACTAAAATGATCTTCCAATAAACGGTAAAAATACAGCGTACAAACCTGGCGCGCTTTTTCGTAATATTGCATAGTTCGACGGGGAACCAGGAAAGGAACTAGTACTTTGTGGAGCTGTTTTCCTATCATTTTTTATTATTATTATTTCAGCCTTTTTTGAGGATTAGAGACATTGAAAAAGTTGAATATGGAAATCCGCATCTGTAGCAGTAAATTTGGTTATCGAAACACATTGTTTCCCTTACTCTTTGCAACAGCTATGTGATTCAATATAGATCTATATGCTCATAAACCCAAATTCTCATTTATCACCAAACGTGAAGGTTGATTTAGACGTTCTATCACTGTGAATAGAAAGTACTATGGAGACTTTAAGGTGCATAGTCCAACTTTAGCAGCGGCCGCAGCAGACTTAGTGCGATAACAGAAATTGATGGTACCAAAATGTATCTCGTCTTAAAATAAATATACAAATTTAAATAACAACTTCATTCAGGACTGACAAAAAAAGAAAAAAACTCCAAGCTGATATTCATCTTGGCTTTGCACTGTTTGACCAACACAAAGGCACTGATGAAATGACGCATTTTACGACCTTTTCAAGAGCATTCAGTCATATGAAAGAATGTGTGCAATTGAACCCTGTTCACGGTCGAAAAGAGTTTTGCCTACAGCGAGAATCAAACCGCGCTAGCTCAGTGCTAAATCCACTGAGCTACGGAGTACTCCTTAAATGTATGCTGATCTTTAATTGTCGACTGCGATACTTTTGATATACTTGGAATAAAATATTTTGAATTGTGACAGAAAATGATATGAGAATATGAATTTTATGACAATTGAATTTATGTTGATATGTATGTGTTCACATAATTTTCATGCGGGGAAAATGCCAAATAATTCTGATTAATGCCGACCAAAGTTGGTTTACGGTAAAATAATAAATTTTGCAGATACTTTAACTTTCGTTTTCCTTTGTTTTGTATTTAAAAATATATGGAAAATAGCAAAACACAATAATTTAGATAAAAACTGACTCCATTAAATTTGCTTAACACAATAAATATCGACTGCATAATCATAGTTTCGGGGGAGCCCTCGATCAAGTGACGGATGGAGAAACGTCATTAATATCGTCGGTACCATGTCTCCAAACAATGATTTCCGCGGCATATAAAATAGCTCATGGCATAGAGGTGGAATGGTTTTTGAAGATAATAGGTCTGAGAATTCGAATCTGAGTGCCTCGGTTTTGCAAAACAGTTATTTACCTGTTAAAATTCGGCTTATTTCAGTCAAATTGCACTTAGCTTTCTTGTTAATGATCGAATTTTACCGAGGCAATCAATCTCGTAAAGGTCACTATCTCAGAATTTATTTGATTGGTCAGTCTGACTTATCACGCTTACACGTTGCCGCGGAAACCGTTTCAAGACACCCCACTATGTTGTAAACAATCGGAAAAATGCGGCCACGTCAGAATGACGTTAAGTGAAAATCGACGGTGGTCAGTGGTTACCAAACGTTATTTTACGTGTAAAATAGAATTTTTGGCACTGAAAATGTCATATAATTAAAAAAGAAGGCTGTTTCCATTTCTCTGCATAAAAATAATGACAAAATTCTTGTAAACTACAACAATACAACGTGGTAAAAAGGGGGCATTTTTAGCGCACAACTAGTAAATTACGCAATGACGTAACGTCATCTGAACCCCCTACTTACATATGAGCCGCGACACGAGAAACCCAACAAAGTGGTGAGTGCGCCCAGCTAAGACTCAGCCAGCCTGGGTATCCGCCCAGTCTGATGAGACTCTTCCCTGCCCACTTAAAGGGTGGCTAAGGGTCCAAGCTAGTTCCAGGCGGACAGCGAAAACTCTTATCAAACTGGGCGGATGCCCAGGCTGTTCTGAGTCTTCGCTGGGCGCACAACCACTTTGTTGGTTTTCTCGTGTCATGGCTCAATATTTCTTTCGACAGAACACCAGCTACTCGGCTAATTTCAATCTCGGGAACGTGTCTATGAAGGTACCACCAAGGGGCCGTCATGTCCCTGGAAACAACACCATGCTGATCCAGTATGACGCATTTGTACCGGAGAAGAGGCCAGACATCTCGGGGCCGGGACACAGTCACACCTATGGGCTGATCATGCAATATGGCAACGGAAGAATTCTCATCTGTGAAAACGAGGCCAAGTTTGTGGAAAGAAAACCCATGCCTGTAAGTTGTTACACGGCATGTTTGCTTGAA
Organism: Ctena decussata; assembly: GCA_963989385.1. Classification (NCBI taxonomy): domain Eukaryota; kingdom Metazoa; phylum Mollusca; class Bivalvia; order Lucinida; family Lucinidae; genus Ctena; species Ctena decussata. Next base: position 5,547,269 of record OZ022507.1, on the reverse strand, counting down.
CCATATTCAGAAGGGGGTGTATCTCGTCCCTGTCAGAATGTTTTTGGTCTTCTCTTTGAGGCAACTTTTATTTTTCTTCTTTTAAAAAAGCTCACAGATCATAGTATCTAAAAGCATGTACTTCCACTTAGTTTGGCGGTGTCTTGGTGAAAACTGTATGCAGTCGTTATACTATATTTTGGGACATCAAATCGACGTGATTTTATGATATCAAAACAATAAATGGGTGATTTCATAATAAAGTTACTGATATCACAAAACTGAGTTTTTGATAAACAAAAGATAAGTGTCAGATTTGATGATCTGAGACATCAAAAAATCAAGTATTTTGCGACCGTCACTAAATCTAATTTATGCTATCACAATATCAATTTCCGTGATATCACTATATATTTATATAAGATTTTGCGATATCTTAAAAGCAAATATCGTTTTATAGATTGAGTTACTATTGAATTACTTTTGCATAAAAATAATGGATTAGTGGTGCTAAAAATTTGCGATACTGAGTATAATATATTTGCCGCGACACGAAAAAATCAACAAAGTGGTTGTGCGCAAAGCGCAGACTCAGACCAGCCTGGGCATCCGCCCAGTCTGATGTCTGATCAGACTCTTCCCTAAACGCTTAAAGGGTAGCTAAGGGACTAAGCTACCTCCATGCGGACAGCAAGGACTCTGATCGGACTGGGCGGATGCCCAGGCTGATCTGAATCTGCGCTGGGCGCACAATCACTTTTTTGGTTTTCTCGTGTCGCGGCTCATATGTTTTTTGTGTCTAAACAAACATATGTTGTTGCATCTTATCACAGACTATCAACAGAGCTTTGATAGGACTTTTAATATTTTAAATCGTTAAAATCAGTAAATAAGTATTTTCCTAATTTACAGATAGATATATACACATATATATTATTTCCTATAAAATCATTTTACAAAGTTCATTTTTAGCTAAAATCTATTCATATATCTTTTAAACGTTTAAATTTTAATCATTTTAATGTAATTGTTGTATTATTGTTGTAAGTTGTTTTTAGCGAATAAAAATCAATCAATCAATCAATCAAACAATCAATCAATCAGTCAACAGACGTCTCGAGGTCAATTCTGAAGATACCTCAGATAAGGCTATATTGTTAAATACTCCTCCTAACATGTGGTATGCTTACTCTTGGATTGTTTTATTTATATTTCCTTTTTTAGCTCGCCTGAACAAAGTTCAGGAAGAGCTATTGCACTATTCTCGGCTTCGGCGTTGGCGTTGGTGACGGCGTCGGCATTAGCAAAATGTTAAAGTTTTACGTTAAAGTTTTTTATGTGATAGGCAAGGCGCTTTCAGGCGAGCTATCCTGTACCCGGACATGTCTTGTTTTCAGTTGCTGTATCAAGCACTCGCCAAGACCTTCCCAAGAGCTGGACTGCCTACCAAGGAGATGCCTGGGCTGTATATGAAGAAGAAGGCTAGAGGGCCAGTAAACGAGATGCCTAGGCAGCCAGTCAAGAAAGCAACTGGTCTGCCGGTAGAGGAGACAGCCAGACAGCTAGTCAGACAAATGGAAATTAAAATTGACAAACCAACAAGAAAGAATATCAAATTTATTTAAGTCCATGCGTAAATGGTTTCAGCAAGTTTACTGTTTTGGTTTCTTGGTATTTCAGAACCAAGCATTATGGAAATTTTTGTTAAGCAGTACATATTATTTTCCTCAATCGATTATATAAATTCAAATCTTTCATACCTTAAAATCAATCCTAGTCCGATGCTAGGCATTGCAGGCAGAGGTGCATAATAGACGTATTACTGCTTGGAAGAACTTTATTCCAAATCAAACAAACAGACAGACAAAAAAAGAGTCTTGTGTTGTATTTTTTTATTTATTAAGTAGTAAGTTGGTTTTCATTTTTTTTATTTTGCTTTCCTCAGTGTAGTTTTATGTTTTTTTATGTAAAACTGTGAAGACGACGAAAGCTGAAAAAATAGGAGATAACGGGAATCCCCGGAGTGACGTCATCGGATGATCACGTGGGTAGATTGGTTGGCAAAAAGATAGCGACAGGCAGTGGTTTTCTATGGGATTTTGCTGAAAATTAACCGCTGCAATGCGTAAACTTTTTTTAAAAGGCTGCGAATATATAGCAACCGATAAAACCATTGCAAATAATGTCTTAATCCCCTGTTGTGCGGAAAAGATAATTATTTAATTACTTAAATTCATTTAATTACTCGGTCTGGAACCTGATTGACTCGCTCCGGAACCGGGCTGTTTCTCTTAATGATTCGACTGAATAAAAAAATAAAATAAAAATAAATCGGAAGTATTGAAAATCAGAATTTTAACCCTTTTGACGATCAAGGTGGTTAGTAAATATAACAGGGGTAATAGGAAACGAAAGACAATAAAATACAGAAACTTGTATCTAACAAGAACTTTTGCAAAAAGGAATATTGATCTGATGTAGGGACAAACACATTTAATAAATTAACTAATTAATAAGTATTCGTGATTGCAATTCAAAAGACGATGTTATAAAACGGTAATGGATAATATATAAATAGAAAGTATCCCTGTTTTTTAACTGACTATCTTACTTAGTCAGAGCTCATGACATTTTAACAAACTCTCTCTCTCTCTCTCTCTCTCTCTCTCCAATTGTTTGCCCGTGATATTATAGGATAGGACAAGCACATTATAATAATTGAGTTTTATTTCATGTGTGTATTAGCCGCACCGCGAAAACAGTTGGTTTATTATACACACAAGTTAATCTGAAATTGTCACTACAAGACACCTGCGGCGTCTGCGGCGTTCTTTGAAATATTATTAAGACATCCGTTATCAAAAACCCCGCTGACTACCGGGTACATTCATTTACATTCATTTATAAACAATAAACAAATGGTTTAAATTCAGAAAATGTATACAAGATACAAACACAAATAACTTTTATTATAGTATCCATGATAAAACGTACATCTTAAAGCACTTCTTATTAAACCAATCTAAATAAATTATGAAAGACAATAAAACAATTTTTCATTCTAAGATAACTACACTTCTCAGCGTCTTGATATAAAAGAAAAATATGCATCATAATGCGCAAAATACAAGGCATGATTAATTAGGTATTTTAAACATCACTTAGTAGATTTCAATTCTCGTATCGACGTGATCCCTGCACCTCAGCGGAACGTATCCATAGCCGCAGTAACAGGGCGCCGAGCGTCCGTCCCTGTCCTCGTCGAATGTCGTTGGTAGCCGCGACCATAGGGAGACTCTTCCTGGAAGCACCACACATCATCAGGTATTCTTAGCAACAACGACCCTTGTTAGGGCCACACCGTCGAAGAATCTTCGCCGCCACGTGACTGGGTTGCCACGTGGCGTTGCCACTCCTTCACCGCGTTGAGGTGTTCTTCGTCCGAGTTCTGAAGGAGTTTAAACATCACCCCTAAACGTTCAATATATATCGTGATTGACTATCGACTTTTGGGGAATCCCCTTGCAATCTAATCGATGACGTCACCGCGTTATCTCCTATTTTTGGATGCAATATTATATATGTATCGGACTAATGGTACAGTGGACTCGACAGTATCGGATCATCGACAGTATCGGATCACCCTTATGTTATCACCCATTTTCCTCAGAAATGAAGCAAATATTTTTTACCATTATATTACAGTCATCGAGTTAAACCAATGACAAAGTGCAGGGTGAAAAATTCAATCGAAATGTGCGGCTGTGAAACAAATCAGAGTTGTTGAAAAGCTGGACCCCTCTTCAGCGGCGCTTGCATTTTGTCTGTTGCTCGTTACTCCCAAAACAAATTTCGGTTGTTTACACAATTTTATAATTAGGCGGTTTAAACCGATTCTGCTTTGTAATGTGTCCTGGCATCCCTCAAATTGCAGACAATCATTATTTTCGTGACATCCCAGTATTTGATGAAGCTAGAGACTTGAAAAGTTGGGCACCAATGTGCGACAGTAACGGATCATCATATAAGTTGAACTGAAATACAGGCATTAGCTGGAAAACTTTGTGTCAAATGAAGGCCTGTTGCTGAAAGTGAGTCATAAATCAACTACCTGAATGACTGCCGTGTCTTCTTTAACAAAAGATCGATATAAAAAAATAATACAATATCCTTTTGTAAAATATCCCCCATCTCACGCCCCACACACTACCGTCTGATAATGACGGCTATGCGTAGCACATCTAAGCTTCCGCTAAACATCTGAAGAAACATTCGACATCAGCTCGCATGTTTGTGAACCCATTAATGTTTTGCCTTCATCAGCTGAACATTTGTACACTGCGTAGACTCAGATTAATGCAGCAGAACTCGTAGAATGACCATGTAGTGTTTATACTCTGTTTGCATTGATATTCCAGTGCTAAGGCGGAAAATCACCATAAATTTCTTGATCCTGATCTGACGCTACGGTCTTATCAGGGTGTATTCTTTGCCAAGTCAGATTATAGTCTATACTGTTTGAGTAGTTCCGTGCTAAAGGAGCGCAGGGGATAATTGAGATAAGAATTATTGACATGCTTGTACATTTGTACACATTCAACTGTTAGCTAACGTTGCTGGTGACGGGTCATGTGAAAACTATTGTTGAAAGGCCGTAAAAGTTTCCTCTCAGAGTTTAATAGGTCCAACTGTTTATGTAGCCAAATTATTGAAGCTAAGTAGTTTGGCAGAGCGCCTCGGAGGAACTCTCTTATAAAATAATATCATATGATCCGATACTGTCGCAACTGATTCGTTACTGTCGTAAGACCCTCCTGAAAGTCTGGATAGGTTATCTGCCCTTAAAGGAATAAATTTCGTAAATATTTTGACGTGGATAGATAGAAGGGATATTTTGCAATTGTTATGTGTAATAACATACATAATGTTAGCATTCATATACAACAAAACAGGAGTTTTATTGAACTTGATCCGATACTGTCGAGTCCATTGTACGGAAAAGTGTTTTGTTACATGCATGCATGATCTCCCTGATTTTCTCCTAATGTGTGCCTAAAAGTAAGAGCAAGATTCATCCATCTATACGAAGAGATAGCGAAGCGTTAAGGCGAGTTTACACGGTGGCAAAAGACATACGAGCCCTGCCACGACAAAACATAACAAAGTGGCATGTGCGCTCAACGATGTCTAAGTTCAGTCTGGGCATCCGCCCAATCTGACCAGAGTCTTCGCCGTACGCAATGCGGTACTACCCTTTAAGGCACAGCGAAGCCTCTGATCAGACTGGGCGGATGCCAAGGTTGATCTGAGCCCTCGCTGGGCGCACATGCCACTTTGTTTTGTCTTGTCGTGTCGCGGCTGATATGTCTCTTGTCACCGTTAAAGCGCCTGAAACCGTATTGATCCTAGTAAAACGCTCCAACTCTAATAAACGCCTCATTAGGAATTGATCCTAATAAAACTCCCCAACTCTAACAAACGCCTGATAGAATATTGATCCTATTAAAACTCCCCAACTCTAATAAGCGCCTGATAGCATATTGATCCTAATAAAACTCCCCAACTCTAATAAACGCCTGATAATGTATAAATCCTCACAAAACGCCCGATCTCTAATAAACGCCTGAAAACTTATTCTAATAAAACGCCCGAACTCAAATAAGCGCCCGATAAAGTTTTAATCCTAAAAAACGCCCCAACTATAATAAACGCCTAATAGCGTATTGCTCCTAATAAAACCCCCAACTCTAATAAACGCCTGATACCGTACTGATCATAATAAAACGTCCCAACTCTAATAAACGCCTGATAATGTATCATTCCTCATAGAACGCCCCATCTCTTATAAGCGCCTGATAATGTATTTATCTTAACAAAACGCCCAACTCTTATAAACGCCTGATACCGTATAAGCTCTAATACCCACCCCCCTTCTAATAAACGCCTGATAACGTATTATTCCTCACAAAACGCCCGATCTCTAATAAACGCCTGATAATTTATTAATCCTTATAAAACGCCCGAACTCAAATAAACGCCTTATACCGTATTGATCCTAATAAAACGCCCTAACTCTAATAAACGCCTGATAACGTATTATTCTCATAAAACGCCCCATCTCTCATAAGCGCCTGATAATGTATTTATCTTAACAAAACGCCCAACTCTTATAAACGCCTGATAACGTATCATTCCTCATAAAATGCCCCATCTCCTATAATCGCCTGATTACGTATTAATCCTACCAGATCGCCCAGCTCTTATGAATGCCTGATACCGTATTAGCCCTTATAAAACGCCCTAACTCTAATAAGCGCCTGATAACGTATTAATCCTCATAAAACGCCGCATCTCTAATAAACCCTTGATATTGATCCTAATAAATTGCCCCGTCTCTTATAAACGCCTGATAGTGTATTGATACTAATAGAATCCACCAACTCTTATAAACGCCTGATACCGTATTAGCCCTAATAACGCCCCTTAATTTATCTTAATCTATTACTTTATGGTAACGCTTCCCTATATTTTAATACTAATGCTATGATAATATGAAAGAGTACAGAAATATATTAGAGACACTAAACGATTTTGATATGAATGCAATCAAATGTAGTCTGTTATGCGACTGGTCGCTATAGGTCATCAAGACATATTAAACTGGCCAGTCCGCTGTTGCATTCCCCTCTCTGCTGTTATAAGTTTGTATAAATGTATTTCTGTTTTCAGACTTCTCTGTTTTGCTTCTTTCTTCGTTCTTGTTAACCTCTTTCTGTTTTACGCTTTTTATTAACTATCAGTAAAAAGCCCTGTTAAGTTTTTATAGCGTTTTTCACCCGTATAGCTTTTTCCACTTTTGATGAAGATCTTACCAAAATACAGCTTAATTCAGAATGTACTCAACATAATTAATCTTAACAGGGCTTCTCCGACTCCTTGACCCATTACATGTATTCTCTCTCTATCTCTCCCTCTCTCTCTTTATCTCTCTCTCTCTCTCTCTAAAGACTTAAGCCCTTACTTCTTTGGATATTTTTGTGAGCAAAATCTTTACAAATTTGAAAATGTCTTTCGCCTAAGAATCAGCAGACCATATTTGTAAGGGAAAAGAACTAAATAAGTATTATTGCTGTCGTTCTAATCCTTAAACTTGTAATTATGAAATGTTGTACTTTGTCATGTTCATGAAACAATATATGTTAAAACTAATAACGCCCCGACTCTTATAAACTCCGTATAGCGTATGAATCCTAATAAAACGCCCCAGCTCTTATAAATGCCTGATACCGTATTAGCCCTAATAAAACGCCCTAACTTTAATAAACGCCTGATAACGTATTAATCCTAATAAAATACCCCATCTCTATTAAACGCCCGATAGCGTATTGATACTAATAGAACGCCCCAACTCTAATAAATCGCCTAATAGCATATTGATACTAATAAAACACACCAACTCTAATAAAAACCTGATACCTTATTAGCCCTAATAATATGTCCCAACTCTAAAAACGCCTGATAGCGTTTTAATCCTAACAAAGAGCCCAACTCTTATAAACGCCTGATACTGTATTAGTCAGAATAATACGCCCCAACTGTAATAAGCGCCCCCTGTTTCTTTACCGAAAATAATAATGTATTAACTTGCATGAATTACTGTTTGCTTCTTTGGGTGAGGTAGCCTTTTTACATGGGATCTTCGTTAAAATGAAAGAATTTTCTTCTAGAGGAGCAAGTTCTTGCATTAAAGACTTGACCCTGGGGTCTACTCTAAAAAACGAATTTGCTCTTAGAGGAGCAAATCATAACCTAAAAGAGTTGACCCCTACTGAAAAGGGAAGCAAAAACAAGAAAAACAGTGGAATTGTTTCCTCTGCAGGTGTATCTATTCACCTTAATATTGTTTATTAGAGGCATTGTGGTAGTGACTGATTTACTACAATTTATAACACCCCTATTGTAAAATGCAGCGCCCCGGGTCGTTTATAAGATTCACACGGTAGTTTCTAATTACTCTATTTACCATAAATATTCGGACAGTTTAGTCCATATCCTATTCATATATATATACTGTACTTATTCAGTTATAAGACGAAGGCTTCCAAATCAATCTCAAAGATCTAGATCCGTCTTATAAGACGGATCTAAATATCTGGGATTGTTTTGGAAGCGAAAAGACTCTTTTGTAGCTGACTTACTCCGGACTACCAATCCAGGGGTCGCAAGATCGATCCCCCGCTTCTCCGGTCTTTCGGATGAGACTTTAAACCGAGGTCCCGTCTCCATATGACCTCGTTGTTGGTGGGACGTTAAACCCGAGTTCACTCACTCACTGTAGCTGACTTCCACAAGACTGATTTACATGTCTGAGGTCAATTTGTAAGCGTAAACTACCGTCTTATAACCGAATATAGACGTTAATGCATATTTAATCTTCGAATTAGGACCAGTACTTGTCCTTTAGTTCTAAGACTGCTGATTGAATGAAAAGTCGTGTATTATCTAACTCAGATTTCTCCTATGGGTTTACATTGTTTGCTCAGGTATATCTTTGTCTGACTGTTAAGGTGAGTTACACGGCGACACATGTTGCATGACACGTGTCATGCAACTATTTTTGTCACAAGTAGGTTCTGTTTAGACAATTAGACGTGTTGCCTGCAACAGGTTTGTGCTATGCAACGTACGTTTGGTGGTGTTTCCATGGTTTCCATGGTGACACATGTTGCGTGATACATAGGTCATGTTTTTAGAATATTTACGATTTCACTCCTCGCTTACAAAATGTTGCTTTGCCTTTATTGTTTAGTATATTATTCTTAGATTAACACGCGCCTTTGTTTTCTTTAAAAATATCCATATACGAGGGGTGATCAAAAATTCGTGGACCATTGCTGTGGCGGTATGGGTAATGCAGTTGTAGTAATTTTTCTCATACCGCAGACACAAGTACGAGCCTCTAGCTACGTAATGTGAAGTTTTGAAGAAATTTCAATGAAAAACAAGCATTTTCTTCCATTTTATATTAGGTAGGTACAGCTACAGCGGAGCACCACATTAATTACGTTTGATGTTTTGTCCCGTTTTAACATTGTTGGGGTTCCTTTGTTTCTCTGTTTTCAAAAACTAACACCCTTTTTGCAGATTTTTTCATGATTTTTACCGATTTTAGATACATCGCACGCAATATGATTGTTTTCAAGAATTTTGTAGCAAATTCTTCTCATCTTTATTGTTTCTTAAATCCAAGCCGAACGTTTGCTCTCAGTATCGTTTCAACGTACAATTCTTTTGCGGTGTATGTCTAAATGCAGGTCTACAACCCTCAAATAAAAAAAACTAACATACAAGGATCAAATAATATTAAAATTTATCATTTAAAACATTTATTTGATTCTGCCTTCATATTTCTTTCAACTATATACAAAACCTGGAACTTGCATTAAATACACGGTATAATGGGTTGACGTCATTTTTCCGCCCTTGTATGACCCCCCCCCCCTCCCCCCAGACCATATTTTACATTGCTTATGCCAGCATAACATAACAATCGTTGACGGCAATAAGTTCCTCACAGTAAAAAACGGAAACCATAATAATAGCATATCAAATGTCAAGCATTTTACTCCACTGTAAATATTAGCCATAGCCAAAAATAAAACAAACAATTCGAAATAATAAAGCAAATTTTTACCGTGTCCGCAGAACCGTCATAAGGTTACTCTGACGACCCATATAGACAACATCCCGGAGTCAGTACTAAAATTTCTACAGCAATAGTCCACGTATTTTTTTATCATCCCTCGAATATGAAAGACCAGAGAAAATGTGCAGTATCAAATATACAGTGTGCACCATGAAGTGTGAAGTATACTGAAAGGATTTAAAAACTTCCACTTTTTATTGCTGGCTGCTGATCCGTTTACTCATGACAGTGTTGACTATTTAACGACAAGATGCTTGAAACTTATCAAATTTAAAGATTACGCAGTTTATTTGTATCATTTACCTAAAGGACGTCAGTAAAAGAACGTTACGTCACTGAAATGCATAAGGCGATGCCGGCGTTATCTTATGCAACACTCTTTCGACCATTTCTTACTGTCTTAATATTGTGACGTCATCAACGTTGATTTGCAAGTATCACTGCGGATGATGCTGTCGCGCAAAGCCTATTACGGAGACGGCGTCGACGTTATTTAACGTCATGTCCTCTGGTTTTCAACCTTGGTTAGGTGCTTTTCTGGCGGTCTTTTTAGCTTCCTGTAAACAGTGCACGTCGTCTGAGATTGTAAATTGCCGTCATTAACGTATAAAATTGTACCGCGACGTCACTTTTTGAAATTTCAGCATTTATCTGGCCAAAAACTCTGCACCTGTTTGCGATATTTAGGCACGGTAGGCTAAATAATGCCACTGACCGAGTTCAAATTTTTAAAAATCAATTTGATATTGTAAGAGAAATGTTTCATCAGAAAACTGTATACATGGAGCTATTCATCATTATGTAAACGGTACTAAGAACACGAGGAGCAAGTGCTTTTTCCTGACCGATTCGGTTGAACGATTTCAAATTCCGTATATTGATAGAATCAGGTATGATAGAATACATATGCTGTAAAAGTTTGGTGGGCGTAGCTGCATTCATTTTTGAGATATTCAAAATTAATGGGTGGAAGTTTTTAAATCCTTTCAGTATATGAACTTTTAAGTATTGACTATGAACCGTGAAGTGCCGTGTATGGACTATGAATTGTAAAGCATGAAAAAGTATATATATATATATTGTGAAACATTTAGTATGTTGGTTTAAACGATATTTTATTAACTATAAATTACATACATATACTACAATACAATTTCAGAAGTATCAGGATTTGACAGTAAGCAGAATGCTTATATATAAAGTCATTTCCTAAAGTCATTTCAACATTTAGTATGTTGCATGAAGTATGAACTGTGAAGTATTAAGTGTGGAATATGAATTATCAGCTTTGAACGATAAATTTGACTTGTGAAGTGTGAAGTGTGTGTAAACCTTGAACTGTGACGTGTGACATATGAACTTTCAAGTGTGAAGTATGAAATTTGAAGTTTGAAATATGCACTATACGCTTTAAAGTGAAAATTATTAATGATGACATATGTATGTGGAATGTGAACTATGCATAATACAAGGCGAAGTCATCAAAAAGTGAAGTTTCAGACAAGGACGACCGGAGATGACTTCACATTTCATAATTCATACTTCATACTTCATGGCTCATACTGTCGTATTTCAAATATGTCACACTTCTTACTTCATAGTTCACGCGTCAACCTTCATAGTTCATTCTTAATAAATCATTGCCCATACTTCTCCTTTCAGTGTTCAGACAAAACTTTATACACAATATATTTTTACTTAATAATTCAAAGTCTATGCTTCATACTTCACAGTTTATACTTCACAATTTATACTTCATACTTAACACTCTCAATCATACTTTATACTCAACGATTCTCAGCTCATAATTCATACTTTATAATTCACAGTCCATGCGTCATACCTCAGAGTTAATACTGTCCAGCAGTCTGAACATGGGAGACAGAATACAGAATGGCAAACAAATGCAGCTTTGGCTCCTTTAGCAGCAGTCTAATCGAGATCTAGACTCTTTGCTAAATTCAGTTCTGTTTCAGTGTAATTTAGGTGCAGTTTCTCATAGCCTAGCGGCGGTAGGGGCAGTGTATTTTGGACACAGCATTTGAAAGGAGGCTGAGCAAATCCCTCTCTTTTCGCTGCTTCATCCTTCCCTGATTCAAAATAGGTACCCATTAACTGCTTTGACAGAGATTTTTACAGCCGCCTAAGGGCTCAACCCGGATTTGAACTCGTGACCTTCCGGCGGCCATCTGCACCATAACCGGATAATCTAACCAATCGACCACGGCGCCCATGTATTTAGAGTGTTGACAAAAACATACATGCTTTCTTGGTTTGAGTTTCTGACATTTTTTTTCATTCGATTCTGAGAATACGGGTGTACAATATTAATGGTGGTATGTGGTCACCAGAGAAACACGAAAACTAGACCGTGCCTGCTCGGGACCATATTAGTATCACTATCGAGAAATAAGTTCTGTGACAGAACCATACAGGCAATGCGGCAGTTTTCGAAGGTATCATGATCCCATCTTCTGGAAAACAATTTTAGGAAGGCGAAAAAGGGTTTATTGTATACGGTATTTGAGATGTGCATAAGGTGTAACTTTAGTCAATGTTGACTTGTCGGGAAATTGGAATAAAACTTATGTTCGATCGCAAATCGTTGACATCCATGATACCAACGTCGAACTTTTTCGGCACTTTGCGAACAGTGCCCTCAGTAACAAAACTCTTAGAGAAAATGGAGGTACCAAAAGAAATTCCACGCTGCATATAATAGGCTAGGCGTAAAATAAACCTTTTAGACATATAAAATTAAGAAACGAAAATACTCGTTTTTCTTACACCTTTGAAAACAGGCGCATTGCCTATGACGGACGTGTACACAGATGACGGACTTGTTTCCCGACAGTGATTCTTTTAAGGAAGTTACGGGTAGATGGCTTGAACACTGCTGACAGAGGGTCACTAAAGGAAAATCATTTTAATACTACCAGGCCCGGATCCAGCCCATCACGTACTGGTGGGGCTCTGGATAACTGGTGGGGCTGGGAGGTGCCGAAATGTAGTTGTGTGTGGGAGAGGGCTTGAAAATATGACATATTAATGGTTCAATTTCAAGAGAATTTTTTATATATTTTTACCTTGAAATATATGTTTTGATATCTCATTAGAATCGCCTCCTCGAGGCGATTCTAATGAGATTTCACAACATATATTTTGAATATTTTGATCTAACCACATTGGATATTTTTTTTCCAAACTCTCATCAGATGCTTCTTATTAACTGGAGGACTACATATTATACATTACACAGAGGCCAACTGGCGGGGCTGCAGCCCCAAAGCCCACCCCCTGGATCCGGGGCTGACTACTGCCATATCAATTATTTCAGAATAGGCTATCGGTCACTGTGCAGATTTTTAACATTTTCACCATACTTGGCCCGTCCCCTGGTCATAATATCGAACGAAACCATACAAGTCTGACAAAGAGTCATGCAAAGAATCGAGCCAGCTTTTCTGATAAGAAAGAATCGAGCCAGCTTTTGATAAGAAAGGATCGAGCCAGCTTTTCTGATAACAGGCCCGGATCCAGACCACCACGTACTGGTGGGGCTCTGGATAACTGGTGGGGCTGGGAAGTGCTGAGATGTATATATGTGTGTAAGGGTGGGAGGAGCGGTGGGGTGGGTTGGGGGATAGGCTTGAAAATATGACAAAATTAGGGATCAATTTGATGAGAATTTTCGATAATGTCTTGTTAGCCTTGAAATATATGTTGTGACATATCATTAGAATCGCCTTGCTGAGGCGATTCTAATGAGATGCCACAACATATATTTTAATCTTACCACATAAATAAGTTAATTCAAACTGCCACCAGATACTTCTTAATACCTGGAGGCCTACATTTATACCTAAGACAGAGACTCAGATGGCGGGGCTCAAGCCCCAAAGCCCATCCCCTGGATCCGGGGCTGGATAAGATTTTAAATGTATTTTCTTAGATATACATGTACGTGCACAGAGCGGGATAATGAATTTAAAAGTGTCTGTTGAACACTTGCTCTGAATAGACTGCGTGGACGCAGCCTCTTTTCGCATTTCGATTTCCTTTGACAACCATGCCTTCACATCCACTGAAATTCTGTTGAACAGATGCCGCTTAATTACATGTTGCAATTGTCACACGTCTGTAACTAACTGGCCAACCTCATCAAATTGGCCGTTAAAGAACCGTTAACTCATTAATCGACTTATAATCGATTACCTCACCGATGACGTAATATCGAAACAACGAAGTCTACGGCAGAGCCATGAGGACATGTGACACACTATCAAGTTCACAGCATGGGACACCATGTGTGCTAAATTAAAGTCACCGAATTTATACATCAAAGGGAAATTTAAGACACCCGCTGGAGTAGCCTTAATTGGTTTGAAGGGTTTGGTTAGTGACGTACCCGATTTTCTGATGAAGGCTGGTGGTGACTTCTACTAAATTTCCGGGCCGCGTAGCGCAGTCGGCAGCGCGTCTGACTCAAGAGGCAGAGGTCCCGGGCTCGATACCCGGTCCAGCCACATATTTTCGTTTCTCCTTCCGCTGATTCATGAAGGGCAGTCGTCAGTTACTGGTGAAAGTATGTGCACTTAGTACTGGTTAATTGCGTAGGAGGTCTAAGCCTGCCCAGGAATAGTGTGGTTAGGGTAACTGACCGTCCCGACATGACCATAGCTGTTTACCGAGGACGTAGAGCAACAAAACAACAATCCACTAAATTCACTTGGAACTGATAGGACACAACGCAGGAAAAATATTGAATCGACGTTGATTCACAATTATTTTCTGACGTTGCATTAACGTCGATTCAATGCTGATTCAGTTTTATGTGCATGCTGGGGAGTTGTATATAATTTCCATCAGGATACACGTAATACCATAAAATTGTCATACGGGCGACAAGAGCACTGCACACACCCATATCAGTCCGAACATGCTTTCTCGAATATGGCATTCGCATGCTGTATGTGCAAAGGCCGTCTCTGGGGTGGGTATTTCACATGATTCTGATTACAAGCTGTCGGTTTGATTTGAACCTGAGTTCGGCAAACCAGCTTCATAGTTATCACTAGCTTGCATGCGTACTCTCTATGAATAACAATATTTATAATGATAATAATAAGTATTCGGCCGGGGAACTTTCAACGATGGTATTCATGAATTTCACATCATCATCATCAGGAAAATATATCTTTATATTAAAATGTATGGGTACACCTTCGTGTATCTCCGCCATTTATATAAAGGGGACCAACTTTTATGACTTCCTGTTTACTTCACAGGACAAGAATTCCATAAACAAAAAGGTGGTAAGAGGAGCAAATTCTACCCGTTGGAGTTTTACATCTTTTTTTTAGAAGGGAGGCTAAAATGAAAATGACAGTTGCTCCCCCTGTATGGGTAGCCTTTCCCATTAAGACGCGACTACAGGCCCGTATCCAGACCACCACGTACTGGTGGGGCTCTGGGGAACTGGTAGGGCTGGGAGGTGCCGAGATTTATGTGTATCAGGGGTGGGGAAGGGGGTGGGTTGGGTTTGAAAACATATGACATAATTAGGGATCAATTTGATGAGAATTTTTGATTCTGTCTTTTTTTGCCATGAAATATATGTTGCGACATCTTATTAGAATCGTCTCACCGAGACGATTCTAATGAGCTGCCCAACATATATTTTCATTTAACCACATGGATAAATTATCTCAAACTATCATCAGATTCTCCTTTTTATCTGAAGGCCTACATATAATACATAACACACAGGCCGAAATGGCGGGGCTGAAGCCCCAAAGCCCACCCCCTGAATTCGGGGCTGGACTAGGCTACGGGAAAATCAAGAGCCGTTTATAAGCATGTAATTTTACATGCAATTTCGATAAAAATATTCCAATTCAGTTAAAGATTCCAGATTAATGAGTGGACAAAATGACGAAGCAGTTTAACACTTTCACTCATGACTCAAAGATTAAAAGGAGAAGTGTTTTAATTCTTAAGATACCGCCAGTCGCAAGAATCAAAAGTCGCTCAAAATATTGACAAATGATATTAAAACACGTTAAAGCCGCAATTATAAAAAATTCTATAAACGCTACATGTTGAAGAGCTCACCGACTTTGAAGTAGCTAAGTAGATAATCGATTTGGATAAGGAGTCAACGGCCCCACCCCCGGGCAAAGTACATGGATATGTTTGTTTTTGTTGGTGGATAAAACTTCAAGATGTAAATATTTTGGTAAAATGAGTCATAAGAAACATTTCTCATACAGCTCTGCGGAAGATTGAAATTACCGTAATGATTCTTAATATTGTGTCCAAGTAAACTGGGCAAACACCAGGCTGCCACCTGATCCGCCTGATACACTGACTGCGACTTTGTCGCCGTTTTAGAATTAATTGAGCCGCGACACGAGAAAACGAACAAAGTGCCATGTGCGCCCAGCGAAGATTCCGATCAGCCTGGGCATCTGCCAGCCTTCGCTGATCATTCTTCGCTGTGCGCTTAAAATGTAGATAACGCTTCAAATTACCTACATGCAGACAGCGAAGACTCTGCTCAGGCTGAGCGGATGCCCAGGCTGATCTGAGTCTTCGCTGAGAGCACATGGCACTTTGTCGGTTTTCTCATGCCGTTCCTCATATCTTTGCATTATTTTTAAGATGAAGGTACAGTTTTAGGGAAAGCAACTCTACTAGTTTCGCTTTCCTTGAAGAGTAGAGCCCTTTTGAAAGGTTTCGCTGTCCATAGAAGAAAACAGGAAGTCATAAAAATCTGCTCTTCTTTAGACATGGAAGCCTAAAAGTAAGCGTTCCCATACACTTTGAAGAGCGGCGGTTGTGTGATGATAACGCATCAGGGCTCACAGGTTCGATCCCCCGCTTCTCCGGTCTTTCAGACGTGACTTCAAACCAAGGTCTCGTCTCCGTACTGCGGGACGTTAAACTTACTCACTCCCAGAAGCCTTCATCAATGGGTTCAAATTATAGTAATTTGAGATTCCCTGTTCAGATGGGACTCAAGGCAATCGTTGTTGACGCTGTTAAACAGTCTGGGTCTGCAGTGACCGGCAATGTCTCTTTATTGGACACTAGGCATGAATGGACTTCTGACAGTTTTCAGTATTAATTTTTCTAAGGGAACAGCATAACTTTTTATGCATTTCACACCATTAGGAAGGAAAGGCGTCCCATTTTTTTTCTCTCTTTTTACACCCCTCAAATCTGTTCCGTATAATGTGACAGTGTCAGGCATTTTGAGCCGCATGGAGCGAAAATCGGAAATTTTGTTTTTAACATTTTCATGTTTATTAGTACTTCCAGAATAGATTTCGAGAAGCACGAAACAATAGCGCTAACGTTTACTTCAAAAGTAATCGAAATTCATACCAACCCGAATTTTAGTTTTTCGTTTCACTGATTGGATACAATCTACATTCTATCTGGATAAACTTTTATAACTCCGGTTCATGAGGTCGCATTTCAAAGATCTATTATGGGAACATTCTTAAAAGAGTATAGATGAAGAAAATTAAAGACTCCTATAGAAAAGTTGAATCACTCTTTTCAGGTGACGCTTTGAATAGTCCAGTCAAATTGTGGGAGAACCTAAAACAAATTGCAACAAAAGGTTTTTTTACAGTAATATGTTTCTAAGACCTATAATTTTAACATACTAAAAGTAGGACAAAATCGGAGAATGCGAAACTTGATTTTTTCATATGTCTTGTTTTCGAAGGATTAAAACCACTGCACAGCTACTTTTGGTCGGAAAACCACTTCTAAACATCATGTTTAGACAAGTTAAATCCATAGAAGTCATTGATAAAGCAGCTATATACTGTTCTTTAGCTTTTGTCTACCATTAGATTTGCTGGTTATGCATATACGGTCGATCATATAGTATATTACTATTGGTTTACCCCACCCACCAGTGCAAATTTTGCTTTTACCATAACCTCTATTCAGATGGACAATATGGATGGTAGTGAAGACAGTAAACAGAATCAATGTTTTTAAATGAAAACTGTGACAGAACAATAGAAGAAAACAACTCCTATTTATCAAATGATGGGACATCTAAGACTGTTGTTTTGTTGCTTCACGCCCACGGTAACGGCCACGGTCATGTCGGGACAGTCAGTTAACCTTACGACACTATTCTTAGGCCGGCTTAGACCTCCTATGCGGTTAAGCAGTACTAAGTGCACATACTTTCGCCAGTAACTGACAACTGTCCTTCTTGAATCAGTGGAAGGAGAAACGGAAGTAAGTAGCCGGAACGGGTATCGAACACAGGACCTCTGGCTCTTGAGTCAGACGCGCTACCGACTGTACTATGTGGCCCGGCTAAATACTTCATGTGTTGAAACGATAATCCACTAGAGGGTTAAATATTCAGATAACTTGGACATCCTTCGGGATATTAGGTGAAAACCTCCATGACATTTTTGCATTCACGAATGGCAAAATGTCTATTTTTCTGGTTCAAACTTTACCAATTACTGTATACCCCCTACCAGCCTAACAGCCACCTCCCTACCCCGCCCACTCCTCTGGAGTCGTTGTTTTAGCTCGCCTGAACGACCTTCAGAAAGAGCTATTGTTGTCACCCCGGTGTCGGCCTCCGCGTTTGCACCCGCGTCCATGTCCACCTTTTGGGTGTTATAGGTTATATTAAAACATCTCTTTAACCCATTGATAGCCTAAGTTGATACTTTCACTTATGCTAGATAATGGTCTTACGTTTTACACCATTGCCTCCTCAGTGACCTTGAGGTCAAGGTCATGGAATTTGGAAATTTCATGTTAAACTATGGGATGTTATTTGAGGTTTTATCTCATCTGTCAAAGTGAGCTTATTGTATAGCCTTGGTCCGTAGTCCGTCGTCGTCTTTCACACTTTAAAACATACCTCCTAAACCATTTGCCCAATCTTGATCAAATTCTACGTGTAGCATTGTTGGGGTAGGAGATTGACTGCATAAGGTTAAAGGGCAGATCAGATTGGAACTCTGGTTGCAATGGCAACATAAAGCTCCCATAGACCTATAATTGGAAAAAAACCCTTAAAGAATCTTTTTCTCTGAAACCATGACGCCCAGAGCTAATATACTTAGTATTTAGCAATGTTTTGTGGTCCCCTACATCAATCCTGCCAATCCATTCCCTGGGGTCCAAACCTGGCCCACCCTAGGGGCCCACTGCTTTACATAGGGCTATATAGCTAAAGCACCTTCGAAAATTTCCACTATGAAACCATAAACCATGAGGTCCAGAGCTTACATATTTAGTACGTAGCAATGGTTAGTGGTCACGTACATAAATCCTGCCAACCATGCCTCTGGGATCCAAATTTGCCACCCCAGGGGTCATTAGCCCCCACAGAGTTATGACGAGAAAAACTTCAAAAATCTTCTTTTTTGAAATCATGAGGCCCAGAGCTGATATATTTAGTGGTCCCCTATATAAATCCTGCCAACCATGCCCCTGGGGTCCAAACTGGCCCCATCCCAGGGAGGTAATTTGTTTATATAGAGCTACATAGCTAAAGAACTGTCAAACATTTTCCTCTCTGAAACCATGAGGCCAAGAGCTTACATATTTAATATGTAGCAATGGTAAGGGGTCACCTACATAAATCCTGCCAACCATGCCCCTAGGGTCCAAATTGGCTAGGCCCCAGGGGCATTGGCTCCCATAATCTTATGAATGAAAAACTTAAAAAAATCTTCTCTGAAACAATGAGGCCCGGCGATTAAACATTTAGTATGTAGCAATGTTTAGTGGTCCCCTGCATAAATCCTGTCAACCATGCCCATGTGGTCCAAACTGGCCCCACCCCAGGGGTCATTTGTCAATATAGGGCTATGTAGCTGAGAACCTTCAAAAATCTTATCTGAAACCATGAAGCCCAGAGCTTACATATTATTTAGTATGTAGCAATGGTTAGCAATGGTTAGTGGTCACGTACATAAATCCTGCCAACCATGTCCCTGGTATCCAAATTCCAAATTGCCCCCTCCCTCCCCCGGGATCAATCATTGGCTCCCATATACTGATAATGGGAAAAACTTAAAAAATCTTCTTCTCTGAAACCACGAGGCCAAGAGCTTATATATTTATTTAGTGCCCTATAACTCCTGCCAACCACGCCCCTGGGGTCCAAACTGGCCCCACCCCAGGTAGTCATTTGTTTATGTAGAGCTATAACGCAAAAGAACCTTCAAAAATCTTCTTTCTCTGATACCATGAGGCCTAGAGCTTACATATTTAGTATTTAGCAATGTTTAGTGGTCACGTACATAAATCCTGCCAACCATGCCTTGGGCCCAAATTGGCCACGCCCCAGGGGTCATTAGCTCCCATAGACTTATAATGAGGAAAAATCATAAAAGTCATCTTCCCTGAAACCAAAAGGCCCAGACCTTACATATTGAGTACATAGCAATGTTTAGTGGTCCCCTTCATAAATCCTGCCGAGGAGATTTACAAAGACTATTCATAAGTATGTTGCACTGTTGTGTTAATATGCTTGTAGTATTCTGCTATTTGTGCCTTTGTTTCGGGCTTCTCATGCCTTCAGAGATCAGTATTCTAAATTGAAGCATGTTTATGCTAAACTAAGTCACCAGTATGACATATTTCTTGTTGCGGTTCAGTTACTGACCTTCAAAAATTCACTTCAGATTTTAAGTCAGAATAAAGTGGGTGGGGTAATTAGTACCATTTTAAGACCTAGCTGGCTTTACATTCAACAACAAAATGTGTCAAAATCAATCTTAAGCTTCTAGATTCAATTCTGGCAGAGGCAGAATAGGTTCTTAGAAATAAAACTCACCGCAATAATGTTATGTCATATAAAACATTACAAATAATTGGTATATTTAATACGCAAATAGGCGCATGTAAAAACGCAGAAAAAAATATTTTGCATTATCCGATTTTATCCTACTTTTGATATGTCATATGTGAATGTTAGTCCTCAACAAAAATGCAAAAAAAGCTTTTGTTGCAATTTGTTTTGGGTTTAGGGAAAAAATCGCTAGTTTGCCTGGACTATGAAATTTGTTAGTCAATGAGCGGAAATCCAATTAACTTAACGTGCAAATTTGATGACGTCACTTTCATTTGACGTTTCGTGACGTCAACATCGCGCCTCCACAAGGCTCAAAATCCCAGGCACTGTCACTAATATTTATCCACATACAGTTTCAGGAAATATTTAGTTTGCGTTTTCTCATATTTAATTTCTTAAAATCTTATGTACATGGAGTAACAAATTGTTTAACGTGTATGAGCATACCCCTTAGTGAAAAAATTCTTACCAAGAAGAAAGTTTCTTCCCTTTTTATCGGGTACTCTTATAAGAAAGAATTTGCTCTCTAAAATTCTTTCCAGCATGAGAAGCCCCAATTTTGGAAAATTTCCCTTTTTTTAAAAAAAAATGGCGAAAAAATCATGGCGCTGTATCTATAATCTTATCACCGAGAGCTTCATAAGGGATTTTGATCCACATTGTATTTTTAAATATTTGTATATATCAGTGGTTTGTTAAAATTTCGGCGTACTGTAAAAATTGTGGAATTGTCAAACCACAGCAAAATTACGTCAGTAAGGAAACTAGGGGAGAGTCGGGTAACTTCGGACAGGCGGGTAAATTCGGACATACCATTGCAAACAGTGAAATTCCAGATGAGACGTCTCATCAGGAATTTTACTGTTTGGCCAGTTAATTTTTGTTTTAGTTCCAAACAACTGACATATAAAGGAAACAATGTCAGTGTCCGAATTTACCCGCTGTCCGAAGTTACCCGACTCTCCCCTATCCATTGTACGTTAAGAAAATAACCAGAAGAATAGACAGCAACCTTTCATTCCTTAATCTTTTCACTCCCCTATGCTCTGCGCATGCTCGACTTAAAAATCTGCGAACTGCAATTGGTTTTTGAGTGATCGCTTTACAAATAATTATAATAATATGTCAATCATTTAGGCACTTGAAAATAATAAAGTAATATAGGGATCAAACATGGTTTTTCATGCATTAACGTTTGCCAGGTCCCGAGGTAGATGTTGGAAACCGAGGCCGAAGGCCGAGGTTTTCAACATCTCCCGAGGGACCTGGCAAATGTTAATGCATTGAAAACAAATGTTTGATCGCTGTTATTGCATAAATCAACGAATTATTCGTTAAAGTTTGAGAAAAAAACTTGGCACTCTATTTTGTCACCGTTTAACAACCAACGCGCTGGTGCATCTGTTTACTAATATTCGTCTTCCGGGCCCGAGAGCATTCATTCTATTCAAAATGGCTGCCATCATCCTATTCAACCTCATTTCGGAAAAGTATCCAAGATGGTCGTTGTAGTTGATGCAAAATAGATGGTAAATTAATCAACAAAAAGCAGATACCTTGAGCAATAATTTCCATGCAGAACAAGCCTGATCCATTCGTATACCATCCTGCAGTTCTTGATTACTGAAAGTTTAGGATGCATGTTTTCTTTAACATATTTACTCTCCATTTGGCATCGAAAGAATGAAAACAACATGGCTTTGAAATCCGTGTCGGTACTTTATGACGTAATAAGAGTACATGATGACGTCATAAGAAAACTTAGTTAGCACGCGACCAATTATTGTAAATTAACCGAAAAGGGAGAGGCAAGAGTGCATGGCGGTTTTTAGTGGCCCGGCACAAGCATAACGAAAGTTCTGTCATCGTGTTTCAACAGCGCGAGAAACTCAGTGTTGAAACACGGCTTTTCGCCTGTTGATGCACGGCTGTTAATACCTCTCGGCACTGCTTTTTATGCAATAACACTCAATAAAAGTGTCCGTCTAACGTTAAAAACGATAAAATATTCAAATATTCCGGGTATACATGAATAAAGTGTACTCTAAAGATATACATCAAAATAGAATATTAAAATAATGGAACATCTCCGCGGTAAAATGTTGCGATTCCAAGCTCAGGAGCAGTTTCTAGCCCCGTTTCCTGGGTAAGTCATTTTCTTCTCCTATTTTTTTTACTTTCTTTATTTATTGTTTTTTTATTTTTTTAGTTGATGAAACTTTATTTGAATTATATATCAGATTGTAATAGCATAGCAGGGTATAATTTATCCGTAATTATATTTTAGAAAATGAAAAGATGAATATTTTTAAATGATTATAAAAACAACTGTGTCATATCAGTTCCCATGTTTCAAATTGTTTAATTTCTTTAATACTGTATAAGAAAAAGGAAAAAATAAAAAACTTTGAAAATAAAATGACAGTAGAGTAAATAAAATGACTAAACAAATAAATAATAATAAAATTATATATATATGGTACATATTACATTTCTTCTTGTAATCTGTCCATATATGGAATATTTATATACGTTCATTTTTTTTTATCATTTATTCATATAGTATATGAACGTTTCAAGCGTAAACATATTTTGCGCAGCATTATACAAAGAAGAACAAAGATCTTAAACATTCATTTGTTCCTTTTCGTATCAACAGTAACCTAAGTCAGAGATAAACGAGTCTAATATCTGCCAAATGCTCGCTTCCATTTGGCCGGATTGTTTTTTTACGTTTGCAGTTTTTTTCACTGTCTGTCTCATAATTCGTTTTTTTTCTTAAATTTTATTTATATATTACTTTTATTTTCTTTTAACAGCGTCGAGGTTTCACTTCATTAAACTTAACTAATGCTAGTGTCACACTTTTACGTATCAGCGGCGTATTTCACAAAAATTACGTACGCGTGTCGATCGCGAAGAACTGTGGCGTATTTTATGCAAATTCTAGTCCTGCGAAGTACACGGCGTATGTGTGACGATTCTGCGACGTACTGTACCTTTGGCGTTTCTGAGGCGTATCATGCGTATGCGTGGCATATGTGTGGCGTATAATGCGTTGCTGTGGCGAAACTGTTTCGTTGGCACGGCGTTTCATTTTTTAATGCGATGTAACTACTGTGTACTAGTGGCGTAAACGGCTGCGTCTAAATGTTCCTGTGCTCTGCACTGCTGTTTTTTCTTTCAAAAGCAGTCATTGCAAGTCACTAACAAAACATTATGCCCCCAAAGAAGTTACGCCCAGGAAGCACCACGGGAACGGCGAAAGTCGGCTGCATCCACCGAGCGAGACCTTCGGACACAGTCAGCTGTCATCACTGAGGTCCAGCAGCAGCTGATTCTGAGACAACAGTCAACCTAACAGGGGACAAAGAGGCCAGGACATATGGGGTGCCGATTTACTATGTATTCCCTATTGAAAGATATCGATAAAATTTATGGACATCCATAATTCGAGAAAGTGATATTCATTATCCGAATAAGTGATATTCATGATTATCTATGAGTTCCCCTAATTATTTATGGATATCCATGGGTCGAACTATGGATGTCCATAATTCGAATTATAGATACCCCTTGTTCGAGTTATGGATTTCAATAAATCGAGTTAGTGATATTCTTTATTCAAATTAGTGATATCCACTTATGAATTAGATTTCTGGATAATATCCATAATAAGAGAAAGTGATGTTCATGAATCGGATTGTGGATGTCAATAGCTTGGCCTATTTATGGATATCACTTATTAAAAATATGGGTATCAATAATTCGTCTTTGCAAATAATAAGTTTAAATTACAAGCCTCTACGGTGATTTATGGCTATCCATAATTTTAGGTATGGATTTCATTGATTCAGTTCGGTTAATTGATATCACTGATTCAAAATATGGATATCCATCGTTCAATTAAGGATATCCGTAATTCAGCCCATTTAAAGATATGCATGATTCGAATTATGGATATTCATTAATTGAATTTGTGATATTAATGGATAGGCTGAGTTATGGATATCACTTATTCGAATAATGGACATGGATATCACTTATTCGAATAATGGACATCCATTAATCAAATTAATGATATTTATAAATAGGGATTAGATGGTGAAACTGCACCTAGACCGAGTTAAAAGCTTCCTTCTTCAGTACCGGAGAAAGTGGATCTTCCAGGCCCATGGCTATGAGAAGAATGAAAACAAACAAGAACAATGTGTCCTCTGCCTGTGATCGTCGTGTTGACGAAGTAGGTACTCATGCAACGCCGAAACAAAATTGACAACGTAACACCTACGCAGCGGCAACGCCACAACAGCGCAAGGTGCGCAGTCCGTACGCAGTTCGTACGTAGCTCATACGCCACGATACTCCACAGAAGCATAATATACGTCATTCGTTCGCACCTGATACTCTATAGATAAGAAAAGAACGCCGTAGGTACGCAGTGAAAACGCTTTATACGCCATACGTACGCCACAGTTACACCGTAAGCGTTTCCCATGGCGTACCAAGCGATCACGCTATGTACCCGCTGCGTCACTGCTGCGTTGTTTTCGCTTTTACGGCGTTCGCGTGACGTATGTATGGCGTATTAAAGGTGCTACGTACGTGCGGCGATTTTTTTCAAAAAATCGGTTTGAAAAAATCGCCGAACCCTGGCGTACAAGGAGATCGTGCTGCGTATCAGCTACGTAAGCTTTCGTTGCTGTGGCGTTGCTGTGGCGTTCCTTTCTTACTGCCACGTATCAGAATACGCCGTATGTACGCAAGCTGATACGCAAATGTGTGACACTAGCATAACAACTTATCAAGAAATGGGTAAATTTTTTAACAACTTAAAATATTGATAAGTGACAAATACATGTACAATTAAAATGCTTCAAAAGTACATCAGACGTACATGCACCGCGTTTAAATATTCCAGTTGGAGTTTTAACATCAGTTTGAACTAATTTCGTCGCCTTAATACTAGACTTACATATTTACGACTTTTTCCCGTTTGTTGCAGACAGAAACACGTTTGTATCAATTCACTTTACCCCTTTCTAAACTGAACTCCGTTTTGGGGACCTACTAGTATGCAAACAGCGCACACCCGGTTAAGAACTTCAGACGCTGAAGAACGCAGAAATTTAAAAAAAAAAAGCAATAATAAGATTATACTAATAGTAAATGAATATATACTCTGAACAGTCACTCTTTATTTATGATGTTTCGGCATAAATGCCTTTATCAAAGTTATGAAATAATTGTACAAGACTACATATTTGACTGTTTGTACAAGACTACATATTTGAGTGTTGACATTCCTCTCAGCATTCAAACATGGAATCACGGATTCCGTGATTCCATGTTTGAATACTGAGAGGAATTTAAACTCTCAAATATGTAGTCTTGTACAAATTTCATAATTTTATACAGGCGTTATGCCGAAACGTAATAAATAAAGACTGACCATCCAGAGTATATAATGTTACTTATCCCTACAAGGATTCTCTTCATGAAGTAAATATATACATAAAATCAAATAAATACTAATTACAATTAATATATTTTGTGTCTCATTTGCAGGATTCCATTTGAACGGTTTCGCTTCCAACAACAACAGCTGTTTCCCTTCGGTGCCCACATTCAGAGTGTGCTACCCTTTGTCTGCCCCTCAGTTTCCACCCACAGCCAGAGTCTTGGTGCCTCCCCTAGGAGCCCAGCAGAACTCAAGCCTCGTCTTGTGCCACATTTTGGCCTTCCGGCGTTCTCGTTTAGCCAGGATGATTTGGACATGGTTCTGTACGGCTACACCAAGTGTAAAACAGAGGATAAACATAACGGACATGCGCTGTCAGGGCTACGATCCTGGGACCTTAGTTATGGTACGTAAGCTATGCTTTAAATATTTATAAATTAAACCACGAAAAACAAAATTGGTTTTTTGCGCGTCGACCATTAGCGAACAAGGAACCCTGTCTGCTTCGTGCCTTTTGTATTGCGCAACAGTTTTTCAATAGCCTGGTGCCGCCACAACCAGTCACATAAACAAAATGAAATTTTAGCCTGTGTGAATAAATAGATCATCCTATTTTTCTGCTTTGAATGGGCTGTGCACAACTATATGCGCATGGCTTGAGCAGCTTTTAATGCGGCACCACTCACTGTATCTACGGTTTGGGAGACAGATTTTGAATAAGTAGAAGATTTGTTTCAGTATATGGATAGTGGTTAGTTTTAATAAAATTACTTTATACATGCATATACGAGGGGTGATAAAAATACGTGGACTCCTGCTGTGGTGGTAAAAGTAATGCAGTTATAGTACTGATGATTTTCTTCTCATTTCGCAGAAAAGTTCAATCTGTTTGCCTGGTTTAGAGAATTTTTGAAGACATTTCAATGCAACATAAGTATTTTGTTCATATTAGGTAGTTACAGCAGCTATAGCCGAGTAGTACATTTATGACGTTTGACGTTTTGTCCCGTTTTGACATTGCTGTGGTTCTTTTGTTTCTACGTTTTCACAAACTAACACCCTTTTTGCGTGTATTTCATGATTTTAACCAATTTAAGACACATCTGCATACAAAATGATTGTTTTGGAGAATTTCAAAGCACACTCTCCTCATATTTATTGGTTCAAAAATACAAGTCGAAATTTTGCTTTCAGTATCGTGTCAACGTACATTACTTTTGCGGTGTATGCAGGGGTCTACAACCCCCTAATCAGTGCCAACATTAGATACAGCTAACACACACGGACCAAATAATTTTAAATTTGATCATTTAAAACATTTCTTTGACTTTGCCCTCATTATTATATACAAAAAATTGGAACTTGTATAAAATACCCGGTATAATAGGTGACGCCGTTTTTGTCATCCTTCTATGACCGACATACCATTCTTACGCTGCTTATGCAAGCATTACAATTGTTGACGGCAATAAAAAGCGGGGGAAAACCATTACAAAATATTTTACTGTGCTGCAAATATACAGTCAGACATAAGTTAAGCATCATCCCAATTAGCTGAAAGTTAAATTTCATATTCGACAAATCGGCATATTTGATATGAAGTAAATAACATTTGAAATACTTCAGTTCTTTGGATAGTGAGGGATATTTAGACAGAATATTGATGCAAAAAGTAAAGATATTCCTGCGATAACGTTACTTGAAACATACCGTCTTCTGTGGCGCAACTTATTCAGGTGATGCTTAACTTATGTCTGACTGTATATTAGATATAGCTGGAGATAAATTAAACAATTCGGAATAATAAGGCGATTTTTACCATGCTTCTCAGTACCGTCAATGGGCTATAGACTACTTCCCCGAAGTTTCACCGAAAAATTAAATACACCACTGAATACTTGAAAGACGAATTTGTATTTACTGCCATTTTAATTCAACAGCAAAAGTCCTAGTATTTTCTGATCATCCCTCGTATATTTACAATATGTTAAATAAAATGTACCAAATACATTACAGACATCAGAGAGGAAGAAACACCAGCCTCTAATGTATGTAACGCCACTAGAATGCATTTCTGATAATGTGTATTTTTTATACCCCGTACCACGTTAGTGGTGGGGAATTATGTTTTAAGGACAAAACCAGCAAAGGTCTATTACAGGAACAAACTCACGGACGGCCAATATAAAAACATAACACTCCGCCACTAACGTAAGAGTTAATTATGCAATTTGTAATATGCACATGCATTGCCGCTCATGGTGCCCAGTACTACTCAAATGGACTCTAAAAGATAGTTACATGTAAGATTTCAGTCTCACAGGCGAATCAAGGAAACAATTGAAGACAAACAAATGGAACATATGGGCCGCGACACGACAAAACCAACAATGTGGTTGTGCGCCCGGCGCAGACTCAGATCAGTCTGGGCATCCGCCCGGTCCGATTAGACTTTTCGCTACGCGCTTAAAGGGTAGCTAAGGGTCTAACCTACCTACATGCGGAAGCAAAGACTCTGATCAGACTGGGCGGATGCCCAGGCTGATCTGAGTCTGCGCTGGGCGCACAACCACATTGTTGGTTTTGTCGTGTCGCAGCTCAATTATCATTCTACGTGTCTGTAGCACTGACTCTTTGTCGTCCCTGTAATTTAGTATCACCAAGCCCAGGGTAGCTTAATTCAGAGCAATACATTTCATGCTCCGAATACAGCTACTTTTCAGCATAACAGCTCTGTACGTACGAATACATTCTGCATTCGTTGGCTTCCTCCGAAAAGAGCTAACGGAGCAGCTGTGTTCGAATGTAGCCCTTTACGGTACAGCATAGCCAGCTAATACAATACATTCTGCTCATTTGATTAAAACCTAGCTACAATTCACAACGACGTGCTACAGTGTTTTGAATTGATTGTTGTTGTTGTTGTTGTGTTATTGTTTAACGCCCACGGTAAACAGCTATTGTCATGTACGGACGGTCACATCACACTAACCGCACTATTCCTGGGCAGGCTTAGACCTCCTAAGCGGTTAACCAGTACTAAGTGCACTTACTTTCACCAGTAACTGGCCACTGCCCGTCTTGAATCAGCGGAAGGGGAAATGAAAGTACATGCAAGTGGCCAGACCGGGGTTTTGAATTGAAAATAGCTGGCTGTCTAACCCGACTGAAAATAATGTTGATGGCCAGGTAAGAATATACCTATAACAATTCACGGCTAAACTTACTTCAGTTTTATCTCTCTCAAGCACCGGACGGGTATCCGGTTTTCCTTCTTATTCGCCCAACATTTTCGTCTGCGCATGCATGGTCCCACTAATACTTTTTTATAACTGCACGTTTTTCAGATGAATATCTATAATACTAAATAAACGAAGTAACGCATAAACTGCAAAATTGGTGGCGTTTTCAAGCGTAATTTCTACACTGGTTCTTTCGCATATTGCTTGATCATTGATAATTTCGGTTAGCGTGTGTTTTAGTCTCACGTAGATTTAAAGAATTTGGGAATTAAATTCGTCTTTCATTTTAAATTCTCCCAAGTATTTTTCTAGAAACTTCGACTATTGGTCGAATTTTTTTTGTCAACAATGGGTGCGTTCGAGTGAAATTATCGTGTACTCGAATACACATTTTAAATTAATCCGGTCGTTTCGGTTCTGCGCCGTTATATCGGTGCGCTGCTTAGCAAGTCCAACTTTAGCAGGTTCTAATGCAAAAATCCGACCCATGAACGTACGTCATTCCCCATAAATAACGATTTATTTTTGTATTTTTGCTCATATGTCTAAACGGATATAGAACTAAATGGTCATAGTCCCGACGGCCCTGGCTCGAAACGATCCACTTTCTTCCAGAACGATAGTCAATACAAGTAGCCAATCGAACTCGCCCATTGAAGAATAAAGCTCAACGCACATGGTCTTTCGAAAAGTTGGACGGACACACGGCGGCAAGTGTGTGCGGCTATGATTACGTACCGCTGAGCCACTTGGGGTCGTTAGGAGAATTCAAACTGAACTTTCGAAAAGACAAAAATTAAAAATGTCTAAGGTTAACACACATGCGCCAGGTAAGAAAGGGCATTTTTTCCAGCGAAGCAGACAAATCAATTTCAATGATTCAACGAAGCTAAATAAGCCTTTAGTCTTCAGAGGGCTTGAATATTTTCCCCGAAAACGTTCCAGGACCCAATTTTTCCAGAAAAAAAAATACCCAGGAAAGGTCACATAACCAAGATGGCAAACATTTATTATGGTAAAAAATTTCAAAAATCTTCTCCCCCAGAACCACGGCGGGCCGCGTAGCGCAATCGGTAGGGCACCTGACTCATAAGTCAGAGGTCCTGGGTTCGAAACTCGGTCTGTGCTTTCGTTTCTCCTTCCGCTGATTCAAGAAGGGCAGTTGTCAGTTACTGGCGAAAGTACATGTATATGCACTTAGTACTGGTTAACCGCTTAGGAGGTCTAAGCCTGCCCAGGATTAGTGTGGTTAGGTTAAAGGCCCCATTGCTCTATCAGCATGAAATATTTTATCGTGAAGTATCGCTCCAAGCTTCTCTCTGCAGTTTCTTCATTGCATACGATCTTGGAAAATTAAAACGTCCTTGAGTTTCTCATAAAACGATTTGAAAAAATATCTAGGTCATTTTGGTTGTCAACTAAAATGACCTACTTTCGATTTCACACGTTTAATTACATAGTAAAAATACAAGGTACAATTGGTAACAATACGAGGTACAAGAGGTAAAAATACAATGTACAGTATTTTACCGTGGATAAAAATACCATGTAAGGAAAGGATCTCATTCCTTATCTCGCTGTTGTGTAAGTTAATAGCCCAACGGGGAACCAGAAACGAAAACCGTATTTTTCCGGAAAGACTTGTCATTTTCTTCAAAATACTTTATTCCTTCTTTTTTGCCATTTATATGACACAAAAAGCACAAAAACCGACATATTATCATCAATTCTGAAGACTGTACCAATTTTATAAGGATTTGTGCTTCGACGATTTTTTACCACCGATAGGACTATGGAGACTTTAACTGACCGTCCCGACATGACCTTAGCTGTTTACCGTGGACGTTAAGCATCAAATCAACCAATTCTCCTCCAGAAGCACAAATCCTATGATCTTGAAACTTAGCATGTAGCATCAAGGACTCAAAAGCTCAACAAAATTTATATAAATAATGACCCTGGGATGACCTTGATCTGTTTTACGGCAAGGTCAACTTTTGAGTCACTTAGGTTTTTCTGTAGGAAAAAGTGAAAAAGTTGATTTTTTTTTAGAAACACTGCAGTCTGCTACCTGAAAGTTTGTAGATGCAGACAACTAATAAGGTAACTGAAGCTTTAGTGAGTATTCATGGTAAAGGTCATATCTTCACCTGGGCCTAAGGCCATTTACATTGAAAAATTAAAACTCGCTTTTTTTTTATATAAACTTGACCATCATGAAATATTTCCGCACTTGCGCGGGCTCTTTTCTAGTACTATATAATTTTAAAAGAGAGACGTTACACCGTCTAACGTCGGCACGTCGTCAAAAAGGTCTGACAATTGGGAAATATTTTTTCTGACCCGTGAACACATGTTCTGAGTCCTGCTGTTTGCACATGCTTACAGACATCGTTTCTAATGGGCAGCTTAGTAGCTCTATAGGCGCAAAAAGCAGACGACAATATTTATGTCTGCAAGCTTTAATGTTTTATCCATGATATGACAAAAGTTAAAAGACGAGAGGGCAAACACTGTAGAACCAGATGAGGCGGCTCATATTCTACGATGTTTAAAATTCAACTATTTTTGTTATTGGCGATAAGGGTTAAGAAAAGAAAGTGTTTTATTTGGCTTGGTACTTGAGTTATCTGCAACAAAGACCCTATGGGGGTAATACAATCGCCTAATCTTCAGTGATACTTATATGAACTAGCTAGATCTTCAACACTAAGTCAACACATCCCGCCTCTATCTTATATGCTCATCAAACAAACTGATTTTCTACGGAGAATCAGAATGGTAATGAGAAAAAAATAGCAAATACAGACACAAAAGAATAACTGAACATTGAAATCAAATGAATCATAGTAAAACTCTAATGATAATGATAATATTTTCTACGGAGAATCAGAATGGTAATGAGAGAAAAAAAGAGAGAAAGAAATAGCAAATTCAGACACAGAAGAATAAGAAAACATTGACAGTAAATAAATACATTGACAGTAAATACAT
Organism: Ctena decussata; assembly: GCA_963989385.1. Classification (NCBI taxonomy): domain Eukaryota; kingdom Metazoa; phylum Mollusca; class Bivalvia; order Lucinida; family Lucinidae; genus Ctena; species Ctena decussata. Next base: position 5,515,029 of record OZ022507.1, on the reverse strand, counting down.
GAAGCATACTGAAGCTATAATAATAATAATAATAATCCTACTACTACAACTACTACTACTACTACTACTACTATTAATAGAAATAATGATTACAGAAAACATGTAGTAGAATATTTCGAGATTCAAATACTGTCATAAGGAGCTGCTGCTAATTTTATCAAAATATTCACAGAATTCGGTTCACCTAATATATATGTATAAACGTACCTCAACCAAATTTAGTGCGACAAACGCCCGTTTCTGTATTTAAGTTCTTCAGTTTCGCTAAACCCTGAAAGTTTGAAAGAAAAAATGTGATTGACTTCATCCACAAACATAACGCTTTGAGCTGTAGCCTACGCTGATCCACGCTAAGGAACCTTTGATCTGAGTTTGTACTGCCAGTCATTCTGTCAGATTGTTTTAAAAAACCTCGCCTGAAAGTGGTCAATGTATTCAAATTTAAGAAATAACCGTATCAAACGCTCCAAGATAGGGAATGTTAACTATCTCTGAAGAATTCAAAGGCTTCGGAAGTCATTGATATTTATCCATGTGAACTTGAAATTAAGGATACTGCAGAGTCCAGTTCATCTGCCTCATTCTTAGATTGCTATCACTGTATTGTCAGTGGAAAAGGCTTTTCACTAGGCTTTATGGCATGAGGGACAACTTAAATATTTCCATAGTTACTTCCCATTTTCCAGGCAGCTGCATACTGAGTTTATATTTCTCAGTTAGTCCGCTATGCTAAATACACTTGGAAGCTACTCACCAGTAAATTGCTGGCACAGGGTTAACGCAGAGCGAAGCTTATGCCAACACTTGATAGGTTTTTTGGGATGCATCATTACCTCGTTGATCCCTACAATGTGGTCGTTTCTTAACTCATTTTTGTCGCACCTGCTTTAGCAAGGTGCGATATAGGAGTTCACTTTTCCGTCCGTCCGTCCGTCATTCCATCCGTTCGTCCGTCCATCCGTCCGCCAGTCCGTCCGTCCACCATTACGTCGACCCTAACATTCGTGTCCATTTTTCTCAATCTATGATACCTACAATCATCAAAACTGGTATAAAGTTTCCTCTTAGAATGGTCTCGAGGAACCTTGCACTTATTTTGACCTTTGATCTATTTTTCATGCTCTAATTAATTTTTTTATATATCAAAAATTATGTCGACCCTAGTGTTTAAGTCCATTTCTCTCCATCTATGATACCTGCAATCATCAAACCTGGTATAAAGTTTTTTCTTAGAATGGTCTAGAGGATTGTTGCATATATTTTGACCTTTGACCTATATTTTCTGCTCTGCTGACTTAGTAAAATTTTACCTAAAAAATTACGTCAATCCTAGCACACTGGTCCATTTCTCTCAATCTATGATACCTAGTCATCAAAACTAGTATAAAGTTTCTACTTAGAATTATCTAGCAGATTGTTGCACTTACTTTGACCTTTGACTCTATTTCATGCTCTGTTGACTTTGTAAAATTTTACTTAAAAAATTACGTCAACCCTATCGTTCAAGTCCATCTCTCGATCTATGATACCTAAAATCATCAAACCTGGTATAAAGTTTCATCTTAGAATGGACTCGAGGATTACTGCACTTGTTTCAACCCTTCTTCAGGGGTGCTGCTTTTATTTGTAACCTTGACCTATATATCATGCTCTGTTGACATTGGAAATTTTATGTCAACCTGGCAACCATGATTATACGGACAAGAGCATTCAAGTCCATTTCTCAGTAACAGTACCACCAACAATCATCAGACATGGCATAAAATGTTTTCTTTAAAGCTGGTGTCCTAGAGTGATTGACTACTTTATACATTTAACCTATATTTTTAACTCTGATGACTGTATACCTGTATGTATAGAACTGCTCAAATTTCTAAATTATTCATCAGAACCTAGTTTACAATTTCCTCTGTCCATGGTATCTACTACTGAGAAACCATATGGCAGGTGCGACATAGCATTCCGCGGAATTCTTGTTGATTTGATAGCCACAACCGGAACAGGGCTTTCATCATTTTCACCGACGTTTCCATCAGATAGATAGATATGGCGGGCATATCATTATAATAGGCAGGTGATGCTTACTACTCCGGAGCAGTTGGTCACACCTCTGTTTGGGGCCCATGTCTCTGTATCATTTTTCGGTTTTCGGATTTGTCAGTCATTCAGTGGTTTACGAGTTGGAACGTATGACTTGAGTACTTAAAGGCCTCCATAGAATCAGATCGTTTCTAATTTCAAATTAGAACTTCTTAACTAACCGATTTAGTGTCGTTGAGTGTTAATTCAGCTCATCCTACAATCAAAGTTAAACATTTCACATAATGTCCGATCTCTAAGTAAAGTTACTGACATATATTGACAGACATAAACAAATATGGAATAAAAGATTTCTAGTATTTGAATGTTTATTCTAATTTTTGAAACATGATTTCGTGTTAAACACCAACTTTCTAACGTGACAAGATGAAAAGTGATTGTCGCAGGTTTGGTAACCAAATATCACCTGGTAAATTAAACATAAAACGTGGTGGTCTAATCTCACAGGTGTGAATTTCTCGTCATTAAAAATTGTCTAGAAACCGCAGACCATCTTCGTAGCCCAACTATGTATTGCCATTGTCCCATGTATTGGGACACCATAACTAGTTACTGTGCAGTTTCATTCAATTTACTGTAACACGTTCACACGATTATTTTATTTTACCTTTTTAAATTTTGGTCGAAATTGTTTACAAAGTTAAATTTTAATTGGCTTTACTGGGTTAAGTATTATCCCTTTTTTTTACAAAAAGGGAAACAACTTCTTTGATATCCTGATTGCTTCCCTGGACAACGAAACTACTTTAACTGATAATGTCAATAAACAAAAATGTGATTTATAAGAAGAGTAGCATAAGTAAAAATCCAAAAAGAAGAACAACTGCTGGTTCTGACGTAAGCTTTACAACTACTTTTTCCATTACTACTATGAATAATAATAATAATAATAATAATAATAATATCATTATTATTGATATTGTTATTATCATTATTATTGATAGAAGCTCAAAGTGCAATTTACTACAAATAAAAAAAAAAGCGCCATACACAGTATTTCAAATGTTTCCAAGTGTTATTGTAGTTTCAGTTCTCGTAGCGATGGTCTACAGGAGGCTCAGCGGAACGAATCAATGGAGTGTTTCGAATTCCTCTGTTGTTGTTGTTTCAATTCTCGTAACGATCGTCTCCAAAAGGATCAGAAAATTCTTTTGCACGCTATTTCTATTCTATAATACTTTTTTATTTGTTTTGTTTTTCTATTCTATTTTTTTTAGCTCACCTGAGCCAGCGGCTCCGGGGGAGCTTATAGGATGGTAAGGCTCCGTTGTCCGTCGTCCGTCGTCCGTCCGTCCGTCCGTCCGTCCGTCCGTCGTCCGTCCACACTTTCAAACGACTTCTCCTCTGAAACCGCTGGGCCGATTGTAACCAAATTTCATATAGAGCCTCCTGGGACCTTAGGAACGAAAAGTTGTTCAAACGGTCCTGGTCACATGACCAACATGGCCGCCATGCCCATATATGGTAAAAACCTTAAAAAATCTTCTTCTCCAGAACCAATAGGTCGATGGCCTTGAAACTTGGTATGTAGCATCGGGTACACGAGTACTACCAATATTGTTCAAATTATGACCTTGGGTTGACCTTGACCTTTTTTACGGTAAGATCAAATTTGCTTCCTTATGCTTTTATATGGCAAAATGCTGCAACATTAGATATCTTGGAAACTGTTGAAGATTTTGGCCTAAAAATTGGTATATACAGTCATCTTAATGACTACATGAAGATTTATGAGTACAAGAGGTCAAGGTCATTCTTTGACCTTTGACCCAGAACTCTCATATTTTGACAATATCAAACAATCTCCTCAAAAACAACTAGGCCAATTGTAACCAAATTTCATATAGATCCTCCAGGGGTTGAGGGAATGAAAATTTGTTCATACGATCCAGGTCACATGACCAACATGGCCACCACGCCCATATATGGTGAAAACCTTTGAAAATCTTCTTCTCCTGAACCAGTAGTCCGATGGCCTTGAAAGTTGGTATGTAGCATTGGGTACTCAAGTACTATCAAGATTGTTCAAATTATGACCCTGGGTTGACCTTGACCTTTTTAACGGCAAGGTCAAATATCGGAAAATGCTAGAACATGAGTTTTCATGGTAAGTTTTGAAGATTTTGGCCTGAAAATTGGTATATACAATCATCTTAATGAGCACATGAAGATTTGTGAGTACAAGAGGTCAAGGTCATATTTTGACCTTTGACTAAGAAATCTCAAATTTTGACAATTTCAAACTATCTGCTCTAAAACCGCTGGGCCAATTGAAACCAAATTTCATACAGAGCCTCGAGGGGTTGAGGGAATGAAAAAAATTTCTAACGGTCCTGGACACATGACCAACATGGCCGCCATGCCCATATATGGTAAACACCTTTAAAAATCTTCTTCTCCAGAACCAATTGACCGATGGCCTTGAGACTTTGTATGTAGCATTGGGTACTTGAGTACTTTCAAGATTGTTGAAATTATGACCTTGTGTTGACCTTGACCTTTTACAGCAAGGTCAAATATGGGAAAATGGTAGAACATAAGATTTCATGGAAAGTTTTGAACATTTTGGCCTAAAAAATTGGTACATACAGTTGTCTTAATGAGTTCATGAAGAATTATGAGTACAAGAGGTCAAGGTCATTTTTTACCTTTGATCCAGATCGCTCATATTTTGACATTTTCAACCATTTCCTCAAAAGCCAAAGGGCCAATTGTGAACACATTTCATATAGAGCCTCCAGGGGTTGATTGAATGAAAAATTTGTTCAAACGGTCCAGGTCACATGACCAACTTGGCTGCCATTACCACTTATGGTATAAATCTTTAATATTTTTCTTCTCCAGAACCAATACACCTATGGCCTTGAAACTTGGTAAATAGCATGGAGTACTAGAGTACCACCAAGACTGTTCAAATGATGACCTTGGGTTTACCTTGACCTTTTTTGCGGCATGGACAAATATGGGAAAATGCTAGGACATAAGATTTCATGGAAAGTTTTGAAAATTTTGGCCTAAAAATGGTATATATGGTTGTCTTAATGAGTACATGAAGATTTATAGTACAAGTGGTCATGGTCATTCTTTGACTTTTGACCCAAAACTCATAATTTGACAATTTCAGACATGATAAGTAAATGCCACCTTGCCAATTGTTCAGGTGAGCGATTCAGGGCCTCATGGCCCTCTTGTTTCAATTACTTATGCAGTCACAGTTTTATTTATTTATTTATTCATTTAGCTATTGAATTCTATCGTTCTGCAATCAGTTTAACAGAAGTGACCGGTAACTTGCCAGCTATTTTAATTCAGTCGCTTATTCTTTTTTATTTTGGTGTGGTGGAATAAAGTAACTTCTCTTCAGACCGTTTATCCCCAAGTAGTCAGACGCAAAGAGTCCGTTGGAGCGCACACATCAGTCAGCCGCCATTGTTTATATAGTTTTGTTTCATTTCCATTTATTTTATCTCCATTTCTATTGCCGGGCCATTTCTATTGCCGGGCCGGGTGGCGCAATCGGTAGGGCACCTGACTCGTAAGTCAGAGGTCCTGGGTTCGAATCCCGGTCTGGCCACATACTTTCGTTTCTCCTTCCGCTGATTCAAGAAGGGCAGTTGTCAGTTACTGGCGAAAGTATGTGCACTTAGTACTGGTTAACCGCTTAGGAGGTCTAAGCCTGCCCAGGAATAGTGTGGTTAGGTTAACTGACCGTCCCGACATGACCTTAGTTGTTTACCGTGGACGTTAAGCATCAAATCAACTAACTAATCCATTTCTATTCATTATCATTATTATTATTATTATTTATTCAGCTTCCGTGAACTAAAACTAATATTATGATAAACAGACATGCAAATAAATGTATAAATAAGTTTTATTTAGTTACTCAAATCGGTGAAACATAAAATATATCTATCCAGCTACAATAAAAAAAATAATAATGAAATAGATAAGTAATATGAGCCGCGACACGAGAAAAAACAACAAAGTGGTTAGCAAGCGCAGTCCCAGATCAGCCTGGGCATCCAGCGCAGACCCAGATCAGCCTGGGCATCCGCCCAGTCTGATCAGACTCTTCGCTGTCCGCATGGCGGTAGCGTAGACCCTTAGCTATCCTATAAGCGCTTAGCGAAGTGTCTGATCAGATTGGGTGGATGCCCAGGCTGATATGAGTCTACGCTGTATTGTCGGATGAATGTAAAATTTGAAATAGAAAACTATTTTTTCTCTGTCTACTGTGGTTTGGGCGCATACCTAAGTGAGTAATATTATGGAAACAATAGAAATTTCTTCAAATATTTGTTTTGGTTTAAACACCAACTGTCGTCATAGACTCGAAAATTTTGAAACTACGTCGCGTGCTATAAATTTACAGATTAGCTTTTTAAAATAGTTGTATAGTATTACTTATGTTTTTATTTCACTTGATATGTCTAAAATCCAATGCATAAACGTCTTGCCGCTAGTAACCAGGGTATGTTTATTTAATAACTTAAAATTAATTTGTAAGATCAAGACATTCGGCCTATCATCACAAAACCGCTTCTGGTCTAAATTCCATTGTTCCTTATTTACCTTAAATCTTTTATTCGTGAAATTTTACTAACTTTCGATTGCTTGTCGAAAGGGCTCTAGGATTAGCCACAAGAACATATAAGTTACTGTGTTTGTATATTTACTGGTATGAAATACTAATATTTTTATTGGAAGTTTCAATATTTTCGCGTAGATTTTTGTAATGAAGTGATAGATATCGCCTCGGCGGATAACTACTGAGACAGAAACTAGTTCCTTTAGTTCTAGATAAAGTACGTTTTTGAGATTATTAGGAGATTATAAGGCAATAATAATGTTATCAACATTCCTTACCTTTAAGATAAATAGCCAGAGAGGGAAAGAAAGCAAGGCTAATCCTAACTCGATTAAATGAACAATAGATTAAGCTGGTTGTGTAATTAGCCCCATGTTAAACTGCCCACCAGGTCTTCATTATTGATACAGCGGGTGTTTTTATTCAATTTCACTTACCTATATAAAACACTGTTTTGAACGTATTAAAGAAAAATAAAATAAAACATTTATTTAGGAATTGAAATTTTACTTATGGCGTTCATCGGTGATGAAGGTTGTGGGGAGGAGCTAGAATGCCACGAAGCGCGAAACGCTTACAGTATGAAGAATTTTAGCGAAGACCACTACTGGGCGTGGTTTTCACGCACATAAAATGGCGGAAATCCCATAGAAACGTCCTGCTTAAGTTATTTTCAAGACGTTTCTTTGGTTTAAACTGTAGTTTATTTGTATAAACACATATTACAAAACATAGATAAGGGATTACGATATTATCCATGTTATACAAATAGGATTCAGAAGGATCAATCTAACTGTATCAATCTAAGACGTTTCTTGCTTATAGATCATAGCACAGAGAGAGCTCCCAGCAGACATATGACGTCAAAATGACGTCATTACGTCGCATCGACGTCAGTACGACGTCATTTCAACGGCATGTGCCTGCTGGGCTAGTGAGTACGTTAAGATGGCAATCTTATGTCTACAGAGCACAAAGCAATTTTCGTTTTTAATAATCCTCCTCAATTCGAAGCAACCCAGAGATCTGGAACACCAAAGCCTACTTTAAGTTTCGAATACTGGGAAGGGGTATAAGCTACACTGAAAACCCATAGTGAAATCATGACTATCATCTGGAAGGTCTGGTGATTACCCTATCTGCACTTGATTTCATAAGAATGTATACAGCAACTACAAAATTATCGGCTCTTTCTTTCGTAAGAATGCATACAACAATTACGTGTACGAAATTATCAGCACTTTGTTTCACAAGATTGCATATTGCAACTACGTAATTATTTGCTGTTTATTTCATAAGAATGCATACAGGCACTACGAAATTATCGGCACTTTAATTCACGAGAATGAATACAGCAACTACAAAATTATCGACACTTTATTTCATACGAAAGCATTAAAGTCTCCATAGTCCTATCAGCGGTGAAAACGCCTAAATTTAAATCACTGTCAAAAGCGGTTCAACCTTGGTTTAAACAATATTTTATTTGAAACTGAAGCATACATAGAGTGAAAACAATGACGAGGACACTCGTAACGCAAGCAGTTTAAATTCCTTCAAGTATAAATTAAACACTGACGTAAAACTTCCGCCCGTATATTTTAATGATGGTACATGTATTCGCCACGGTCAGATATACCACTCTCGGCTCAGAACCAGCTGTAGTTCTCTGAACTGTCATCTCCATGAAAAACATATAATTGATAGTCCGCTATGCAATTGTGGTCAGGTCGAAGACACAAAACATTATTTACTTCAGTGTAATGGATATGCAGATCTTAGAAGAGATATGCTCAACACTATATCTACTTTTTGTCCACCAACTATCAATACATTACTTTGGGTAACTCTGAGCTTTCACGCGAATCAAATAAAAGAAATTTTCTTAACTGTTCAGAAGTTTATACTGAAAACTATGCGCTTTGAAATACAGTAAGTTAATCTTCATTCTATATTATATATAATTAGAATACATGGTGTGGTTAAATCGCAATATTACACAGGGCACAATTTTGAATCGACACTGAGCGGACGTTGATTCAACGTCACGACGTTGATCTAATGTCACGACGTTGAACCAGCGTTGACTCGGGGGTTAATAGGTCTTGCGTGCCTGCTGTGGCTGGTATTTTCAAATTGAAGTGAATCCGTCATGTGTCTGTGCAAACCTTTAGCTTTTAAGCAATTAGAATGTTTTTGATTCTTATGTGCCTTTGCATTTCTTAAGAAGTGGTAATTGACGGCAAACTCAAAGTTCCATTCCCCGTGGAGCTCTCCTTTGCACATATTTTGCTCTGTTTCACACTTGTTGTCCTTTTCTCTGAATCTTTTCTATTTGCCTCTTCTAAATGTCCCACCGGCCACACAGCGATGAGTAAGCATTGAATCGACGTTGGTTAAACGTCAATGACGTTGGATAGGCGTTGATTTGAAGTTTATTGATCTTTGTGTTTCCGCCGTGGACTTTAATAACTTTACTGTTTAGTATCTTGTTCCCTAATTACCCGATCATATATTACACTTTTGTTAGTCATCTTTGGTTAAAACTATGTTGATTCTGTAGTCAACCTTCGCGTTTGATAATAAAACGTGGGTTGATGTGCATATATTGAGTCATTTAACTGGCAAAAAGTAGAGAAAACAAGTTTTTGAAAAAATAGCGAATCGCTCCAAACATACATATTCCTGTTCTGGTTTCCCGTCTAGCAATGCTATATAAACATAGGCGGAGTAGTTATTGGGACTCCACGCCTGTAAGTTGTATTTTTACCATTTTATGAAATCGAAAGTAGGTCATTTTAGTTGCCAACTAAAATGACCCAAACAAGTTTTAAAACCCTTTTTATGTAAAACTCAAGGATGTTTTATTTGTTTAAAGCTGGCTATTCACGGTCATTTACACTGGCGAACTTAAAGTGAGAAGCTTTCAGCGATACCTCTTGATAAAATTTTTCATGCTGATAAAGCAATGGGACTTTAAGCAACGACAAAATAATGTTCACTTTATGTCAAAAGAATACATATAGTAACAACGAAATTCTCAAGTGAAATTAAAAGATTTTCTTCAAACTGTCGCAAAAAATGACTTAAGAAAACACTTGTACAGCTACATGTACCGTGCACTAGCTTCTTTCAGTCTGAACGTCGAAAAGTTAAATGTCAGCCCTGAAATTTATATTTTATTTGCTTCTAAATACATTGTAT